>JBBCBC010000056.1:170590-364022 GCA_037126765.1 Stenogyne calaminthoides
GAGATAATTTCTAGATGAGAAATAGAGTTAAAAGCGTGTCTCTAAAGATAATTTAGCGGATCCTTTCACCCAAGGCTTTGAATGTTCATGTACACACTAGACATTTTAATGGTCTACAGGGGTGAACATGTAGGTGATTGGCTCTAGTCCAAGTGGGAGATTGTTAGTGTTAGTGACCTAGAGACAATCGATTATAAGAACATAATCTTTAGATGATATTGGGTGTTGGTTTAATATTATTGTTTATTTAATATTAAATGTATGGCATTACACTTGTTTGATATTATTATTGATTGTTTGCATTTATTCTTATTTGTGTTCCTATAGTCATTATTGTCGTTGAGATTGTGAGAACTGGATGACTTAAGCATGAATTCTCAAATAGCCCGATCAAGGATCATCAAGATGGAATATTGATGATCGCGATTGAGATTGGTGTCATGTCGCATCATACTCTTAGAGTGTAGTAAAGATCTCACTTACTACGAGATCTTAAGTATCTCATGATGGATGCACCAGATACCTTAGAGGGTATTGGTATACCCATCCAGAATCTGGATTTGATGTAATTCCACAATATGTGTCTATGGGTGTCTCTCGGTTGAGTGGGAGGCGATCTGATACTCCTTTGACTTGAGGTCAATCTTTGCGACATGTGTGGAATGATGAACTTTGACCTTGACCAGATGCTTGCACCTTCCATAGGTAGATATGACTTGGATTGGGTTCATCATGAAATGCATGTCGTGTGGTAGTTGAGCCAAGAATATGATTCATTCCTCAATGTGGATTTAGAGAGAATGCTCATCTTCTCGTCATAATTGGATCTAAGTCATTTGTTGACCCCGATCTGCGTCGACTTGGACTTTGTGGCCAAGTGTGACATAAGTGATCAATGTGATTAGAGATAATATGATTAAGTTATTTGAATAGACACTTCATCATGTTCAAGACTTAATCAGTATTAGCGAATGAAAAAGAAGTTATCGTAATAGCACATGTTTGATTCTGGTAGTTGCATTTTCTGCATAGCGTACCTCGTATATTGAGAATATGGATTTATTATCTGAGGTTCAATTAAGACCGTTAGTTTGACTAATCGCTTTCGATATATGAGGGTGTATAGATCCACAACAAGTAATTCCCTTTGCATATTAAAGTTGGTTGATTAAGTATTAAATTAGATTTAATATTTAATTTGAGGATTAAACTTTTTTTGATAACTTTGGCCCATTTGAAATTGGCCTGTACATACCCAGTTGTGATATATCCCCACTGTATGTTTCCACTTTTTTTTAATGTAGTCCCCTAAACACATCAACCCGGTTGGTCAGCGGTAATAAAATACATGTGGCGTTTAATTTTTCAATTTTCCTTTATTTTTTTTATACGTGTGTATTTTTCTATTTAATTATTAATTTATTTTTAATAAATAATTGTAAATGGGTTTTGAGGTTTAAGTCGGTTTTAGATTAGGACTCGGGTTGGGTTTAGCGGGTTTGGAATCGACTCAATTTTTTTTTTAATTGCATAATTGGGTGGGTTTTAGGTTTTATTAAACCCACCCGAATTGTGTAACCCTACACCGCCATTCACAACTCTTCATATTCACGTTTACAACTCTTGATTCTATCAAACACTAAACACATTTGAAATGAAAAAACACAACTCTCAAAAAAGCTAAACACTTTGTGAAAACCCTAGTTTTAAAAATCCCGAAAAATCACCCGGTAAATCGAGGGAATCAAAGCAAAATCGAGGGAATCGAGTATGTCGATTTCGTGAATAGCCGGGAATGAAGAGCCCCCCACCTATTCTGATAAGCTTTTCGAACTCCGATTTCGATTTACATTACAAAGTCGAGTGAAATGGTGGGTGTGTGTGTTTGTCCCCTCTTTCGTTACTTTCAAAAACATATTCTTATGTATAGAATATTTGGTGGTGGGTGTGTTTGTTCCCTTCTTTTTATAAGTGTGTTTTTGTCTCTTTCCCCTCTTTTTATAATGTTGCCGACAGTGATGGGGTGAGTGGTGTTCCATTGGAGTCTTAAATTCTTTATTAATGTGGTTGTGTTGTCTGATAGCAGTTGTTAGGTTTTTAAATTGAAAAAGTTCATTGTTACTTTACTGTAACTTTATTTTAATATTTTTTTATTTTTTATTTTCAGATCCAAGTGGACATGAGTTTACCGTTTGTGTGCATATTGATGGTAGGATTGAATCAGACATTTATGTGGGGGGTAGTAAATACAAGTTTGACCACGTCAATAGTCGTATTTTTACTCTAGACTACTTAAAGAGTTTACTGCCAAAAATGTGGGTTTGGTGGCGTTAAAACATTGTATTCATGTAGAACACAGTAGGTTTGAGCCAATTAGTGATGATATTGTTTTCCATTGTTTAATTGAGACTAGTATTGTGGGTTCTAGGGAGGTAAATATTTACTGTGAGGGGGAGAAGGGGGCAGGAAATGCTAAGAATGCAGAAGCTGATGGTGAGATAGGTTTTGAGGGTGAGAGTGGGGAGGAAGGAGATAAGGGGGAAAGTGGGGAGACAACTTACGAGGGTTGAGGTGAGAGTGGGGAGGTAGGAGATGAGGTGGATAGTGGTGTTGGGAGATGATTTTAATAAAAGAAGTTTGATTAGATCCCAAAACCCCACGAGTATGACATGTTGAGGATAATCTTGATAAACTAAGTCAGGTTTCAGCATAGATTGTTCAGGAAGTTATCTGCACCATGTATAGTCAGCAGATATAGATCAGGTTAGATCTTAAACTTACTGAAGAACTTCGAGAATCTTGAGTAAACTGAAGAATCGATGAGAAGAAGAATCGGAAAAGAAGAATCGGGTAGAAGCTGAATGTTCGAAGAATCTTTTGAAGATCTTTGAAGGAATGAAGACTTCGGATAATCTTGATAACTTCGATGTAAGTTCTTTGAAGAGACCGAAAACCCGGTGGTCTTGAAGACTCGATGAATCTTGAATACTCGATATATAACTGAATGTTTAGCGAATAATATCTATCGAAGACTACAAAAAGCGAGAAAAATGTTGAGAAAAAGTGGATATTGCCCCCAAACATTCATATCTTGAGACAAAGGAACTAAGTCTAAGTGTTGTTTAAAGGTTGTCTCATTCATAGAGATTGACCAAAAAGAGCCGTTTTGTTTGTCTACATTCCTTTGAAGACAAAGAACCAATCGGAGAAGACAACAACCTTTGTACTTTTCTTACTTTGAAAACAGGGACCACAATCATGTAAGTAGTACTAAGTTCAGTTAAAAAATTGGTGATTAGCTACATGTTGCATATTTCCTAAAACATGCAAGAGGAGTGTTCAAACCACTAAATATAATTAGTTCATCAAACACGAGAAGAGGAAACCCTTGATCTTATCTCCTCCAAGATAGTTTTTCAAGAGTGACCTTAGTGAAGGTTGCTATAAATACCGAGACCTTCTACATTGAGAGGTTCTGGGAAATTTCAAACAACTCAAAGAGCTCATTAAGTATTATTGCAAATTGAAGCACTTTCGAAAACCTAGAATTTCCCAAGTGTTTCACATTGGAAAGAGCTCACTATTCTAAGCTTAGATTGATAGAAATATCAAAAGCTTAGAAGAGATATCCTAGCCTTTGCATCTGTTCTTATTGTAAAAGGATATCTCACCCTGGTTGAAACCAACTCAAAACCCAAACCCTTTGTTAAGGTAGTTTGTGTGTGATTTGTTGGTGAGTTAGAGTTGTAAAGAGTTAGTAAGCTCTGATGGAGTTAGCGAGAAAACTCTAGAGAAAGAAGTTAGTAAGCTACTTGTGGTAGTCGAACACTTGTGTGTGTTTGAGTTAGTAAGGCTGCGGTGAGTCGGCCCGAAAACTCAAGGTAGAAAAGTGAGTAAGCTACGGTGAGTTAGCTGAAAAAGCTTTAGGAAGTGGTTAAGGAATTTCTCTGAAGATCGAGATAGAGTGGGCGTAGGAGCTTTAGTCTACGAACCACTATAAGCTAGCTGTGTTGTTTGCTTTCTATCTTTGCATTATTATACATTCCATGTTTTCCTTTGAAAGCATATCTTCAGCGATATTCGGTTGGAACCAATCATTGAACTTGCATCAAATTGATCCACGGCCTTAATTCTTTGTTTTTATCGAAGGAAGATTTTCGACAAAAGCTAAAAGCGAGTATAAACTTAGGGCCAACCATTCCGCATACTTGAGTAGCTAGAAACGGATATTTACCAAACTAAACTAACTCTCTTTGAGGGTTCGATAAGATAATTATCGATCCGGGCTCCCCGGGATCTCGATAAACTTCGAGGTTCGATTGGGCTAATCTGAAGCTTAAAGCGACCTGAGGATCGTTGTCTCGATGGACTTTGACTCGGGGCAATGTCCCCTGCTTCTCGGGGCAAAATTATCGAGGATAACGACCCATCGACCTCGATGAAAAAAAGTTTTAAAATCCTTTGAACCGTGTGTATCCCCCATACCGTGTGAGAACTACGTTAACAGGGACCAACAAGTGGTATCGGAAGCGGTGGTTCATTTTGACCACTTGCTTTGGTAGCCATAATCTATTCTTTGAAAGACTTTGGTGGTCTCTTGAATAGATCTGTTCTTGATATCTTACAAGGCTCGGTCATCATACCTTCTAAAAAACTCCTATGTTCTCTGTTGAGAACTACGATCTATGGAGATTGAGAATCTGAGGCTCATCGTATTCAAAACATGAAAGAATGTGGAAGTGGTTTTACGAAGGACCATTCAAATTCTTGTTGAATCCCGGAATCAAATCTTTGAGAGGAATGATCCCGGAGATGAATTTCAAAGCGATGATCAACTTACTCTGATGAGAGAAAGTTAGTCAATCTGGACTACATTGCTAAATATACTTTGTATAGCACTATTGATGATGGTGTTATGGGGATGATTTCTCCTTTGTGAAGCGCAAAAGAAATATAGGACACACTTTGTTTATGTGTCGAGGCACAAATCATATTAAGGAAAACAAACTTTTTGTTGCTATTGGAAAGTTTGATAGCTTTGAAATGGAAAATGGTGAATCCGTTGACAAACTTGGTCGTCATTCACTAGCATTATGAATGATCTGAATGCTCTTGGGAAAAAGATACCCCTGAGAGAGATGTGGCACTGAAAATTCTTAGAGGATTATCTAAGAAATGGGATATACATGTTGTGGTGATTGAAAACACCAAAAAATTGATTCCATGCCATAACAACAAGTTTTCTCTGGGCCCGAAAAACTTATGAGTTTGTGATTGACAAGAAAACTAAAAAATCGGCTGACAAAGATGATTCTTCATCTATCAAGAATGTGACGTTCAAAGCGAAAAAATCATGTAAAATCTAGAGAGTATGAGAACTCACTTGCGGAAATCGGGGATGAGCAGAGGATAAGCTAATCTTGATGGCAAGGAGGTTTGAAAAGACTCGATAGCGGATATGGAAATATAAAAATATTACAGGGAATCCGCAATTACAAGAAAAACTTCGAAAAAGGGGCGGATACTGTTGAGAAAGGAAGGACCACAAAATTTGAAGGATCCTCGTCCAAAAGAAGGACTCCAAGACCAAGGAGGAAAGTGATCGGGATGATGATGTCAGCCAGATGCTACAAGCTGTCAAAAAAGGTCACTTCCAATATGGTATCTGGTGAGTGCTTCAAAAAGAAAGGAAAAGACAAGCCAAGAGAGACAAAAGATTTCAATGAAAAGTTATGATTCTTTGAGGAAGAAGAACGATACGAAGAAGGTTCGGTTCCTCGGATGAGATTTTCTCGGATAGTGTGATGATGATGTTTGTCTTATGGTACGTGGAGGAGGTAAATTCTTCTATCTCTTATTGTTGCTCCTACACAAGCACATGAGTTCTCAAGTTCAAGCGTATGCTTATACTTTGACTGATGGATTCATTTGAGAATCTTATGAAGGACTATTACGTATTCTGAAGCGCTCCTTTGAAACTTCGAAGCGAGGAACAAAGGCCCCTGAAAATCTAAAGTGGAAAGACTCTAAAAATGCTAAGATCACTTCTCAATTGATGGGAACTCTTGATGAGCTGGATGTTACGAAAGTACAACTCTCGAGAAAAAGAGAAGGTGATAGAGATCTGAATGGAAAATTAGAAAATCCACTAAGGAGATTGACTTATCGGCGAGTTCAATGACCTCTTTGAAAGCATGAAACTCTAAAGAAATGTGATGATAGTCTTGTGAAGAAAGTTAGCTCTATTGAATTACGCATCTAAAGTAATAGATGAAATTGAGTTATCAAAGACACCGCAACTATAAAAATTTGGATTGGGATACATTCGGGGGAACCTCACAAGGTCTTACGAATCTTTTTTGCTTCTAGTAGCACCAAGGCTGTCTTTGTTAAACCGGTGGCATTAAATCTTCTCCTTTGAAGAAACGGCCCGAGTTTTTAGACAAAGGGTAAAGGATCTATGGTTTGAGAAAAAGCTGAAGGTTAGGGGAAAGCCCAAACCTTAGGAAAAGGCTAGAAAACACAGACACTTTCGATAGGAAATTTTCGAGGCCGATGCTTCAAAGCCTCGGGCTAAGAATACCAACTTTGAAGAGATGCATCTTGAACCGTCGGAAGGAATTTTAGGAGAAACACTTTCGTGAGATATTCTCAATGAAAAGACCAAGTCCTCAGTTCTTGAAAGACCACAATTTGATCTGAACCAACCCCTAAACCCCACTTGCCTAAGGGTAAAGGTTTCTGAACCCAAGTCAGCGAGAGACCAGAGACCCCGGTTGCACCAAAGCTAAGGCACTTGAACAAAGGCTGAACCTAAGAAGAACTCTAAGGCTCATGTTTCATCCTAAAAGCTGGAACTCATGCGGGATCTTGCCCAAGGCTCTAGGGTGGTGAATGTGTATGTAGATGTTTATGGGAGACAAATCAGCCACTCTAAAGTAATTAGAGTTGTTAAGCGATTGGGTTCAAAAATCTGACTAACTTTGGTAGGACCCTACACGAATGGGTACCTAGAAGCGTCTGTTTTTTTTAGGTGAAGAAAAAAAAAGGCACTAAAATTTGAATAGAAGACAACATAGCTCGATGAGTGGAAATGAATTGGCTCTGCTTTGTATGGTATCTGGGGCGGTGGATGTTCAAGACATATGACATGATATGAACAACTAATCACTTGACTATGTTGAGCAAAAAGGCCCTCGGATCACATTTGGAGACAACTCCAAAGGACAAAAGAAGGATATGGAACTCTTGAAGTTGACTCTATTCATATCCATGGTGTTTCATATGTATGCAGTCTAAAGCATAATTTGCTTTCTATCGTGGTCTGTGACAAATTATTGGTGTTGAGTTCTCAAAAGAACTTATGTTATGTAAAAAACAATGCTTCACGAAAATTTTCTTGTTGGTACTAGAAAAAATGTGTATCTTGCTAATTGGAGTTCAACTCCTAAAAGATACATGATTGGTTGCAAAAAGTTCCACTTATACCCCAGTTAGTTTGTGGCACAAAAAGCTGAATCACTTAAACTTCAAAACCTGAACAAACTTGCAAGATTAGCACTTGTGAGGGTTTACCAAATGAAGTGTTGATAAAGATCATGTATGTGATGCTTATCGAGAAAAGGAAAACAAATCGAGCATCTTTCAAAAGCAAAGTAGATGTTTCTCTTGATAGAATACTACAAGCATTACATATGGATCTCTTTGGTCGATAACACTGTGAAAGCACTAATGGCGGAAAATACACACTTGTGGTAATTGATGACTACTCTCTAGATACACATGGGTCATATTCTTTTCGATGAAAAAAGACTCGAACAAAAGCTGCTGAACTCTTGAAAAGGCTCGATCTTTGAAAAAAAAAAAAAAAAAATCGAGTGTGGTCAAGATCGGATCGGATAAAGGCTGAATTTATCAACCAAATTATATCGATTATTGTGCGACAAATGGAATAGCTCATGAAACATCGATTGCAAAGGACCCTTAGAGAATGGTGTTCTTTGAAAGAAGAAATAGGACTCTAAAAAGAAGATCTGAGGACAATGATTGTTGAAAGGCGATATTCTAAAGAGATTTTTGGCTTTTGAAATTATCAACCTTTGCATCTTTACTCTCGGAAACGGATCCATCTTGACCAAGAATCAGGAAAAACTCCTTATAGTTGTGGAATGAAAGGAAGCCTCTTGTTTCTTTCTTTTGTGTGTTTGGTTGCAAGTGTTTCATACACAATAATGGTAAAGATCGGTTGAAAACTTTTGATAGCAAAGGCGATGAAGGGATATTTTTAGGATATTACGAAGTCGATAAAAGCCTTGAGTTTACAAGCTGTAGGACTCTTATTGTGGAGGAAACACCTCATGTTATTTTGATGAAGCTACTTGTGTTGGAAAAAACATAGACATGACTTCGGGAAGCGATCAAGAGAATCACCGGACTTAGCAAAAAAAATGATAAAACATCCTCACGAACACGAAAAGAAGAAATCGGTCACTTTCTATGAATGGAGTGAATCGGACTTCGAACAAAGAAGTTCGGGATGGAAAAACTTCGGGGATGGTGAGACTTAGGATGGAAATCCTCCACTTAAGGAAAGCCAACCTGCTTGAAGGCGACCAATCCCGAACATACGATTCGGACTCGGGGTATGTATCTGGATGAAGATGTAGTCACGGTGAGGCAAACTCGAATCTATCAACCAATGGGGAACAAATGTCTCGACAATGTTACGAATGGAGTTTCCACGAGGAAGATGATTCTCTTTCTCCTTTTCTGTTGTTCCTGAATTTAATAAAGCTGCGTGAACCTAACATTTTGATGTTGAGGATACTCTTGAAGGGGAACATCCATGAGAAAATGGTTGGATAGTCATCCTACAAAAGTCAGTTGTGGGTGATCTATCGGATGGTGTCAAAACAAGAAGGTTCCATGGAGAAAGTGCTTTGTTACTGCTGCTTCCTATACGAAAAAAAGAACCTCTTGAGATTGAAGAAGCTCTACAAGATTCATTTTGGATTCTTTGCTATGCAAGAAGAAATGAATCAATTCACAAGAAATGAAGTTTGGGAGCTAGTGGATAGACCTAAGAGGCACAATGTGATTGGAACTAAATGGGTGTTCAAGAATAAGAGATGAAAACAACAACATTGTGAGAAACAAGGCAAAATTAGTTGCACAAGGTTATTCCCAAGAAAGAAGGCTTGGATTATGATGAAACCTTTGCACTGTTGCAGAGATTAAAACCATCAGTTGTTTCTTGCATATCTTTTGCCCACATGAAATTCACGGTCTATCGGATGGATGTGAAAAGTGCATTTTAGAATGGTGTGCTTAAGGAAGAGGTTTATGTGGAACAACCTCACGGTTTGAGATAGAATGACCAAGTTCTGAGGCGGAAAGCCTTGTATAGTCTTAAGCAAGCACCGAGCATGGTATGATACCCTTTCTCGGTTTCTTCTTGACCATGGTTTTATCAAAGGCTGTTGATAGAACTTCTGTTCAGGATAGAAGATGGGAAAAGACATCTTACTTGTTGATTTATGTGGATGACATCATATTTGGATCTCCAAATCATCGGTTGTGTGAAAAGTTTTCTACTGATGAAAGGAAAGTTTGAGATGTCGATGATGGGGAGATGAATTTCTTTCTTGGACTTGAGTGAAACAAACTAAGGAAGGAATATTCATCAATCAAGCAAAATACACGAGATCGATTGCAAAGTATGGTGTCTGAAATTGCAATCTTGATTAGACTTCCTATGAATACTAACTTCTGAGATGGATCGATCACGAAGGCCGTCGATAAATCCTGCTTGATTATAGAGGATAATTGGATCATTGCTATATCTCCTTTATAAGCGGACTGATATAACATTTCTTTGTTGGGATATGTGCCGGATACCAAGCTAATCTAAAAATTTAGTCACATGGAAGCTGCCAAAAAGATTACGAAATATCTTAAAAGGCACTATGAATAGAGGATTATGGTATTCAGCATGATAACCTTGAATTAGCTTTGTTACTCGGATCTTGATTATGGAGGATGTAGAATTGATAGGAAGTCTATCCGCGGGACCTTGTCAATTTCTTGGAAATAAAAGCGATATCATGGTTTTCAAAAGCAGACCTCGATAGCAACCCAGTCTTCTTGAAGGTGAATACATAGGCTGCGAGGAAAGGCATTTGTGCCCGAATTCTTTGGCTCGAGACAACAATTAAGGGATTATAAGATTATAGCCAATGAAGTACCTATATTTTGTGATAATAATAGTGCAATTGCTATTACACAAAATCGATGTTGCACACGGATGTAAGCATGTTTATATCGGACATCACTTCATCGGAGATCATGTTGAAAAGAAAGACATCGAAATGGAAAAATTCATCTTGATAAGCGGAGATATCTTGACTAAACCTTTGGTGAATCAAGATTTAGGGAACTATTAGTTGAATTAGGTATGTTGGATCGGTTGAATAAAAGCAAATCTGAAAAATTGAAGGTTTTAGGTGCATGAAGTTTTTCGGGTTTTCTTGAAAAACTTCGAGGATAGAATTGAGAGTCTGAACAAGCGGAGTCTTGGAAATTTAGTAATCACGAAGTTCGATTACTCGATTATTATCTTGACATTTTATCAAGGTCAAAACTTCGATAAAGGTGATGGAAAAATTATTACGAAGAAGTTATTGACTCATCTGCAACACATTTATTGTCTAAGCGGAATCTCGTTAATCATTGGCAATAAATGACAAAATACCTGAAGAAATAATTGGGCGGGACTTTTGAAATTCTCGAGGAAAGTCAATGGTCTGCAGGAACAGTAATTAAATGCACTGTTCATTAATCACCAAAAGGGATAAATTGACGGCTAAGTATTTGCGAAACCGTCTTTTTAAATACCGTTTTAGCAGGTGTTTAATCTCAGCGAATCGATTTCTTCATCTCTGTGATAATCCATAAATCAAAATCTTATATCCATTAAAAAGATTCCATTCAAGCCCTATTTTAAAAAAACCTTAATCTTCACAAACACTCTGCTTCAAAACCCTCGATTGCCCAGCATTTTTTTTTCTATCTCAAAACCCTTCACTCAAAAATCTCCAAAAATGGCACTCTCTGTATACGACAAACTTGCCATTTCCAACAAACCATGGTACGAATATGTTGTCTCTCTAAAAGAAAGCACGTCAATACAACTCACGAGGAGGAGGTGTTGCATATGATTCGTTTAGCAAAGCTTACATGCACAGTCGAATCAAGCAGAGGCGAATATCTTGAAAAGGTAATTGAGTTTGTTTCTAATATGCGATTAGATGGCGAAAATTGCATAGAGTCTAAGATGCGGTGTTGCATTTGGAGCATAGTACAAAATATGTGGATTTTGTTAGGGAATTATATATTATTCCTAAGAATCTAAATGCCATATATGAGTTAAGTGATAGAGGTGAAGACCCTACGGTATACATGATGGGTAGGGAACAAGAGTATTTGGATAAAATTCTTGAGCATCCAGTAAAGTTAGAAGCTACTACGAATAAAAGCATTTGAAGCCTAAATATAGTGTATTGTTGGATATTGTAAGCAAATGCATCATGAGTAGATCACAGTAGTTTCGAAGCGGATAAACGCGCTAAGTTAAAATTTAATGGCGGCGATTGAAGATTCTCCTACTACTTCATTCAATTGGTTGCACTATTTGATCAAGGTGGTGAGTGATCAAGCCAAACACATTCGGAAGGTGAATGGCTCTATAGTTATCAAGGAAAAATTCTACATGCAACCAAGATTGCATTTATCTTGGAAAGCGTCTGAGAGAAGAGGACATTTTTTGCGATTCCTTCCTTTCAAAGTCAAAAATCATGTTCAAACCAGCGAAGAAGACTTTGAGAGGAAAGAAAAGAAAAAAACTCTTGAGTCTCGGGGAGGCTGCTTAGAAGAAAAAGCGGAGGAAGATACTGGCGATGGTGGAAGCGGTCGGGAAACAAGACAATCATTCGAGAAATCCTTTGAGAAACTGATGAAGAAGCCCGAACAAGCTGGGGGAAAGCCACGATGAAAATTAAAAAGGAAAAGAAAGGAAAAAAAAGCGGCTACTCGAGCGCGAAGGCTTCAAACAATTCTGCGAACGAGGAGGCGGTGAATGAAGAAACTCGGAAGAAGGTCGGCAAGAAATTT
The DNA here is from genome assembly GCA_037126765.1 of Stenogyne calaminthoides. NCBI lineage: Eukaryota > Viridiplantae > Streptophyta > Magnoliopsida > Lamiales > Lamiaceae > Stenogyne > Stenogyne calaminthoides. The sequence continues at coordinate 182,759 of JBBCBC010000056.1, forward strand.
GAAATCTCCCTTCTGAGGTTCTTGCTCGGTGGTAACAAATGTGCGAGGAAAGCGAGGAAGCGACTTTTCTACGAGAATTTTCGAAACTTCTCGAGCTCGGATAAAATCTCTCGGAAATCTTCAAGGGACCTCGGATCCCCTTTGAAGAAAAGACTTATTGGACTCGGATCACCTAAACCTCGGAATTCTTGAACTTGGATCTGACACGAATGAACCATTTCTAGATCCATCAACTCTGGAACTTCATACACTCTGAACCTTATGCTCGAGAAAGCCCAAGATTGAAGAAGGGAGAATAAGGCAGAATGGCGAAGCAAGGGGGAACAATTCATCTTGGAGCCGAGATACCACGGTGAATGCCTATCCTACCTTGCCGGGATATGTTCTTCGGGGCTCGGAACCCTTATGTATATTCTGAATCAATCACTTCACGAAATGTTGAATATTGCCTCATTCGGAGGAGAAGGGCTGGTGGAGCAAGCTGAAGCTGGCTTATTGTGTTGATAGAGTTTTAGAACTTCCAGAAAGAAAATAAGCTCGGGATGAAAACTGGCGATTTTGATGGTAGTGAAAAAAAAGCTAGGTGAAAAAAGAAAATCTCTTGAAGGGGTAGATGCTTCCGGCTCTCATGATCAAAACAAAGATAAGGATAAGGGAGATGATCGAAAAAAAAGAAATGCGAGGGAGAAGGAACCTCGGACCGATCTTTGAAAATAGAAGAAAGCGAGAGTCGGATGGTGGCGGATCTTGATGTTGAACCAAGCGATATCGAGACAACCTTAGGCGAAGTTAGCACTCTTGGTACCTTTTAGCCTTTGTTATACATTATGCGAAATTCTTTGAAGTACCTAGCTTCAAATCGATGTTTATGATATCTTGGTGAGGCTCGGTTAGACACCCAGCTCGGTTGGAAAATATTGAACAAACTCCGGTGGTTGATCTAACACCAATCTGGATGAGTTAAAAGAAGATAGAGCGATGATGGAAGAGATCTTGTGAGTCGATCTCAAAAGATTGAGAATCTAAGCTCTTCATCAAGCATCTTTTGCAAACAATTCTCACATCTGAATGGCTTCGGATGGAGTTAGTCACAGGCTGCTCAAAATCGAAAAATGGAGAACACGAGTTCATCATCGTCACGGCTTCAATCAACTCTGTCGGGTAAAATTAAGCTTCATTAGATGGAAAGATTGATGGAGTGCATCTGAGCTTAATGCCAACATGAAGCGGATGTATCAAGAAAGAACTACCTATCTTGAAGCCAAGTGATTGAGAAGAATGATCGATGATCAAAACAACTATTGAGGAAATGGGCTCTCTGCTTTAATGACCAAGATAGCCGAGATGATGCATGATGTCTTCTCAAAAGCGGTTTGCTCCTCTTTTGGATGAATTCTCAATGGCCAGAACTACATGATGAAATTTGAAAATGAGCATGATGGGTTTAGGGGAAGTGAGTAGTATGGGCAAGGAAGCAATACTATATGGATCTTTATGGCGACTCATTCTCCCAAGGTATGGTGCCAAAAAAGGAAAGGCACAGTGGCAAATTAAGTGAGTTGTTGGCACAAACCTTGGAAGAAAGGCTAAAAAAGAAGGTGAAGGAAGGAAAATTTTGGATGCCTTAAGTGAGATTGAAGCCCATTTTGAAAAGCGAAGTTCAAAAGTAGAAACCTACCTTCCTCAAACAAATGATCGGATCATGAAGAAGTAATTCTTGGCCCGGTGATAGAAGGATGATTGAGACAAAAGCAAAGCCGGTTGAAGATCAAGTCGGACACGAAAAATAGAAAGGCCATGGCATTTGTGGAACAAAAAATGAAAAAAGAGCAAAAAGCTCAAAAACTACTCGAGAGGAAGGCGATAATGGAATTCGAAGAATCGAGGAAGAAAGAAACCGAAAGAAGCCGATATTAAAAAACTCTGAAAGCTCTTGATTGAAAAGGAAAAAAGCTATTGCTTGATGTCGGTGTTCCAACGATCGGGAAGAAGAAAGAAGAAGAAGCGAAAAAAAAGAAGAGGTGGTTTTAAAACTTTTTAAGCAAAAGGAGAGTCTGGAAAAAGACTTCGAAAAATGGGCCTTTACATTGATAAGTGGATGCCTATCTCGGTTCAATGATGCATGGGAAGAAGATCAAAGAACCTTCCGGTTCTATTATGAGATACGAGAGAATGGAGGGAGGCACTTCGGATAAGAATGAAGCCTTCATTGAGTACTTCTTGACTTTCTATCCTAAGTACCTGCAAAGTTAGATCTGTTGGGATTATCTTGGAAAGTATGCTTTTACTTTGTATAATCAAAAGCGAATTTGGTCTTATTCTTGAAATAAATTGTTTATCACGATGCTTTAAATATCATCGAATGTTACATATATTTCTTTGCATAAGCTGTTCAATAAATAATGCGTGTTACATTGTAGTTAATTTAGTAATACGGATCACGAAAGATTAAATTAACGATCCTTGTAACCAAAAGTACACCATTCACGAACTAGATGGAAATGAACAATCCATCCATGAAAGGTTGAAGTGTAAAGGCTCAGTTGGCTTGTCTTGACCAAGAGATTACACTAGTGCATGTTTAGTGCTTTGAAGAGGACCCTCTGGGAGGACAAATTCTTGAGGCTGAACTAGGAAGAATTAGACCTCGGTGGTTCGTTATTTCTTAATCTCCGTCCCTTAAATAGGATCGGCGTGTGGTTAGTAATTATTGCTTTGACTTATTACGGGTAGAGAATCAGCGAGATTCAATACTTTATATCTTGGGCAATATTATTGGTCACGTCGATTACTAAGATTTATCTGGAGAATGGGTGTGCAAAATCGCTTGTTCGATTTGCCCCTTGGGAGGTTCATAAGTTTTATCATACCAAATCTTGCAAGTGAAACTAGTTTCGGTATGGATAATAATGTTGAACCTTTCCTTTAAGGATAAAATATATTAATTAATGGAAAGCTATTTCGGTGGCTTGAATTAATTAATGGGCTAGAATAATCTTAAACAAGGGAAATAATAACGAGGAGTCATATTGGTATAATATGGGTTAAGATGGATAGTGCAATATTAATTATGTAGTGGGATTAATTAATATTTATGGGCTTGAATAATATTGTGGCTCAATATTGATAATTCAAGATCCGTTGGAAGATCGATCTTAATTCTCCTAAAGTCCTCAAGTAGCCCAACATAAAGTCCAATAAGCTGAAAAATGTGTTTAAACAAAAGAGGAGAAGAATTTTCTTGAAAAGATTTTATGGAAAGGAGATAAGTATTCTTGGAATACAAGATTATCCCATAAATTCAAGAAATCTCCCACTTGGTTTCTTTAATTGTGATTTTTGAAAATATATAGAGTAATAATAGGAAGAAGGATTTTCTTGATTTTCTTGAAAAGATTTTATGGAAAAAGATATGTGTTCTTGGAATACAAGAATATCTCATAAATTCAAGAAAGATCGAAACTTGAAAAACCTCCTATTAATTTTTGGGTTAAATAAAGGGTGTGAAATTTTTGTGGAAAAATACACATGGAAAAGAAAGAATATATGGGATATATTCAAGATTTCTTGGAGATCAAGAAAAAGATCTTTCCTAACCCTATTTTGAGCCCTAATTTTCGTCCCCCTCTCTATTATAAATAGGGGATGAATGTTTCATCCCGATGAACCTGAAAAATTAGTTTTTTAAGTAAAAATATTAAGCGTCGATAAAATATCAAATATTTTGAAAGCGTCGGACATTTAATGTATTTTCTAAAAACATCAATTGTGAGTGTACAATTCCATGTCTTTGGAAAAATTAGTAAATCCACAAAAGGTGGTGCAACAAATTTTTATTTTCCCTTTGTTAATTGTTCACGAGCTTCCTTCCACCGGATTGACGAGCAAGGACTAGGGAATACTTGGGAAGGCTTTTTGGTGTGTTTTCATTGGCCGAGACCATTGCCACTCCAAGAGGTTAGTTCCACGTAAACCCAAGTAGCAATTCATCTCGTGGGATGTATGTGAGCAGTTTATATCATGATTTGTTGTTGAATTATTATTTGAATTAATATAGGATTAATTCATGCTAGTAATAATTATTAGAATTAAATTTGTATTTAAATATTCATCCCGAATAGATCCGTGCAATTAATTCCCCAACAAGCGGTATCGAGCCTCGATTTTGGGCATTGAATTTTAAATTGTAATTTAATTAGTTTTTCATTAAATTTGAAATTGGATAGTAGAATTGCTAGATCTTTTTTGCGGTATCCAATTGTCATGGAATTTAATGTGTTTATTTATCATGCATATAAATTGTGGTTTTTAATTGATTAGTTCGAATTAGATTTTTTCCTAAATGAGAAAATCCACGAGTAGATTAGAATTTGTTTGATTTGATCAATGTAATAGACTAGTCTAGATCTAGGTTTATTTATTTTTGTAAATAAATTATGCTTAGGATCGGAAGCGGAGGCGGAGCGAAGAAATTAAAAGGATCAGGATCGAGCAGGCGTGGCGGCGTGCATCGCGATGCGAGGAGGCCTGTGAACTGGCCGAGCGCGCAGGCGTGAAAGGCAGGTGGAGGCAGCCTTGGCCAGAATCAGCCAGTCGCATGAGCCCAGCACCCCGAAATCGCCTTGACGAATCACGAAGCGGTAAGCGCCACCAGATCTGGCGGCGTTTTTATGGCGGCATGGTCAGCATAAACGCGCGCGGTATCTTGTATCGCGATACTGCAAATCTGCCAGCGGCGGGGCGTGCGTCGGGCGGCGTCTTGGCCGGCGCTTAGCCGCAGGCGCCCACTCATCTGGCTGGGGAGTGTTAAGCGGACACTCCGGCCCCGCTGGTCGATGGCGTGGCTTGACAAAGGCTTTTTTTAAGGCGGTCAAGTGGGAGCTTTTTCGAGACGAGCGATGAAGGCTATGAAGATGATTTCTCAAGATCAAGACATGACAAAATTAACCATGACAATTGGATATATGTGCCCAATATGTTTAATTTTTTTTGTCTTGATGTTTATCTTATTTAAATTGTGTTTGAATTTGCGATGCATGAGAAAATATTTTGAAAAATCTCACTTTCGAAAATTACTAAGTATGTAAACAATTAATTGACAATTTTATTAGGATAATAAAATTGAATTAATTTTCTGACCTCCGTGATTTATTTATTTGTGAATTCTTTTGGAGAAATTCCCCCCGGAGACGGTCAAAAGATAGCTTTCACATGAATAAATTCCAAATTGATATTTGTGGATTATTACTAGTGGCGACGATGACCCTCCCACGAGGCTCGTTCAAAAGCGAAATAATAATTATCTATTTAATCATGGTTATTACTTAGGTATAAAATTGATATGCATATACTTCCCAAAGTCCTGTCGATTTTATATTGGTCAAGTGGGAACCAACTATTAATCTGGATATTAAAGGTTTATGCTTGTTCTTGTTTGTAACACCTTGAATGTGTTTAAATAATGACCCACCCCGTGGCTTATTTAAAAACTGTTTTTGAATGTTGGGCGATGCATGTTCATATTTTTTTGAGATTTTAATATGAAACATGTGATCGAACCTTGTGAAATATTTGTGCTTATGCATATTATTATTTATTTGATTCGACATGTAAGTAACTTTTAATCCTTTGCTATTATACTTAAAGTCAATAGAATAAGTATGGAAACTATATTGATTGGAAACGAAAAATTATAATTGTCCTAACTGCACAAAAGCACAAGTGGATTCTTGACACACCAAATCAGATGAGCCAACTGACGAGACAAAAATGCGGGACTCATTAGATTACCTTCTGAGAGATGTAGTTCTTGATAATGGTGGAGGCAAACCCGTAAAGGATTACGTCCTCAAAATTGATGGCCCATCTGAACAAACTTGAGGTTACGAGTCGCAGTTATAATCTGGAGACTCGGATGAATTTAGTACTTCACGCTCTGCCCAAAAAGTTTCTGAGCATTTTGGCCTTGCTAGCTGATTTGTTGCAAGCTTTGGTCTCGGAAGAGATGTTGATGGGGCACCAAACTCATGCTTTGAGCGACAAGTGGTCCATCTTCATCTTCTAGGCCAAGGGTAGGCAAGAAGAAGAAGAACTAAAAGCCATAAGCAATAAAACTCAAGCTGTTGCCAAGGCGATGGTAAGATGAGGAATGCTTGTGATGTCGAGGAGAATCGAGGAAGAAGTGCTTAAGGCTGCGGTGAAAAAGAGGACAATGGAGGTTTACTGTTCCAACCCCAAAGGGGCGGAAAGAAAGGTAATTCTCACGCACTAGTTGTTGAAACTTGTTTAGCGGCGTATACTTCTCATTAAGTGGGTAGTTGATCACGGGATCTGTGACCATGTATGTTTTCACGTTCTGGGGTCCCGGTGACCCGACAACTTAGTGGCGATGAGATCCTCATCACCTTTGGGTGATCTTCTGAGTGGTAGGTGAAGCGATGGGAGAAGTGCACTGTCTTTTGAAGACAAAGTTTTAATTTTAAGAGATGTTCTTTATGTTCCCGATTTTAGAAAAATTCACTTTCGGTTTCTAAAATTACATTAATGGATACTTAGTTTCTTCTAATAAGAATGACATCATTTCTTGAAATGATGAGTGTATCTGATATGAGACATTGGTGAATAATCTCCATACAATTAAAGCATGCACACCACTCACGAAATGCATCCTATAACACATCAAAGTTTTAGGTAAAAAAAAACATTCATCGGGGCGTGAGCGAAACACTTTTATGGCATCTAAGATTGGGACATATTAATCGAAAGAGGATCGAAGGTTGGTGAAAGGCGGTTCACTAGAGTCTCTCCAAGTTGAACCAATTCCAACTGCGAATCATGTTTGGAGGTAAAATGACCAAGAGGGCATTGAGACCAAGGGAATAGAGCGAAAGTGTTAGAAATCGTTCACACAGGGCGTATGTGGTCCAATGTCAACCAAAGCAAGAGGAGGTTGTGAGTATTTAAATCACTTTTATTGATGACTACTCAAGAATGCGGTAATATTTTCCTTATGAAGCATAAATTTGAGACCTTTGAAAATTCAAAGAATTTAAAAGGCTCAAGCGAGAGAATCATAGGGAAAAAAGCGTATCAAATCTCTACGATCCGATCGTGGAGGCAGTACCTCGATGATGAGTTTTTGAACTACTTGTGCGATGAAGGGATTTCATCCCATTAAGCTTATGCCGGAACCCCTCAACAAAAGCGGGGTTGCGAGAGAGAAAAGCGAGAACTCTTTTGGAAATGGTCGGATCAATGATGAGTTATGCGGATCTTCCCAAATCGTTACGGGGTCATGCCTTGGAAACAACGGCTTACATTCGAACTTGGTGCCATCTAAATCGGTTCCCAAAACTCCCAAAAGAATTGTGGACGGCCTTAAGCCAGATTTGAGACACATGAGTTTTTGGGGGTGTCGGGGCCTCGTGTTGGACAAAAAGCCGGGAAAATTGGATCCTCGATCGAATTAAGGTTGTTTATAGGATACACCGAGGAACAAAAGGGTGTATGTTCTATGATCCGAAGATCAAAAGGTGGTAATAAGCACCCACTTTAGATTTTTGGAAGAAGACTATATGAGCGAAAGAAGACCCGAAGTGAGATTACTTTAAATGAGCTAAGGGGCTAACCTCATTATGTTGTACAACATGACACACCAAATGACACACTTACTGGCCGGAACCTCGTCGTAGTGGGAGGGTTGTGACCTGACCCGAGAGATTCATGGGGATAGGAGAGTCCTCGGACTTGATTCCCCGGACAAAGGCGAATCGGACCCATGGACATCACGATGAAAGCAATCGAAGATAAGGATGTGGTTTCTTGGCAAACAACAATGAAAGCGAAATGGGTTCTATGGATCATAACAGTGTGGGAGCTAGTCGAACCATTAATGGGGAGTCAAACCCATTGGTTGCAAGTGGGTATACTGAAAAAAAAGAGGGCCAGGACGGGGAAGGTGGAAACCTTCAAGGCAAGGCTTAATGGCGAAAAGGTTATACTCGAGAAAGAAGGGATCGACTATGAGGAAACTTTTTTGCCTTTAGCAATGCTCAAGTCCATCCGAATTCTCTTGTCGATTCTTTGAGCATCTCGACTTTGAAATCGGCAAATGGATGTCGAGGCGGCTTTCATGCGGAAGTCTTGATGAAGAAATCTATATCAACAACCCCAAGGCTTCATTGAAAAAAAGGCCAAGAACATCTAGTTTGTAAGCTCATGGAGTCCATTTCACGGACTCAAACAAGCATCGAGCTTGGAACCAATGTTTTGATCATGTTATAAAGTCTTATGGGTTTGATCAAAAGCGAGTTCGAAAAGTTGTGTACAAAAAAGCGTGTCGGAGCGCATTAGTATTCTTAGTACTATCGTAGACAACATTTTGCTCGCCGGGAGCGATGTAAAGGTGTTATCGGGCGTAAGGGCATGACTTTCAAAAGCAGTTTGATATGAAGGACTTAGGGGAAGCCGGGCACGTCCTTGGGATCAAGATCACTTTCGAGATCGCGAAAAGGATGATAGGCTTATCGCGAAACTTCATACATAGACCTTGTCTTGAAACAATTGACATCACGAGGATTCGAAAGGCTTCGTACCTTTCGGGCATGGAATCCATCTATCGAAAAATGTGCCCTAAGGCACAAAATGAGATAGATGACATGAAAGACATTCCTTATGCTTGGGTTGTCGGAAGCCTTATGTATCAATGTTGTGCGCAGGACGGGATATCTGCTTTTTGCCGTTGGCATGGTGGCAAGATATCAAAGTAACCGGGAAAAAGAACATTGGGCGGGCGATTAAAAACGATACGAAGTATCTGAAAAAAGAACTCGAGATAGATTGTTGGTTTATCGGTCAAATAGTCTAATCCCCATCGGCTTTACCGCAGACTCGGTTTCCAATGGGACATAGATTCGAAAATATGCGCCTCGGTTAGTATGCTTTCATTTGGGAAGTGTAGCCATGAAATGGGCCGAGTGTGAAGTAGAAATGCATCAACGACTCAACCATGGGCCGGGTAAGTAAATTTGTTTGTTAGCGGTGAAGGAACTAGTTTGGCTCTGGGCACCTTCTTAGTGGACTTGGATGGAGTTCGAATTTGTCTAGCAATATTGGCTAGAGGCGGTTGCAAATTCAAAGGGAACCAAGAGTCCTGAGTCAAACAAACACTGCTTGAAGGAAAGAAATCTTAGGCGAGAAATCATTAAAAGAGGAGATGAAGAGGTGGCTAAGATCGCGTTGGAGGATAACCTAGTTAACCCTTTCACAAAGTGTGTGCCTCTGGAAACATTCAAGAGACATGTCGGGAGGAATGGTTGTCAAGTCTTTGTGTCTGCTTTAGTATAAGTGGGAGACATTATTAGGTTAGGTGTAGGTGACATTATATGTCATGTATAGGAACTTCTACGAGACATGTTGTAGTATACTTAAAAAGCGGACTTTGAGTATAAGTGGGAGATTGTTGGGATTATCTTTGGAAAGTATGCTTTTACTTTGTATAATCAAAAAGCTGAATTCGGTCTTATTCTTTGAAATAAATTGTTTATCAACGATTCTTTAAATATCATCGAATGTTACATATATTTCTTTGCATAACTATTCAATAAGTAGTAAGTGTTACATTGTAGTTAATTTAGTGATACGGATCACAAAAGATTAAATTAACGATCCTTGTAACCAAAAAGTACACCATTCACGACCTAGATGGAAATGAACAATACATGGTGAAAGGTTGAAGTGTAAGGCTCAGATTGGCTTGTCTTGACCAAGAGATTACACTAGTGCATGTTTAGTGCTGCCTTTGAAGAGGACCTCTGAGGAGGACAAATTCTTGAGCCCCGAACTAGGAAGAATTAGACCTCGGTGGTTCGTTATTTCTTAATCTTAAATCCCTTAAATAGGATCGCGTGTGGTTAGTAATTATTGCTTTGACTTATTACGGGTAGAGAATCAGCGAGATTCAATACTTTATATCTTGAAGCAATATTATTGGTCACATCGATTGCTAAGATTTATCTGGAGAATGGGTGTGCAAAATGCGACATTAGATTTGCCCCCTTGGGAGGTTCATAAGTTTTATCATACCAAATCTTGCAAGTGGAACTAGTTTAGGTATGGATAATAATGTTGAACCGTTCCTTTACCAAGGATAGAAGATATTCATTAATGGAAAGCTATTTAGGTGGCTTTAATTAATTAATGGGCTAGATAATCTTAAACACGGAAATAATAATCGGAGCCATATTGGTATAATATGGGTTAAGATGGATAGTCTTGATATTATGTATGAAGTCGTTTTATTTGAGGAATATGATGTGGCTAATTCGAAATGACTCACAAACAAAACATGCGCGTGTAAATCAAAGCGTAAATAAGATGAATTTGTTGACCCGGTTAAATCGAGGAAATGACTACTCTAAAGGGCATACCAAGCGAGGATGTGGTATTGCGAGCTTTACGTACAATATTTGATACACCTTATGAAGATGAATGGTTTCTGAGATGAAGATAATTTGGAGAGTTAGCATATGAGTGCTAGGGTTTCTATATGTGTGGATTATCACTCGAATTTTTTTGTACCTCGCCTCTCTAGGGAATTTCTTGTGTGGGTGTAGCTTTTTCTGGGAAATTTCCTCGGAACCTTTCTCTTCTTCTTTTTTCTTCCTTTTATAGCACTCAGAGCAAGCATGAAATTTTGGGTTGGCAAGCATGGTTGGAGACTTGGTCATCACGAGAATTGATGATATTGCCACGTTCCCAACCGTCTTCTTGATTGATCTTGGAGCTTGCTTGTGCATAAAACACTCTTTTGGTCGTCCAAATTAATCTTTTGCTTTCGGTTGGATGCTTTGTTAGCCCTTTAACCATGTCGGTTTATGCTTTAGAATCTTTGTCCTCCTCGAGCATACTGAGCCTTTAGGATGTCTGGGTCTTCGGAATATTTGAGTGTCGAGCACTCTGACCCTTGATGCCCTTGGGGATGTTTGTCTTTCTTGGCATATTTATCTCGAGATCTTCGGGATGTTTGTTGCTTGCGAGCATATTTATCCTCGGGATATCCCAGCCTTTCGGGATATCGAGTTCGCGAGCATCTTGAGCCTCGGGATATCGAGCCTTTTGGCCGTCTGAGTCCTCGGACTTGTTAAGTGGGCTCGGACTTATGCGACCCTCGGGTTTGTCAGAGTCCTTTTTGACTTGGCTCATTTAATTCCTCTTTCCCGATCTGAGGCGAACATGCTGTTAAACTCGGTAAAATTTAGTTGAGCAACTTTGGTTGGTCGGCGAACAAGCATACTTGCCCATTAGGCATGATTATTTTAATAAATATTACCGTGTAAATTCTTACGTGTTCAATTAATCTGAATTATTATATCGAACACAATAATACCCCCAGGTTGGGTGACTTTGTATTCAACATGGGGCCCGGTTTATTATAATCTAATTGGGCCATAGTTGATGTCGTTTAAGTATTACTTGAAATTTTCAAAATTGAATCCGGTATCTATAAATATACCTCATTTCTCCGCCTTAAGCCCTTTTCTCTTTCCCTCTTCTTTTTGCCTCTGTCTTTCGATCTTTTACGTATGCGAAAATTTTAAATCGAGGGCTTCATCATTCGGCGTAAAAAAACTTACTCGAATAACCGTTGTATTCTTTCTCTTATTGCGATTATGGCTTCTTGCTCAAACTCTTACATTCCCCCTAAATTGGACCACCATAGTTCTTCTTCCCCCTCTGTCGGTTAGAATCCCCGTAGCGGCTAATGTCGCCCGAGGCGAATATCTCCGGATTCGAGGATTTCGTTAGCAAGTTAAACAACCGTTTGCCGTTCTTTCCTCCGATTCGTGAAGCCCTAAATGAATTAGATAGGGACTTGGTCCGTAGTGATTTCTCGGATGATTCAAGTGACGGTTCTTTGCCCCAAATTCAAATTAGGTCTAGGGTTTTTGATAATGTTGATGTAGATAGGAATGAGGATGTTGTGAGGGAATTTTTTTATGGTTTGTAAATGTAACATAATCGAACATAGGGTTAGGTGGTGAGCAAAATTACGAACTTGATATACTGTTGGTGTCCCTCATAGTCAACATATAAGCGAGTATAATGCTTCGTTATAGTTTTGATTTGCCGAACAACCTCATAGGATTAGGGTTGAAAATGAGTACCCGAGAGCAAGATAGCGAGCATAATTGATGTAGATATGCTTTCGCTCAATTTGCATAGAAATTATGAAACCCTAAAGATGTCTTTTTTTTGGCGGGTCACGATGAGTGGGGTGACCAACCCCACGAGGGTTGTGTCATTTGTGAACTTGACCTGATGGGCGGCCTTGATTCCCCCTCCATCCAGGCCATCACCCGTTTGCTCGTGGAATGGAACATTACCATCCGCATTTGAAGCGAATGGGTGGCACATGATTATAAGTTTCCTAACTTTGTTACGGCAAAATGAAGCCAATCTACTATCTCCGGCCGGTGAACTTGCTTTCGATTGGTGCATTTGACCCGTCGAGAAGGGCGAACATGGGTGGTTTCATCATGCAAGTTAATGCAGTGCAAAATAATCGAGGATGTGCGAACAAAATCGATGATTGGAATGAAAAATTTTGGTTCGTTGGGGGCGATTGGAAGAGCCCGGCCTTTGAAGCGAACCAAATGCTTTCGTTTAGACATCCCTCTTGACTTGAGGGTGTACCAAAGTAAAGTGATTTTGTGTCTTTTGTTCTTCCATTTGGCCCGATTTTAACTTACTCTTTATTTCGGGGATTCAGTTTGCGGCGGATAAAGGGATTTGAGGATTCTTCCATTTTAGCAGCGTTTGGCAAATTGATCTGGAGTCTCGCTCGGAACGATCTGTGAGAACCCTGAGTACCACCGATCAGAGGAAGAAAGGAGGCTTGTTCGAGCCCCCGCACCATCTTATTCTTTATTAATCCTGGCTGGTAAGGATTATCTTTTATTTTGTATAAGCTTTGTGCCATTTTGCTTTCATTTGTTATCCTTTTGTGCATAATGAATTATTTTGTTTATAGCTTTTCTGCTTTGTGACCGTTGCCGTTAGTACATCAAACATCTTGAGATGGCTCGGAGAAAAAAGACCCGCGAGGAACTTGCTAGGATTAAAAGTGGCGGGAAGCTCGTGACAATCGGAAGGAAAGCGGCGAAATTTGCGAGGCGGAGTCGGCGTCTGCGTCCGGCCTGAGGGAATCAAACCGACCGCAAAAGGAGTTCTCGTTTGACCGAACAAGGGACCGGCCAACAAACTCCATCTCGAAAAAAGACCAAGGGGCCGAATCGGCGGCGGGGCGAGGCGAACAAACTCGGCCAAGCGCGCCGATCGAAGCGAGCTTAAACGAGCGATCTTGCGATGCCATTAGGGTGACTCGGGCCCCCTGGCGAAGCGATCAGAATGGCCGCCCCATAGTCGGTCCCATTCTCTAAATTGTTGAAATGGAGGTTGGCACATCTTCTCCACCTCCTGCTTTGGACCCGATCATGGACTCCGTTGAACCACGAGCTTGGTCCCGAGGATAAATCATTCTTGGGATGGGATCCGGCTCGTCTGCGAGCAGTACATTTTGTTAAACTTTGCTTACTGCTTTAGTTAATTCTATTTGTTTTTCATATTTATTTGCTCGAGTGTATGTGTAGGTTGAAGCGGGTTGGCGCCCTTGATGCCCAATTTGAAAAACTATTATTGCTTTCGCCAAGTGTTACAAGGTTCAGGGTATTCGAGCATGTCAAAAAGCGTGTCGGACCCTGTTCGAGCATGGACTCTTGATCTGGAAGAGTCCACCCGCAGGTCCCACTCCTCTGGAAAACATCGTCTTGATGCAGTACTTGGGGCCAATCTATGGTTGTTCTTGAAAGCCTATCTTTGAGTCGCCAACCTTCATGCCAACTACTTGGCTTTGATCGAAATTTGAAAGAAAAGTGGGCGAGTGAGCGGGGACTCGGGATGGCGAGGTTGGCTCGGGGGATAGGCATCCTCGGCACAAGGCGGATGCTCGCCCGATTTCAAGGCTCGGGAGGATGCCCGTGAGGCAAAGGAGGAACTAAATCACTCTCGGGGAGGAGGTGGTCGGCCTCTGAAAAGAGCTCGGGAGGAGATGAATGTTGAGCCGTGGGTTCCGGTGGCGTCGAGGCCATGGAAAGTGAGAGGGCGAGCTCGACCCATGACTCATCATTCTTTGAGGAGACCAACACTCATTTGGGTCTCGAAAATTCAAAATTTTGCACAATGATGAGTATATCGATTCCATGTCCAACTTCTCCTATATTTGTGCCTTGGCCGATCTTTATCCGATCTGCTTTCGCCATGCCCTTCTTGGCGAACAAATTGCCCCTCTCATATCCGGTTTCAGCGATGCACGATCGACAATCCACCGGATCGCAACCTTAGATGTCCGATTTGAACTATCGTGTGATTTCTCCATTCTTCTGAAGGGATCGAAGTTGATGATCCTATGCGGATGAGGAAGATGGCTCGGGCGTGAATCTGGCGGTGTTCTTGGCCAAAATCTCGAGCCCGAATCAGGGATCGATCGGTAGGAGGCCGAGCAAAGGGACCTCCTATGGCCAAAGCGAATGTACCTCTGGCGAGCATATTGTACTGACCATCTTGAAGGAGTTGTTCTTTGAAATTTGAGCACGATTTGTTCGACATTTCTCTCCCGTCCACCCCCAATTATGGATTTGCTCCTTAGTATAGTTTACTGTTTTTTGTCGAACATATGTTGTGTAATTTTTGTCTTCTTCATTTTGTGTTCGACGATTATCTTCCATACTTGTAATTTTTCTTTGATTTCTTCTCTTTTTTGTTAGAACACTTTTGGCCCAGAATGGTTGAATTGCATATTGAGCTGTTTTCCTCTAACACGATTGTTGAGGATGAATGTTGTTACTTGTGTTGCTTGATGTTTGCTTTGTTGCTTTGTGTTAAACTTTTTTTGCCTTCTAATTTTTTGCCCCCTTTTCTTACGAATGAATTGAACATTGGGTTTACTATGCAGCTCTGACTTTTTGGTTTTGATTGTCTTATTGATGTTGCAATCGATTGATGCGTCTTATTTAGGTGCGACCAGGATGGGTTACTTTATGAATCCCCTTTCTTGGTTCCACGATTGTCTTATTTTAGGTCGCGATCACTTACGTCTTAGGGCCGTCTTATTTAAACTGCGACCCGCATCATCACCAAGCTTCTTCTTCTGGTGTCTGTAAAATCTGAGTCGTCTTTTGCATTTAGCGTACCCATTACTCGTTTTTCTTTGCGGGGAATCGAGTCTGAACTTCGTTAAATCGGTGGTGAACATAGACTTGGGCTCGTTAAATCTTTGTTAAGACGTCCAAACCTAAGTCACGAACTAGAAAATCTTAGCGAACAAAAATACATATATTTTTTTTCTTTTTTTTCAACACTTTGTGTTCTATTACAACCTTCATATTTAAGACTATCTATTACACAACTATAGATGTCGGACTAGGGTTTTGAATTTAAACCTTGTCTTGAGTGAACCTGGCCGGCCTCACCTTGTCCGTGGAATTGATGTTGACAAGGATGTGGCACATCATCACAATCTACCCTTTTTCTTTAGTAACATGCTCAAGCGGCGGCCGCATAAGCTTTTGTCCCTCTGGACAAAGTTGTGATTATCTTGGGCGGTGCGGACATAAGCATGTGGCCTTTCTTCTGCTTTCCCTAAAAAGCCATCTTGACAAAATTTTTCATTTCGCACCATTTTGTCCCCTTGGTAGATGCCTAAGCATCGGCGTCCATATATTGCTTTGGCGGACACTATGACATCCCTCCCCGCCGGAGGAGATTTTGGGGATCATGGGGGTAGTGATTTACTCTTTGCATAAGCGATGAGTAGCGTGGAGTGGCAACCATGACTCTGGCGAGCATCTTGGAGTCATGGCGAGCTTCAGCACGTATGCTGGTGTCATATAAATTATAAATCTCGTGCCGAGGCGGATGCTTTCGATTCGGTGAAATGATTCTTTGAATCGAGCTGGATTCTTCGTTTGGAGGCATACTGAACCAACTTTCTTCTGAGAACTGTAGTATTTTTCTTTTTTTCTTCTTCATCTGTTTTTTCTCTCTTTTTTCATCTATCAATATGCCTTTATTTATAGAACTATCCCAAGCTAGTGCTGGCGTAGCTAGCTGGTGCTGGCTCTCTTATGTTTGCTCCCCCTTTTGACATCTGTTCGGTTTTTTTGTCAGCTCTCGTTCAAAGATTGACTTCGTCCTGCAATTGCCACCACTTGTCAACTTCGTTTTGACCGCATATCTTCTGTTGACAACTCGTTACGACCGCGTATCTTACGTCTTTTCGATAGTCTTTGGCTAGCATTTCTTTCCTGAAGATATGTGTCGAACATAATGTGTTCTTCTTTCAGGATCGTCCTACTCATTTAACTGAATGGTTGATTACGTTCGGCCATTTGTGTTCGTTACAGCTACATCGGTAATTATGTTCGGCCAACATTATGTTCGGCCATTTGTGTTCGTTACGACTATGTGGACGAATATGTTGACGTAGCCCGTGCTCGCTTATTTGTGTGGACAACTTTGTTCGGCCAGTTATGCTCATCATTACTGATAGTATTTTTTCAAATTTGACGCATTCCACGAGTAGGACAATGGGATTCCATTCAGGTCTTCCAAGTCATATGCCCCGTTTAACAAACGTTCTGTAACTCTGAAACGGACCTTCCCATCTTTCGGCCCGAAACACACCACGATACCCCGTTGCTCGTCTTAAAACCGGCTCGCCCACATTGAACACAAGCGTGTTGGGACTTTGGAGTTATAGAAACTTCTCGATCTCTTTTTGTACATGGCATTCTTGAAATCGACCTCCGTCCTTCTTTCTTCCAGCAGTGCACTTTTCGGGCGGCGCTTGGTCATTGATGTACTCTCAAAAGTCATTGTTCGATGACTTAGAATCTTGATTCTGCGGGTATAACGACTTCGCACCAAATGCCAAAGGTAAGCGGGGTCTCTGCGGTTGATGTTAAAGAAAGTTGTTCGATAGGCCCATAATATTTGAGCAACTCTTGACTCATCCTCCCCCTTGGAATTATCAAGTCTAACCTTGAGGTATGTTGATAATTTTATTAATATGCTTCAACTTGTCCGTTTATTTGGGGATATCTGAGTTAAGTAATGTTTTTATGCCCCGGCGAGCACAATTTTGCGAATTCACTTCCATCGAATTGTTTGCCGTTATCGATTACTAATGATTGGGGAAGCCCAAAATGACAAATGATATTTTTCCAAACAAAGTTCCACATTCTTTGTTAAATGATTTTGACAATGGCCTCGACCTTTATTTTAGTATAGTAATCAGCGGCAACCACAACAAATTTTACTCTCCGCGTGCGGTGAGGAAATGGGCGATCAAATCGATCCCCCATTTAGCAAATGGCCATGGGCTATAAATGACACTAATTCTTGGTGGGCTATGAATAAGTGGGGCATGTACACAGCACTTGTGTACGCCTTGGCGATCTGTGGCGAATCTTTTGAGGTTGGCGATAATAACCTTGTCGATTATTTTATGTGCGGGGCGAGCCCACAATATGATTTCCGCATACTCCATCATGGATTTGTTCGAAGTACGACCCTCTTGGGGAGTAATACACTTCAATAGTGGAAGTGAGAAGCTTCTTTTGTACAAATGCTCGTCTAATATAGTATAGCGAACAGATTATGATCTGAGGCGAGTAGCTTGTGCCTTATTCTAAGGGAGAAGTCCCTTTTGTAAGTAACCGAGTTGAAGTCATCGGGTTTCTGCTTTCAAATGCATTACTGGCGAGCAAAAATCAAGGGGCGATGGCGAACAAGTTGTGACGACCACAATGTCTGTTGTGTTCGTCACTCCTTCTGCTATTGCCAGGTGTGCCAAAGCATCAGCGAATGAATTACCCAATCGTGGTAATTGTTCTATGAAAACTTGTTCAAAATGCTCGAGCAACTCTTTTGCTGAATTCTTGTCTTTGTGCCATTTGTTCACCTCGGGCCTCGTACTCGCCTGTTACTTGATAAACGATTATCTGAGAATCACTGTAGATCATCAGCCTCTGAATTCCCATTGTCATAGCCATCTGTAGTCCAGCGATCAAAGCTTCATACTCGGCTTCATTATTTGTAGCTGGGAAGTCAAAAGCGGATGGGTTGTTGTGTGAATGTTTATGCGGTTGGGGTTTGATGAGAACTACGCTGCTCGGCTCTTGAACTTGTTGATGAGCCATCAACATACATATGCCATGGTTGGTCAATGATTTTTTTTGGGCATTTGTGAATATGTCAACTCAACCATAAAATCGGCCATAGTTTGGCCCTTCATTGTTGTTCCGCGGAGGCGAGCGTAATGCCAATGTCCTAACTCCACAGCCCACTTGAGGTAATGCTGCGCGATGTCACGGTCGATGGAGGACTTAACGCATTGGAAGGTGGTCGATTACCTCGGTAAGTGATTGAAAAAAATATGGTCGCAATTTTTGAACACTCATTACGAGAGCATATGTTAATTTTTTCCGATGGAGGTGCGGGAGCTCGAAATCTTAAGCACTTGGTTTACATAATAAGCGGGCAAGTGTGTCGTCCCTTCTGCCGTCTGAGCACGGCCTTTGATTGCATGTTCGGATGTAGCAAAATACGATAGAGTTGTTCACAGGGGCGAGGCTTAGGCGATGTCTGAAAGTATCTGCAATATCTTTGCTTCAATGATTCAATGCATTTTGGCAATGCTCGGTCCATTTGGAATTTCCCCTTCTTTAATGCATCAAAAAAGGTTTGCATTTGTCCCGGTTAAGTGATATGAACAAACTACGAAGCTAAGCGTCCGGTTAACTTTTGGACTTCTTTAACACTCCTGGGGGCTTGCATATCGAGCATGGCTTGAATTTTTGATGGGTTAAACTTCGATCCCCGATTGGTAGCCATATGTCAGGAATTTTCTGAGTGAACCCTAAAAGCTGCATTTCTTTGGATTTAGCTTCTTTTGTACTCCTCACAGTATACCAAACGTTTGTCTGGGTGTGGTCTTCCTTATGTTAAGCTCTTTACCACAATATCATCAATATATACCTCAATTGTTAAGCCGATGTGTTCATCCGAACATTTTGTTCACCAAATGTTGATATGTTGCTCGGCATTCTTTAATCCGAATGGCATCGTTGCCAGCGATACATATTCTTTTCTGCGAAATGCGTATTCTTTTGATCATCCGGATGCATGGGTATTTGGTGATAACCAGCAAATGCATCCATGAAAGTCATGAGCTCATGGCCTGCTGTATTATCAACTAAGTAATCGATATGCGGCATCGGGAAATTATCTTTCGGGCATGCCTTGTTTAAATCAGTGAAATCAATACATAATCTCCAAGATCCATTCGACTTGCGGACGAGCACAGGGTTCGCAAGCCATCTTGGGCACTTCACCTCTCGAATCAGTTTGTTGTCGAGCAACTTTTTGATTTCACTATTCTTGGCCGCATATTTCTCCGGACTGAACTTTCTGCGCTTCTGGATTACTGGAGTTTGTATTGGATCAAGGTTGAGGGAATGACATGCATGTTTTGGATCAATGCCAACCATGTCCTCGTGCGACCATGCGAACACATCCATGTTTGCTTGAAGATAAGCAATCATTTCTGTTCGAATTGGTTCGAATGATTACGAACCAATGAACACTTCTAACTCAGTCTGTTGAATTCGATGTTAATAGGCTCCGGTTGTTCGACAGTCTTTGCTTTCGCTTTCTTTTTGTTTCCACGAGGATCTTGGATGGACCCCGTGTGTTCATCATCAACCTCCATGGGTTGAATCCTATCACGAGGTTCTAGAGTCTGTTGCTTTCGCTCGGCGGATCAATATTCATTGGATCTGGGAGATCTGGAACATGAGTTGCCATTCTGGACTCTATGTTCGCGCTTTTTGTGTTCGCGCGGGTAATTGTACTCGTCAAACCTGTGTTCGTCAAGGGACATTTCGGCAATGTATTTGCCTGTTGACTTGACTCACCGATCTCCCATGTTTGCTCCATCATGTTTACGATATTTTGCTTTTCTGGTGCACATGATAGCAAACAATCTCGAGCTTTCTTTTGATCGCCTTTTACGCTACCTGTTCCATCTTGTGTTGGAAATTTAACACGATAATGTCGTAGAAACGAGCCCACTTTAAATTCTTGAATAAGCGGGCGACCTAGGAACCCGTTATAAGTAAACGAACATCGGCGATTACAAAATCTAGCATTCTAGTTAAATCGGATCTCCGGATTCGAGAGTTGATTCTAACTTCGACTCCTAACCTAATCATACCATAGAATTAGGGATTCTGATTCCCCAAAACCCATTATGGTACGATCACAAAGTTCAATATAACTGCTCAAGTCCCCAACTTGCTTTTCCATCTGGTGAAGGGTGTTGACGAACAAAATATTCGCATAAGCTCCGGTATCGACCAGGAGGCGGTGCACCTTCAACCCGAGGAGACGAGCACTAATGGTTAAGGAGTCATTATGGGGAGTGACTATAGCGTCGAGATCGTCTTCTGAAAACA
The DNA here is from genome assembly GCA_037126765.1 of Stenogyne calaminthoides. Taxonomy (NCBI): domain Eukaryota; kingdom Viridiplantae; phylum Streptophyta; class Magnoliopsida; order Lamiales; family Lamiaceae; genus Stenogyne; species Stenogyne calaminthoides. The sequence continues at coordinate 203,332 of JBBCBC010000056.1, forward strand.
TGATTTGGTGAGAGGGCGGCGTGCTAGCTAATGTGCTCGCCACCTTCACTTGGTGGATGCTTTGCATGGCACGCATCTCCATTTTCTTTCGTTTGTTCGATAATGTTGGTGCCTGGTAACGTCCACCCACTGGACCATATTCAGGACGTATCATGTAAATCTCTTGACTTCCTCGACCTCTTCCCACAGTTGGAGGCCCTCTTTTGGGTATTTCAGACCTCTTACGTGATTCTTCAGGATCACTGTCAGATGTTTGTTCGGCTTTACGTTTACCCCTCCGATCTTCCATTTTTTCTGTTTGGGAGTCTCTGCTCGCCGGCTTTTTTAGGAATTGGGTAAGACGATTATCTTCGTATAGCTTCCAAAGTTGGTGGAGTAAATCGCGACAATCTTTTGTATTGTGCCCGATGTACTCGTGATAGTTACAATATTTGGAAGCATTAAGCCGATGCTTTTCCATTATGATTCTTCTCGGCCTATCCAACATGTCCCGATCTATGATTTGTTAAAGATTGTTTCTGCTGAAACGCCCAGAAGACTTCGTAGGGTGTTTGCTTCTGCTCTTTCTTCGAATGGTTTGAAAGAGCCTGGGGGTTTGTACCCCCCTTCATTCATCACCTTCTTTCCAAAAACTTTCTTAGTTGTAGGTTCCTGACCCAATCGTGATTGGGCAAGCAAATCTTGCATGGCTATGATTTTGGCCTTTCGCTCTCTCGAAATTACGAATATGTGTTGTTGCCGGGTCCACATGTCGATGTTTAGAGTCGGGGCCCCCGACCACCACATGAGGATCTTGGCATCATCTTCAAGCTGGGGCCCCATCATACAAACATTTATCAAATCTTTCGATGTATCTTTGGATCGGACTCACCTTTTAGTTGGGAAAAATCGACAACCTTTGTTTTTTTGCGCCGAAGCGAGCACATGGATGAAAAAAATGGGACGAAATTATTTGTCCCAATTGATGCGAAAAGATGTGATGGGCCTTGTGAACAAATTAGAGAACCATTTATGTGCCGATGACCCAAAGTCATGGGGAATGATCGGCCTTTGCGTTGCGTCTGTGGCACCCATTGCAATCATAAAGTCCCGAATATTTCTTTGAGATGGACATGTGGGTCGACTTCGGCATCGAACATGGGGGACGGTGGTCGGTCTTAAGCTACTTTCTCTTGTATTTAACGCCATGATCGCCCCGTGATAGTGGCGGCGAAGTATTGTGCTTTCGCCCAGGGGTGGCCTTTGTCGGCGGCGGTTGGCTGTAATCCCTCGATGGCTTTTGCATTTCCATAAATTTTGTGGGCCCGCAGACTTGGATCGAGGGTTGTTTCCCATCATGAGGACCCAGTGGGTCATGCTCGTGATGGGGCAGTCCCCCTTTACAAGCTTGTTCTTGAATACCCAATCGATGATGGATAGACAATTTTGTTCCTGCCGATTTTTGTTCGGCATGCGGACGATCATGAAGATCTGAGTGTGCGGGCATGTATATTGGTTATTCCTTCCCTGGATCCTATCGCCTATTATTGCCGATTTCGTCTTTGGCAGAGAGCCTCAAGCGTCCAAACGCTGAAGGTCTAGACCCAGGAAACATTGGTCTTGAGCGTATCATCGACTTTTTTACGCCGCTTGCGATTTTCTTTTTAACTTGCTTTCGCTATCCGGTGTCTGTGGCGTCGTTCTTCATCTTCTTGAGTTTTTAACTTAGCCAACTCTTTTTCGGCCCTCTCTTTACGTGCTGCAACAACAAAGAAAGTGATGGCCTTTGTTGTGGCCGCCGGATCATTGGCAATATCCTCAAGATTGATGGTCTCCCCTATCTGATCTTTGTAAGGCTGGCGCTGAGCAACTTTCCGGTCATGTGGTCAGCTTTGTCTCGACCTCTCCGTTTGTGTGTTCCTAGATTGAGGCATTATATTTCTTTTTTCTGCCTCGGCTAACTAAGGGTTCGTGTATGGGTTGGTTTTTTGGTACCCTCCTTCTAGCGCCAGTTATCGCGAGTCATTTTATTTGAGGAATATGATGTGGCTAATTCGGAAATGACTCACAAACAAAACATGCACGTGTAAATCAAACTGTAAATAAGATAAATTTGTTGACCCGGTTAAATGGGAAATGACTACTCTCTGAGGGCATACCAAGCCGGGGATCTGGTATTGCGAGCTTTACCGTCTGAATATTTGATATACCTTATGAAGATGAATCGTTCTGATGAAGATAATTTGGAGGTTAGCATATGAGTGCTAGGGTTTCTATATGTGTGGATTATCACTCGAATTTTTTTGTACCTCGCCTCTCTAGGGAATTTCTTGTGTGGGTATAGCTTTTTCTGGGAAATTTCCTCTGAACCTTTCTCTTCTTCTTTTTCTTCCTTTTATAGCACTCAGACAAGCATGAAATGGGTTGTAAGCATGAAATTTGGAGACTTGGTCATCATGAGAATTTATGATATTGCCACGTTCCCAACCGTCTTCTAGATTGATCTTGGAGCTTGATTGTCATAAGGCACTCTTTTGGTCGTCCAAATTAATCTTTTGCTCGGTTGGATGCTTTGTTAGCCCGCTTTAACCATATCGGTTTTATCTTTGGAATACTATCCTCCTCGAGCATCTTGAGCCTTTAGGATGTGCGGGTCTTGGAATATCACGTGTCGAGCACTCTTCGACCCTTCGAGGATGCTGAGTCTTGGGATGTTTGTCTTTGCGAGCATATTTATCCTCAGGATATCGAGTTCTTGACATCATCTTGAGCCTCGGGATATCCCGAGCCTTTCGGGATATCGGAGTTCTGAGCATCTTGAGCCTCGGGATATCCCCTGCCTTTTGGCGTCTGAGTCCTCGGACTTGTTAAATGAGCTCGGACATGCGAGCCCTCGGGGTTTGTCTGAGTCCTTTTGACTTGGCTCATTTAATTCCTCTTTCTGATCGAGGCGAACATGCATTCGCTCGGTGGTTTGGTTGAGCAACTTTGGTTGGTCGTGAACGGCGAGCATACTTGCCCATTGGGCATGATTATTTTCATAAATATTACACGTGTCGCTCTTACGTGTTCGATTAATCCTGAATTATTATATCGAACACAACAAATATTAATTATGTAGTGGGATTAATTAATATTTATGGGCTTGAATAATATTGTGGCTCAATATTGATAATTCAAGATCCATTGGAAGGTCCAATCTTAATTCTCCTAAAGGTCCCTCAAGTAGCCCAACATAAAGTCCAATAACTAAAAAAGGTGTTTAAAATAAAATAAATTATTGTTGCATTATTTTCCTTAAATTTCGAAATTATTAAAGAAAAGAGGGAGAAGAATTTTCTTGAAAAGATTTTATGGAAAGGAGATAAGTATTCTTGGAATACAAGGTTATTCCATAAATTCAAGAAATCTCCCACTTGGTTTCTTTAATTGTGATTTTCAAAATATATAGAGTAATAATAGGAAGAAGGATTTTCTTGATTTTCTTGAAAATATTTTATGGAAAAAGATATGTGTTCTTGGAATACAAGAATATCTCATAAATTCAAGAAAGATCCAATCTTGAAAAGCCTCCTATTAATTTAAAAAAAAAAGGGTTAAATAAGGGTGTGAGATTTTTGTGGAAAAATACACATGGAAAGAAGAATATATGGGATATATTCAAGATTTCTTGGAAATCAAGAAAAGATCTTTCCTAACTCTATTTTGAGCCCTAATTTTCGTCCCCCTCTCTATTATAAATAGGGGTTGAATGTTTCATCCCCAGTGAACACGAAAATTGGTTTTTCGGAAAAATATCAGCGTCGATAAAATATCAAATATTTTGAAATGTCGACAGGTTGTGTATTTTTCGGCGTCGATTGTGATATACAATTCCATGTCTTTGGAAAAATTAGTAAATCCACAAAGGTGGTGCAACAAATTTTTATTTTCCCTTTTGTTAATTGTTAGCGAGCTTCCTTCCACGAATTGACGAGCAAGGACTAGGAATACTTGGGAAGGCTTTTTGGTGTGTTTTCATCGGCCAGAGTTAATTGCCACTCCAAGAGGTTAGTTCACGTAAACCGTAGCAATTCATGTCGTGGGATGTATGTGAGCTTTGTTTATATCTTGATTTGTTGTTGAATTATTATTTGAATTAATATAGGATTAATTCATGCTAGTAATAATTGTTAGAATTAAATTTGTATTTAAATATTCATCTGAATAGATCCGTGCAATTAATTCCCCAACAAGCGGTATCGAGCCTCGATTAAGACTCTGAATTTTAAATTGTAATTTAATTCATTTTCATTAAATTTGAAATTGGATAGTAGAATTGCTAGATCTTTTTTTGGTATCAATTGTCATGGAATTTAATGTGTTTATTTATGCATGCATATAAATTGTGGTTTTTAATTAGATTAGTTCGAATTCATTTTTCCCTGAATGAGGAAAAACAACCTTATACCCAAACCGATTGGTAGGTTAAGTTTGTAGGTTGAGTGTGAATTTCGGTAAATATCTTATAATCCGAGAAAGGGAGGGTAATGACGTGAGGGTGATAAGTCCGTTTGAGTGTGAACTCGGTAAACATCTAGCAATCCCGCGAGGAGGCAATCCCGTGAGGGTGATAAGTCCAGTTAGTTAAGTTGGTTTTAGTTGGTGCCCCATGAAGGGAAGAGTGGATGTAGAGACTGAGTTGTCGAACCCTTTATAAAATTGTGTGTTTCCTTTCTTTGCTTTATGTTATTACTTGTCATATGCACCCCGTTTATAAAGCATAACATCTTGTCGTTCTTAAAAAGCAAAAAAAAAAATTGAATCACTCGCCCGGCGTCCTGTTTTTATATGCACGTCTTGAAGCGTTTGCTTCGCATGTGCAAATGGGTTTTTGGGCACTCGCAGCCCTTGTCGATGGCGTGGCTTGACAAGGCATTTTTTTTAAGGCGGTCAAGTGGGAGCTTTTTTTTGGCGAGCGATGAAGGCTATGAAGACGATTTCTCAAGATCAAGACATGACAAAAATTAACCATGACAATTGGATATATGTGCCCAATATGTTTAGTTTTTTGTCTTGATGTTTATGCTTATTTAAATTGTGTTTGAATTTGAGATGCATGAGAAAATATTTTGAAAAATCTCACTTTTCGAAATTACTAAGTATGTTAAACAATTAATTGACAATTTTATTCGGGATAATAAAATTGAATTAATTTTTGACCTCCATGATTTATTTATTTGTGACTTCTTTTGGAGAAATCCCCCGGGGGGACGGTCAAAAGATAGCTTTCACATGAATAAATTCCAAATGGATGATTGTGGATTATTACTAGTGGCGACGATGACCCTCCCCACGAGGCTCGTTCAAAGCGAAATAATAATTATGTATTTAATCATGGTTATTACTTAGGTATAAAATTGATATGCATATCGTCCCGAAGTCCTGTCAATTTTATATTGGTCAAGTGGGACCAACTATTAATCTGGATATTAAAGGTTTATGCTTGTTCTTGTTTGTAACTTTTGAATGAATGTGTTTAAATAATGACCCACCCCGTGGCTTATTTAAACTGTTTTGAATGTTGGTGATGCATGTTCATATTTTTTGAGATTTTAATATGAAACATGTGATCGAACCTTGTGATATATTTGTGCTTATGCATATTATTATATATTTGATTCGGCGTAATAAGTAACTTTTAAATCCAATCTTTGCTATTATACTTAAAGTCAATAGAATAAGTATGGAAACTATATTGATTGGAAACGAAAAATTATAATTGTCCTAACTGCACAAAAGCACAAGTGGATTCTTGACACACCAAAATCAGATGAGCCAACTGACGAGTCAAAAATGCGGGACTCGTCAGATCACCTTGCAAGAGATGTCATTGCTGAAAATAGTGGAGGGCAAACCCGTAAAGGATTCGTCCTCAAAATTGATGGCCCATCCCCCAGACAAACTTGAGGTTACGAGTCGCAGTTATAATCTGGAGACTCAGATGAATTTGGTACTTCACTCTCTGCAATTTCTGAGCATTTTGATCTCGCTAGCTGATTTGTTGCAAGCTTTGGTCTCGGCAGAGATGTTGATGGGGCACCAAACTCAAGCTTTGAATGGCAAGTGGTCCATCTTCATCTTCTAGACCAAGGGTAGGCAAGAAGAAGAAGAGAACCAAAAGCCATAAGCAATTAAACTCAATTGTTGCCAAGGGCAATGGTAAGATGAGGAATGCTTGTGATGTCGAAGGAGAATCGAAAGAGGAAGTGCTTAAAGGCTGCGGTGAAAAGAGGACAATGGAGGTTTACATGTTCCAACCCAAAAGGGCCGGAAAAAGAAAGGTAATTCTCACGCACTAGTTGTTGTAACTTGTTTAGCGGTATACTTCTCATTAAGTGGGTAGTTGATCACGGGATCTGGCGACCATGTATGTTTCACGTTCTGAGGGTCCCGGTGACCCGACAACTTAGTGGCGATGAGATCCTCATCACCTTTGGGCGATCTTCTGAGTGGCGGTGAAGCGATGGGAGAAGTGCACTGTCTTTTGAAAGGCGAGTTTTAATTTTAAGAGATGTTCTTTATGTTCCCGGTTTTAGAAAAGAATTCACTTTTTCGGTTTCTAAAATTACATTAAAGGATACTTAGTTTCTTCTAATAAGAATGACATCATTTCTTGAAATGATGAGTGTATCTGTTATGGGACATTGATGGAAAATCTCTATACAATTAGCGTGCACACCACTCACGAAATGCATCCTATAACACATCAAGCTGTTTCCGATAAAAAAACGTTCATCGGGCGTGAGCGAGACACTTCTATGGCATCTAAGATTGGGACATATTAATCGAAAGAGGATCGAAGGTTGGTGAAAAGGCGGTTCCTTTGGAGTTTCTCCAAGTTGAACCAATTCAACTGCGAATCATGTTTGGAGGGTAAAAAATGACCAAGGGGCATTGAGCCAAGGGAATAGAGCCAAAGAAGTGTTAGAAATCATTCAAACAGGCGTATGTGGTCCAATGTCAACCAAATCAAGAGGAGGTTGTGAGTATTTAAATCACTTTTTTTTGATGACTACTCAAGAATGCGGTTATATTTTCCTTATGAAGCATAAATTTGAGACCTTTGAGAAATTCAAAAAATTTAAGGCTCAAGTAGAGAATCATAGGGAACTGTTGGGGAATAAGTTGCACAGATCTATTCGGGGTGAATATTTAAATACAAATTTAATTCTTATAATTATTACTAGCATGAATTAATCATATATTAATTCAAATAATAATCCAACAACATATCATGCATATAATAATTCACATAAAGCCTCTTATCTTGAATTCTCTGAGTTCACGTGAGCGTACCTCTTGGGATGGCGGTGATCGGCCATATTAGATAACCAAAAGAACTTCTCAAGTATTCCCCTTGGCCCTCGTTTGACTATCCGGTGGAAGGACACTTGTGAACGATTTAACAAAAAGGAAAATAAATTATGTTGCACCACCTTTGTGGATTTACTAATTTTTCCAGCACATGGAATTGTACACTACTCACAATTGACGTTTTTCGAAAAAATACAATCTGTCGACGTTACAAAATATTTGATATTTTATCGACGCTAATATTTTTCCGAAAAACCAATTTTCGTGTGTTGTTGGGAATGAAACATTTATCCCCTATTTATAGAGGGTGGTGGACGAAATTTTGGGTAAAAAATAATGTGGGAAAATCTTTTCTTGATCTCCAAGAAATCTTGAATATATCTCCTATATTCTTTTTCCCATAATTATAATATTCCACAAAATCCCACCTACTCTATTTTTATGGATATTTTCGAAATTGATGAGCAAGATTCCAAGATTTGGATCTTCTTGAATTTATGAGATATTCTTGTATTTCAAGAAATACATATCTTCCATAATATATTTTCAAGAAAATCAAGAAAATCTTTTTTGCCCACTATATTTCAAAATTTTCGAATTTTCTCTTATAGATAACCAAGTGGGAGATTTCTTAAATTTAATGAGATAATCTTGTATTCCAAGAATACATATCTTCATTCCATAACAAAATTCAAAGAAAATCTTTCTAGCCCTTTTATCCATAAAATTAAAAAAATTGCAAGGAAAAATAAACAACAATATTTATTTTATTTTAAACACCTTTTTTCGATTATTGGACTATATGTTGGGCTACTTAGGGGGCCTTTAGGAGAATTAAGATTGGACCTTCTAATGGACCTTGAATATCTAATATTGAACCACAATATTATTCAAGCCCATAAATATTAATTAATCCCACTACATAATTAATATTGCACTATCCATCTTAACTCATATTACAGTCAATATGGCTCCTGGTTATTATTTCCCATGTTTAAGATTATCTAGCCCATTAATTAATTTAAGCCACTGAAATAGCTTTCCATTAATTAACATCTTTCATCCTTGGTCAAGAGCGGTTCAACATTATTATCCATCTGGGAAACTAATTCCACTTGCAAGATTTGGTATGATAAAGCTTATGAACCTCCCAAGGGGGCAAATCAAACAAGCATACTTGCACACGATTCTTCATATTAAATCTTAGCAATCACATGCGACTAATAATATTGCCCACGATAAAAAAGTATTGAATCTCGCTAATTCTCTACCCATGATAAGTCAAAGCAATAGTTACCAATAACCGTGATCTATTTAAGGAATGAAGATTAAGAAATAACGAACCCTTTTGAGGTCTAATTCTTCCTTATTGGTTCACGAAGAATTTATCCTCTGTAGGTCTATTCGATGCATTAGTCATGCACTAGTGTAATCTCTTGGTCAAAACAAATCAATCCCAGCCTTACACTTCAACCTTTCGCGATGGGTTGTTCATTTCCATCTAGGTAAATGAATAGCGTACTTTTAGTTACAAGGGGATTTATTAATTTAATCTTACGTGATCTAGTATCACTAAATTAACTACAATGTAACACGTCTGACTTATTGAAACAGTTATCACGATAAATATATGTAACATTCGATAATATTTAAAGCATCGATGATAAACAATTTATTTGATAAATAAGTCCGAAATTCAGTTTTTGATTATACAAAGTAAAAAGCATACTTTCTAGTATAATCCCAATAGGAACAACTTATCAAGTCTCTACGATCCGATCGTGGAGGCGAGTACCTCAGCGATGAGTTTTTGAACTACTTGTCTGATGAAGGGATTGCATCCCAGCTAACTGCACCCGGAACCCCTCAACAAACCGGGGTTGCGGGCGAAAAATGCGAACTCTTTTGGAATGGTTAGATCAATGATGAGTTATCGCGGATCTTCCCAAGTCGTTACGGGGTCATGCCTTGGAAACAACGGCTTACATTCTGAACTTGGTGTCATCAAATCGGTTCCCAAAACTCCCAAAAATTGTGGACCCAAAAGCCTAGTTTGAGACACATGAGTTTTTGGGGGTGTCCGGCCTACGTGTTGGACAAGGAAGCCGGAAAATTGGATCCTCGATCAGAATTAAGGTTGTTTATAGGATAAACCGAGGGAACAAAAGGGTGTATGTTCTATGGTCCCGAAGATCAAAAGGTGGTAATAAGCACCCACTTTAGATTTTTTGGAAGAAGACTATATGAGCGAAAGAAGACCGAAGTGAGATTACCTTAAATGAGCTAAGGGGCTAACCTCATTATTATGTACAAGATGACACACCAAATGACACACTTACACAATCGGAACCTCGTTCAGTGGGAGGGTTGTGAGACGACCCGAAGATTCATGGGGATAGGAGGTCCTCGGACTTGATTCGGGACAAGGCGAATCGGACCCATGGACATCTGACGAGGCAATCCAAGATAAGGATCTTGGTTCTTGGCAAACAGCAATGAAAGCCAAAATGGGTTCTATGGATCATAACAAAGTGTGGGAGCTAGTTGAACCACTTAATGGGGTCAAACCCATTGGTTGCAAGTGGGTATACAAGAGAAAAAGAGGATCGGACGGGAGGTGGAAACCTTCAAGGCAAGGCTTGTGGCGAAAGGTTATACTCATAAAGAAGGGATCGACTATGAGGAAACTTTTTTTACTGTAGCAATACTCAAGTCCATCCTTTTCTCTTGTCGATTGTTGGGCATCTCGACTTTGAAATCGGCAAATGGATGTCAAGACGACTTTCCTTAACGGAAGTTTTTATGAAGAAATCTATATGCAACAACCCCAAGGCTTCATTGAAAAAGGCCAAGAACACCTAGTTTGTAAGCTCATGAAGTCAATTTACGGACTCAAACAAGCATCCAGAGCTTGGAACCAATGTTTTGATCATGTTATAAAGTCTTATGGGTTTGATCAAAAGCGAGTTCGAAAATTTATTATTACAAAAAGCGTGTCGGAAGCTGCATTGATATTCTTAGTACTATCGTGAGCGACATTTTGCTCGCCGGGAACAATGTAAAGGTGTTATCGGGCGTAAGGTCATGGCTTTCAAAAGCAGGTTTGATATGAAGGACTTAGGGAAGCCGGGCACATCCTTGGGATCAAGATCACTCGAGATCGCAAGAAAAGGATGATAGGCTTATGAAGCTTCATACATAGACAACATCTTGAAACAATTGACATCACGGGATTCGAAAGGCTTCATTACCTTTCGGGCATGGAATCCATCTATCGAAATGTGCCCTAAGACACAAAATGAGATAGATGACATGAAATGCATTCCTTATGCTTGGTTTATCGGAAGCCTTATGTATGCAATGTTGTGCCACGAGACCCGGATATCTGCTTTGTCGTTGGCATGGTGGCAAGATATCAAAAGTAACACGGGAAAAAGAACATTGAATGGCGATTAAAAACATTCTAAAGTATCTGAAAAGAACTCGACATAGAATGTTGGTTTATCAGTCAAATAGTCTAATCCCCATCGGTTACACGGACTCGGATTTCCAATCAGACATAGATTCCAGAAACTATCTGCCTCAGTTAGTGTGCTTTCATTTGGGAAGTGTAGCCATGAAATGGACGAGTGTGAAGTAGAAATGCATCAGCGACTCAACCATAGGCAGGGTAAAAGTAGCTAACTTGTGAAGCGATGAAAAGGAACCCGGTTGGCTCTGAACCTTCTTAGTGGACTTGGATGGAGTTACGAATTTGTCTAGCAATATTTGCTAGGGGCAGTTACAAATTCAAGGGAACCAAGAGTCCACGAGTCTAACAAGCACACTGAAGGAAAGAAATCTTAGACTAGAAATCGTTAAGAGAGGAGATGAAGAGGTGGCTAAGATCGCATTGGAGGATAACCTAGCTAACCCTTTCACAAAGTGTGTGCCTCCGGAAACATTCAAGAGACATGTGGGAGGAATGGTTTGTCAAGTCTTGTGTGAATCTGCTTTGAGTATAAGTGGGAGACATTATTAGGTTCGTGTAGTTGACATTATATGTCACGTATATGAACTACTACGAGACATCTTTGTAGTATACTTAAAAGGACTTTGAGTATAAGTGGGAGATTGTTGGGATTATCTTTGGAAAGTATGCTTTTACTTTGTATAATCAAAAGCTGAATTTCGGTCTTATTCTTTGAAATAAATTGTTTATCAGCGATGCTTTAAATATCATCGAATGTTACATATATTTACTCCATAAGCTGTTCAATAAATAGTGCAGCGTTACATTGTAGTTAATTTAGTGATACGGATCCGCGAAAGATTAAATTAACTATCACTTGTAACCAAAAGTACACCATTCACGACCTAGATGGAAATGAACAATCCATCGTGAAAGGTTGAAGTGTAAAGGCTTCGGATTGGCTTGTCTTGACCAAGAGATTACACTAGTGCATGTTTAGTGCCTTTGAAGAGGACCCTCTGAGGAGGACAAATTCTTGAGTGAACTTGGAAGAATTAGACCTCGATGGTTCGTTATTTCTTAATCTTAGTCCCCTTAAATAGGATCGCGTGTGGTTAGTAATTATTGCTTTGACTTATTACGGGTAGAGAATCAACGAGATTCAATACTTTATATCTTGGGCAATATTATTGGTCACATCACGATTGCTAAGATTTATCTGACGGAGAATGGTGTGCAAAATGCACGCTTGTTCGATTTGCCCCCTTGGGAGGTTCATAAGTTTTATCATACCAAATCTTGCAAGTGGAACTAGTTTAGGTATGGATAATAATGTTGAACCGTTCCTTTACCAAGGATAAAAGATATTAATTAATGGAAAGCTATTTGGGTGGCTTAAATTAATTAATGGGCTAGATAATCTTAAACCGGAAATAATAACAGGGAGCCATATTGACTGTAATATGGGTTAAGATGGATAGTGCAATATTAATTATGTAGTGGGATTAATTAATATTTATGGGCTTGAATAATATTGTGGCTCAATATTGATAATTCAAGATCCATTGGAAGGTCCAATCTTAATTCTCCTATAGGCCCCTCAAGTAGCCCAACATAAAGTCCAATAACTAAAAAAGGTGTTTAAAATAAAATAAATTATGGTTGCATTATTTTCCTTAAATTTCAAAATTATTAAAGAAAAGAGGGAGAAGAATTTTCTTGAAAAGATTTTATGGAAAGGAGATAAGTATTCTTGGAATACAAGATTATCCCATAAATTCAAGAAATCCCCCACTTGGTTTCTTTAATTGTGATTTTCGAAATATATAGAGTAATAATAGGAAGAAGGATTTTCTTGATTTTTTTGAAAAGATTTTATGGAAAAAGATATGTGTTCTTAGAATACAAGAATATCTCATAAATTCAAGAAAGATCCAATCTTGAAAAGCCTCCTATTAATTTCGAAAAAAATGGGTTAAATAAAGGTGTGAGATTTTTGTGGAAAAATACACATGGAAAGAAGAATATATGGGATATATTCAAGATATTTTGGAGATCACGAAAAGATCTTTCCTAACCCTATTTTGAGCCCTAATTTTCGTCCCCCTCTCTATTATAAATAGGGGATGAATGTTTCATCCCGATGAACCACGAAAAATTGGTTTTTAGGAAAAATATCGGCGTCGATAAAATATCAAATATTTTGAAAGCGTCGGCCAGTTGTGTATTTTTAAAAAACGTCAATTGTGAGTGTACAATTCCATGTGCTGGAAAAATTAGTAAATCCACAAAGGTGGTGTAATAAATTTTTATTTTCCCTTTTGTTAATTGTTCGCGAGCTTCCTTCCACCGGATTGACGAGCAAGGACTAGGGAATACTTGGGAAGGCTTTTGGTGTGTTTTCATCGACGAGACCATTGTCACTCCAAGAGGTTAGTTCACGTAAACCCGTAGCAATTCCGCATGCGTAGGATGTATGTGAACTGTTTATATGCATGATTTGTTGTTGAATTATTATTTGAATTAATATAGGATTAATTCATGCTAGTAATAATTGTTAGAATTAAATTTGTATTTAAATATTCATCCCGAATAGATCCGTGCAATTAATTCCCCAACAGGATCAACATGGCAGATGAAGGAAACACTTAGATAGTAGCTCCTGGTCCATACATGTACCCAGCTCATAGGTTTGAGAATGACTATGTAAATGAAATGACCATTTCTCGGGGAAATAGCCCGATATGCCATCCATTAGGCCTAACGAAAACAACCACGATATCATCAAGGCAAGGGATGAGCCCGAAGAAGAGATACCACGGGATGTTCAACTTTGGAAGTGCGGGAGGATGAAGTGGAAGAAAGGCCAAGACTTTTTATACGAATTTTTTTGGTTTTCATTGTAATTTGTAATGCTTATCTACTGATCAATGAAAATTTTATCTTTTATGCTCAAAGATAATATCTCATTATCTTTTTACATGTCTTGATATGCCAGATTGTTTAAGAAATTGTTGGGAGAAATACCATTTTGGTTATAATAGATAAACTGAAACCTGAGGATAGGTTAGGTTTTCTTAAATGTAACAAGATGGTTTTGGCATCATCAAAAAGGGGGAAATTGTTGGGAGATGATTTTAATAAAGAAGTTTTGATTAGATCCCAAAACCCCTGAGTATGACATGTTCAGGATAATCTTGATAGACTGAGTCAGGTTTCAACATAGATTGTTCAGGAAGTTATCTGCACCATGTATAGTCAGCAGATATAGATCAGGTTAGATCTTAAAGTTACTGAAGAACTTCGGAAGATCTTGAAATGGCGAAGAATCGATAGAAGAATCAAAGAACGATGAGAATCAAGAATCAGAAGAACTGAAGAATCGGTAGAATTGAATGTTCGAAAAGATCTTTGAAGATCTTTGAAGGAATGAAGACTCGAGATAATCTTGATAACTTCGATAAGTTCTTGAAGACACTTGAAGACCCGTAGTTCTTGAAGACTTCGATAAATCTTGAATACTCGATATAACTTTGAATGTTGAGGCATTTGAATAATATCTATCGAAGACTACAAAAAGCGTAAAAAAACTCAAATGTTGAAAAGTAGATATTGCCCAAAACATTCATATCGAGACAAAAGGAACTAAGTCTAAGTGTTGTTTAAGGTTGTCTCATTCGAGATTGACCAAAAAAAGCCATTTTGTTTGTCTACATTCATTGAAGACAAGAACCAATCGAGAGGAAGACAACAACATACTTTCTTGACCTTTGGCAAGCGGGACCACTGAATCATGTCGGTAGTACTAAGTTCGGTACGCAAAAATTGGTGATTGGCTACATGACCGCATATTTCCTAAAACATGCAAGGGAGTGTCAAACCACTAAATATAGTCGTTCATCAAACACGGAAGAGGAAACCCTTGATACTATCTCCTCCAACGGATAGTTTTTTCAAGAGTGACGTTGGTGAAGGTTACTATAAATACCGGTGACCTTCTACATTGAGAGGTTACGGGAAATTTCAAACAACTCAAGAGCTCATTCGTATTATTATTGCAATTGAAGCACTTTCGAAAACCCTAGAATTTCCCAAGTGTTTCACATTGGAGAGAGCTCACTATTCTAAGCCTAGATTGATAGAAATATCCAAAGCTTAGAAGAGATATCCTAGCCTTTGCATCTATTCTTATTGTAAATGATATCTCAACCTAGTTGGAAACCAACCCAAAAACACAAACCCTTTGTTAAGGTAGTTTGTGTGTGATTTTTTGGTGAGTTAGAGTTGTAAAGAGTTAGTAAGCTACAGTGAGTTAGCCAGAAAACTCTAGAGAAGAAGTTAGTAAGCTACTTGTGGTAGTCTGAACACTTGTGTGTGTTTGAGTTAGTAAGCTGCAGTGAGTCAGCCAGAAAACTCAAGGTAGAAAAGTGAGTAAGCTACAGTGAGTTAGCCTGAAAGCTTTAGGAAGTGGTTAAGGATCTCTGATAAACTCAGGTTCAGTTGGGCTAATCTGAAGCTTCTGAAAGCAGCTCAGGATCATTGTCTCAGTAGACTTTGACTCAGGGCAATCCGTACTTCTCAGGGCAAAATTATCAGGATAACGACCCATCGACCTCGATGAAAAAAAAAGTTTTAAAAATCACTGAACACGTGTATCCCCCCATACACGTGTGAGACCATTAGCACCGGGACCAACAAGTGGGGATGCAGGTTCTGAGGGGGAGAGTGGGGAGGCAGGAGATGAGGGGGAGAGTGATGATGAGAGTGAGGGGGCAGAAAATGGGGAGAATGGCAGGGGCAATAGGTGTTACTTGAGGGTAGTGATAGTGAAGATTGTGATTATGAAGAAAGTGAGGGTGAGGGTGATAATGATTGTGATAGTGAGGAGGGTAATGAGGCGGGGTGATGAGTGCATACAAGATGAGTGTAGTAGCTCTAAGGGTGAGAGGCCAGATCTTGAGGGTAGTGGAGAAGAAGATGTGAATGAGAGTGAGCTAGATTTCAATAGTGATAAGGTGTCAGATAGTGGGGATGATGAGGGTGGGGTGTGTCCAATTTTCAATCCCAAAGATATGTATATCCCGCAATTGAAACTTAAGATGTTGTTTAGCAATAAGTGGGAGTTTATAGAAGTTGTTCATTCTGATGCTATTATAAGAAAAAGAGATATTAGATTGTCAAAAAATGAGCAGGAGAGGGTATATGCTAAGTGTAAGAGTGAGGGATGTGAGCGGAAAGTACATGGCATGATAGTCCCTAATGAATCTAATTTCCAAATCACCACTTATGTAAAAAAACACACATGCCCTGAATCTTATCACATAGGGAGCATGGGGTCTAGTTGATTATGTGGGAGGTATGATTATGAATTCAAGAATGACCTTAAGAAAAAGGTGAGCACTTTCAAAAAGGAATTACAGCATGAGTTGGGTGTCAATATTACTGATCACCAGGCATACAAAGCAAAAAAAATGACCCTAGTTGATTTGAACAGCAAAGCTGCTAATGTGGAGTACACTCTTGTTTGGGATTATACTCAAGAGATTAGGAGAAGCAATCATGGTAGTACTGTTCTCATAGGAGTCAATAGAGTTCCTAATGGACCTGATTTGTTTGATATGATGTACATTTGTTTGTATGCTTTGAAAGTGGCTATGTTATTAGGCTGTAGAAAGTTAATAGGTGTTGATGGTTTTCATCTCAAGGGGCCTCATGGTAGGGTTTTGTTATCAGCTGTAGGTGTAGATCCAAATAATAACATTATTCCTATAGCTTATGTTGTTGTAGGTAAAGAAAATGGGGATACATGGGATTGATTCTTAACTGTTTTGAAGAGGGATTTAGAGATTGAGGATGACAAGATATGGACCATTATTTCTGACAAACAGAAAGGCCTGGTTCAAGCTGTGCAGTATGTGTTTCCTAATGCAGCCCATAGGTTTTGTGTTAGACACCTCCATGGTAATTCTAAGAATGATGGTTTTAGGGCTGAAGCCCAAAAGGTTGCTTTACATGCTACATCAAAGGCCACTACCAAGAATGAGTTCAACAGAAGAATGAATGCAATTAGAGATTTGTGTCCAATGTTTGTTGAATGGTTAAGTGATAAAACTCCAGAACATTGGAGTAGATCTCATTTTAACCCTAATGTAAAGTGTGATATGGTAATGAATAACATTTCTGAGTTACTATCATTAGCATGTTGGAGTAGATAATGGACTGGTGTAGGACCAGATTGCAGAAGCATAGAAATAGGGCAATTAAGGGCAAGAAATGGAAGGGTTTGCTATGTCCTAGAATTCAGAACATCATCAATGAGAGGGGGGAGAAACTTGGAAGTTGTAATCCATCAAAGGCTGATAGTACAAATTACCAGGTGAGGATAATTGATGGGACTCAGTATAGTGTAGATCTTGGTGGGGGTACTTGTGGGTGTAGAAAATGGGACTTGACAGGCATTCCATGCATTCATGCGATCAGAGATGTATATTGTGAAAGGGGAACCCCATAGGAGATCACAGATGCATGCTGCAAGCTGTCTACATACCACATGGTATATGACCACTCTATACTCTACCAATGGTAGAGAGGAATGGGAACCTACAGGTATGCTTCTTATTTACTAATGTCTGATCACTTTAACTTTAAATCACCATTTATTGTTTACAATTTGATATGTTTGTATGATCCTACAGGTATCATACCTCTGCTTCCCCCAAACATTGGTAAATGACGGGGGGAGACCAAAAAGCAAGCAAGCGAAGAGCACGATGAGCAAAGTCAAAAGAGTAGGAAGAGATCCAGAGGAAGGCCTGCTAATGGAAATGTGTTAAAGAGAGGGCAAGTTTCAGTGATATGCAGTATATGCCACCAACCTGGGCATAATAAAAGGGGTTGTAAGGTATGTTCATTTCACACCATCCTTGTATATTGTTTTCTGTTAAATGTCTTATATTTTATCATACATATCAGATGAAGCCACAAGGTCAACAACATAATAAAAAGAAGTCTAAGGGTGTGAAGAAGAAGAAAGGGAAGCCTACTAGAGAAGAAGGAACTTCAAATCAGGGGGAGGGTTAAAGGTATTAGTTGTTATATTAAACAGTATCAGCTGATGTACCATAAAGTATTAGTTATTTCTATATCTAATTATAATGTATTGTATAGGATGTCAGTCACGATGAGCATTTTAAAGGGCATGAGGAAGTGTTGGGGTTATACGTGAAAGTGTGCTTTTACTTTGTATAACCTATGTATTAAACACTTATTTATTGAAATAAATTGTTTATCACTGTTGCTTTAAATATGATTGAATGTTATATATATTTATTGCAAACCGTTCATAGCACGCGTTACATTGTAGTTAACGTGGTGATACCAGATCACAGAAGATCACGTAAACAATGCCTTGTAAACGAGTGTGTGTTTCACAACTTAGATAGATCTGAACAATCTATTGGTAGAAGTTGATATGTAAGGCTCAGATTGGCTTGTCTTGACCAAGAGATTACACTAGTGCATTCGATGCGCTGAAGCGGACCTACAGAGAGGATAAACTCATTCGCACTGACTTAAGGGATGAAGAGTTAGACCTCAGTGGTTGTTGATTTCTTAATCTCTGTCACTTAATAAGGACTGTGTGTGATTAGTAGTTATTGCTTTGACTTATAAATGGGAAGAGAATCATTGCGACTTGTTGTGGGCATATAGCACGAGGTCGGGCCCGACCTGGAAGGAGGTATAAGGGGACCAATCCAAATTTACACAAGTATAACACCTCGCTGAGAAAATGGAAGCATGGGCTCACCAAGCACGAGTATGCGTCCTTGACACACCTCGCAGGTCGCATACTAGCGCAAGTACGGAGCATTAATTGAGATGGGACCCGTGGCATACGAGCAGCGCCAGGGACCTTACCTAAGAATGGCTCTAATCAGAGATGTGTCAGTAAAGGGCAGTAATGATGAGTAGCTAGGAATAGTTAAACGGCTAAATCTCTGATTATCCGAACTTCTCTCGGGCGACGTCCCAGTGACCTCCGACTTGAGTCAAATCAATCTGTAGCATTTAATGTTTTGTAGAGCCACTTTCGGCCCTTGATACTTGTAACCAGGAGAGTGAACTCCACTCTCCCAAATACTATAAATATGGGTCATTTATGACCAAGAAAAAGAGAGAGAAATAAATACCTTACCAAACATCTTGCAAATTTATTGCTCAAACACTCATTCTCTCAAGCAATCATATAACATAAATACAATCTACTTTATAAATTTATTGTTTGTGTCACTAAGATCACTAAGCCACATCTTAATCCATAAT
This sequence comes from Stenogyne calaminthoides, assembly GCA_037126765.1. NCBI lineage: Eukaryota > Viridiplantae > Streptophyta > Magnoliopsida > Lamiales > Lamiaceae > Stenogyne > Stenogyne calaminthoides. Next base: position 222,440 of record JBBCBC010000056.1, read on the forward strand.
CCTCATAAGGGGTTCCCGGATCTATTCGAGTTGAATTTAAATATATATTTAAATTAATCAATTAATTACTAACATGAATTAATCCAAATTTAATTCAACATAATAATTAATGAACAAATAAACTTCATGCGTACATGTATTTCACGTAAAACCTAAGCATGCGGAATCTAGGAATTGCGTAAATACTAACCTCTCGTAGAGACAACCGCTGAGACGATGGATCAACCCAAAGTGCCTTCTCAAATATGTCCCACGTCCACGAATGTAATCCGGTGGGAGGATTATCAACGAACGATTTTAATCTTAAAAGAGAAAATAAAAATTTTGGCTACCACCTTTGTGGATTTCTAATTTTTCCAACACATGGAATTGCACTTGGGGATGAAAAAATTCATCCCATATTTATAACACTAGGGGGGTTCGAATTTTTGCCCTAGGAATAAGATGGGAAAATCTTTTTCTTGATCTCCAAGAAATCTTGAATATATCCAATATATTATTTTCTCCATATTTAAAATATTCCACAAAAAATCTCACCTCCTAATATCAAGGGAATTTTCGAAAATTCCAATTAGTTAGGAAAGAAATAAGATCTTTGGTTTTTCTTGAATTTATGGGATAATCTTGTATTCCAAGAATACATATTCCATAAAATCTTTCCAAGAAAATCTTTTCTCTCTTCCTACCCAATATTTACGAAAATTTGATGAGGAAAAATAAGCCAAAATATTTTCTTCTCATTTTCATTAATTGGACTTTAGTTTGGGCTATTTGAGGGGCATTTAGGAGAATTAAGATTGGACCTCCAATGGTCTATGAAGCTTTAATATTTAGCCAAAATATTATTCAAGCCCATTAATATTAATTTACTCCAATATAAAATTAATATTGAATTATCCATCTTAACCCACATTACGACTTCACAATAATATGGCTCCCGGTCATTATTTCCCGCGTTTAAGATTATCTTAGTCCATTAATTAATTAAGTCCTTTGAGCAGGACTTTATATTAATTAATATCTTTGTCCTTGGAGTAAAACGGGTTCAAAATTATTATCCATCTTAGGAAATAAATTTCCACTTGCAAGATTTGGTATGATAAAGATTATGAGCCCACCAAGGGGACAAATCAAGCAAGCCGTACTTGCACGCGATTCTCCGTATTAAATCTTAGCAATCGTCATGTAACTAATAATATTGCCCAAGATACAAGGTATCAAATCGCATTGATTCTCTTCCCATCATAAGTCAAAGCAATAGTTATTAATTTCACACGATTCTATTTAAGGAACGGAGATTAAGAAATAACACACCACTGATGTCTAATTCTTGTATATTCAGTACCGAAGAATTTATCCTCATGTAGGTCCTTTTCAGGGCATCAAGATGCACTAGTGTAATCCCTTGGTCAAGACAAGTCAATCCGAGCCTTACACTTCAACCTTTCATGATGGGTTGTTCATTTCCATCTGGGTTGTGAATTTGTACTTAGTCACGAGGCTGTTAATTTGATCTTACGTGATGCGGTATCACCAAATTAACTTCTAGCGTAACACGTCTTGACTTTATCGAGCAATTATGCAATAAATATATATAACATTCATTCATATTTAATGCGGCATGTGATAAATAATTTGTTTTAATAAAATAAATAAGAAATTAGGTTTGGTTATACAAAGTAAAAGCATACTTTTTATATAACCAACAATCTCCCCACTTATACTCAAAATGCGCTTTTAAGTATACTCTGACATGTCTCGTGTTCTATGTGACATCTAATGTCACCCCACGAACCTAATAATATTTCTCCCACTTATACTCAAAGCCATGATTGACAATGCTCTTGATACCCATTCCTTCCACATGTCTCTCGAATGTACTCTGAGGCAGACCCTTTGTGAATGGATCTTCTAGGTTGTCTTGAGCCTTGATCTTTGCCACCTCTATGTCTCCTCTCTTAATGATTTCTCGTATAAGATGGTATTTTCTTTCTATGTGTTTCTTTGGCCTTGTGGGCTCTCGGTTCCCTAAATTTGAAATCGATCTAAGCGTTATCCGCGATGGCTTAAGTGATCGTGTTGGGCAAATTCGAACGGCGTCCAAGTCCACCCGAAAGTTCTTGAGCCAAAACCACTTCTTTCGGCCTTCACAAGCAACTACATATTAAACTTCCATGGTAGAATCGGCAATGCATTTACATGCGCTTCTCCACGTTATGACTCCTCCCCCATGCAAAACACACTAACGGAGGATGACTTTCTGGAGTCTATGTCTAATTGGAAATCTGAGTTTGTATAACCAATGGGGATTAGATTGTCTAATTGATAAACCAACATTCTGTCCCATGTCCTCTTGAGATACTTCACAATGTTCTTAACCCATGATCCAATGCTCTTTCCGGGGTTACTTTGATATCTTGCAACCATTCCTCTGGCGAAGCGAATATCGGTCTCATGCCACGACATCCAGTGTACATGAGGCTTCCCACAGCCGAAGCATAAGGGATGCCCTTCATGTCATCTATTTTCGTTTGTGTCTTGGGACACATTTCCTTGGATAGATGGATTCCATGTCTGAAAGGTACAAAGCCTTTCTTGGAATCTTGCATGCTGAATCGCTTCAAAACGGTATCTATGTATGAAGCTTGCGAAAGCCCGATCATCATTTTCTTGCGATCTCGAGTGATCTTGATCCCTAGGACGTGACCGGCTTCTCCCAAGTCCTTCATATCAAACTGTTTTGACAGCCATGCTCTTACATCTTTACATCGTTCCGGATGAGCAGTATGTCGTCTACGTATAGTACCAAGAATACCAAGGCAGTTCTGTCATGCTTTTTATACACACAACTTTCGAAATTGTTTTGATCAAAACCGTAGGATTTTATAACTTGATCAAAACACTGATTTCAAGCACGGGATGCCTGCTTCAGCCCATAAATGGACTTCTTTAGATTGCAAACAAAATGCTCTTGGCCTTTTTCAATGAAGCCTTCGGGTTGTTGCATATAGATTTCTTCGTCAAGACTTCCGTTGAGGAAAACTGTCTTGACATCCATTTGCCAGATCTCAAAAATCTAGATGCGCAGCAATCGACAAGAGAATTCGGATGGACTTGAGCATGGCTACGGGCGAAAAGGTTTCCTCATAGTTGATCCCTTCTTTCTGAGTGTACCCTTTCGCCACGTGTCTCGCTTTAGAGGTTTCAACCTTCCCGTCCGGTCCTTTTTTTCTCTTGTATACCCACTTGCATCCAATGAGTTTTACCCCATTAAGTGGTTCGACTAGCTCCCACACTTTATTGTGATCCATTGAACCCATCTCGGCTTCCATTGTTGTTTGCCAAGACGTTGCATCCTTATCTTGGATCGCCTCATTGTAGGACCATGGATCTGATTTTTCTCCCGAGATCAAGTCCGAGGACTCTTCGATCCCTAAGAATCGCTCGGGTTGTCTGACAACCCTCCCACTACGATGAGGTTCCGGTTGTGTAGGCGTGATGCGAGGTATATCTTCTTGTATAGTTGGCAAAGGAGTTGGCCCCCTAAGTTCTTCGAAGGTAATCTCGCTTCTAGGCTTTTTATCGTTCATATAGGCTTCTTCCAAAAATCTAAAGTGCGTACTGATTACGACCTTTTGATCTTCGGGACCATAGAACATGCATCCCTTCGTTCCTTCGGGGTATCCTATAAACAACCTTAATTCCGAATGTGCATCCAATTTCCCGGCTTCCCTATCCAACAAGTATGCCGGACACCCCCAGATCCTCATGTGTCCTAAGCTGGGTTTGCGCCCTATCCACAACTCCCTAGGGGTTTTTGGAATCGATTTGGATGGCACTAAGTTTAGAATATAAGCCATTGTTTGCAAGGCGTAACCCCAAAACGATTTTGGTAAATCCGCATAACTCATCATTGATCTTACCATTTCTAGAAGCGTTCTATTTCTTCGTTCTGCAACCCCGTTTTGTTGAGGGGTACCGGGTGCAGTCAACTGGGATGCAATCCCTTCTTCCGACAGGTAGTTCAAGAATTCATCGCTGAGGTATTCGCCTCCACGATCAGATCGTAGAAACTTGATACGCTTTTCCTTATGATTCTCTGCTTGAGCCTTAAATTCTTTGAATTTATCAAAGGTCTCAGATTTATGCTTCATTAGGAAAATGTATCCATAGCGTGATTAATCATCGATAAACATAACGAAATACTCATAGCCGCCTCTTGCTTTGATTTGCATTGGACCACATACATCGGTGTGAACGATCTCCAACACTTCTTTAGCTCTAAGCCCCTTGTCTCCAAATGCCCTCTTGGTCATCTTACTTTCCAAACATGATTCGCAAGTTGGAAATGGTTCAATCAGGAGGGACTCCAATGAACCATCTTGAACCAACCTTTGGATCCTTTTTGGATTAATATGACCTACTCTTAGGTGCCAAAGAAGTGTCTCGTTCACGTTAGTCGAACGTTTCCTTTTACTTGAAATAGTAGATGTGTTATAGGATGCATTGTGTGAGTGATGTGCACCATTAATATAGAGATCGTTCCATAAAGTTCCATGACAGATAACCACATCGTTACGCATAACAGTAACATGTTTAAAACGAACAGAATATCCATCAGCAAATAGTTTTGAAACAGAAATGAGGTTTTTGCGAAAACAGGAACATAAAGAACATCTCTTAAAATTAAACTCTTGTCTTCAAAAGACAATTGCACGTCTCCCACTGCTTCAGCTGCCACTCTCGTAGCATCGCCTAGCGTGATGAGCATCTCACTTCCACTAAGTTGTCGGGTCCGCTTGAACCCGTGAAGTAAACATGATTAGTGGACCCCGTATCCATTACCCACGAATGGGTAACATACGCCGCTAAACAATTTTCAACAACTAGTGCTGAGAATTACCTTTCTTTCCAGTCCTTTTGGGGTTGGAACAGGCTGACCTCCAATGTCCTTTTGTAATTAAAACACTTCCTCTTTGGATTTTTCCTCGACACTGCCAGCATTCCTCATCTTTGTTGGGGTTATATCCCAACAATCTTACTATTTCCCTTGGCAACAGTTGAGTTTGATTGCTTATGGCTTTTGGTCCTCTTCTTCTTCTTGCCTTCCCTTGGCCTAGAAGATGAAGACGGACCACTTGCCGTCAAAGCTTAAGTTTTTGTGCTCCATCAATGTCCGTGACCAAAGCTTGCAACAAATCAGCTAGCGAGGCCAAATTGCTCAAAAACTTTTGGATAGAGAGTGGAGTACCAAAGAACCTCAAGTTTGTTTAGATGGGCCATCAATTTTGAGGACGAAATCCCTTACGGGATTGCCCTCCACCATTTTTAGCAACTACATCTCTCCCAAGGTGATCTGACGAGCCCCGCGTTTTTGACTCGTCAGTTGGTTCATCTGATTTTTGGTGTGTCAAGAATCCAATTGTGCTTTTGTGTAGTTAGGACAATCATAACTTTTTGTTTCCAATCAACATAGTTTCCAATTCTATTGACTTTAAGTATATAAACAGTGGATTAAAAGGTTGCGACATGCTGAACTGAAATAAACACACATCTTGTATCAATATCCGGATCGACACAAGATTATCACATAATTCGATCACATGATTCATATTGAAATCTCAAACAAATATGAACATGCATCAGCCAACATCTCAAAACAGTTTTAAATGATCCTCTTGGGAGGGTCATCATTTAAATCACATTCAAGCAGGTTACAAACAAGAAAAGTTACAAACCTTTAATTTAAAAAAAAAATAGTTGGCTCCCACTTGACCAATATAAAATTGACAGGGACTTCGACAAAGTATATGCATATCAATTTTATACCTAAGTAATAACCATGATTAAATAAAGTTTTGATCGAGCCTCTTGGGAGGTCATAAATGCCACTAAATAATAATTCACAATCATCCTTTTGAGAATTTATTCATGTGAAAGCTATCTTTTGGCCGTCCCTTAGGGGAATTTCTCCAAAAGAATTCACAAATAAATAAATCATGGAGGTTAAAATTAATTCGATTCATAATCAAATTAATTATTAAAACATACTTAGTAATTTTTGAATTTGAGATTTTTCGTTGGACAATTCTCATACAAACACTTTTAAACAAATTAAATAAAGCACAAGAAAATACAACAATAAATCAAAACAAAAGCGAAAAATAAACATATTGGGCACAAATTATCCAATTGTCATGGTTTGATTTTTCTTGGCTTGATTTTGAAAAAAACGTCGTCTTGAATTTCTCCCTCGTTAGTCTCGAAAGGAACTCCGTCTCTCGAAACACCACGCCAAGTAACTTCGCGATCGGGATCTGGCCTTGCATCCCTGGTAGCCTTAACCAGCGCGACGCGCCCGTCGCGCCTAAACGCAGCCAGCGTCACCCGCCTGACTCTCGGCGGCCTCAGCGGCATTAGCGAGCCACGTGTTGAAAGTAGCTACCATGCGCTTTCAGCCTTGCTACCCGTCACCCTCGCCTCGCGCCCATGAACTTCGGCGTCCAGCGCCCGTGCACCGCCTCGCGCCTCTTCGCCCCATGGCCTTCGCGCTGTATCTTGCGTTCGGCGTCGATCCCCCATCCGCTGGCGGCGTCCTCGTCGTCGCGCCGTGCCTCCTTAGCACATTTAATAGCGCGATGCCGTGTCATCAAACATGATTTAGGATCCGTTTTAATTTCTAGTCTCGTCTTCGTCTTGATCGGGGTTGCAATTTATTTTACAAAAATAAATAAACCTAAATCTAGACTAGTCTATTACATTGAACAAATCAAATAGCTTAATCTACTCGTGGATTTTCTCACGAGAAAAATAAATTTGAACGAGTCGAATTAAAACCATTCATACGCATGAAATAAAAAAACACATTAAATACCATGACAATTGGATACCTGCAAAAAAGATCTAACAATTCTACTATCCAATTTTCAATAAAATTTAATGGCCAATATAATTTAAATAACAATTTAAATACAGAGCTCGGCGTGGCTCACGATACGGTTGTTGGGAAAATAAGGGGTGCCCAGGATCTATTAGAGAGTTGAATTTAAATACATATTTAAATTAATCAATTAATTACTAACATGAATTAATCCTAATTCAATTCAACATAATAATTAATGAACAAATAAACATCATGCGTACACGTATTTCACGTAAAACCTGAGCATGCAGTATCTAGGAATTACGTAAATACTAACCTCTCATAGAGACAGCCACTGAGACGATGGATCAACCCAAAGTGCCTTCTCAAATATGTCCCATGTCCACAAACGTAATCCGGTGGGAGGATTATCAACGAACGATTTTAATCTTAAAAGAGAAAAGAAAATTTTTGGCTACCACCTTTGTGGATTTCTATTTTTTCCAACACATGGAATTGCACTTGGGGATGAAAAAATTCATCCCCTATTTATAACACTGGTTCGAATTTTTGCCCTAAGAATAAGATGGGAAAATCTTTTTCTTGATCTCCAAAAAATCTTGAATATATCCAATATATTCTTTTCTCCATATTTAAAATATTCCACAAAAATCCCACCTCCTAATATCAAGGGAATTTTCGAAAATTCCAATTAGTTAGGAAATAAATAAGATCTTTGACTTTTCTTGAATTTATGGGATAATCTTGTATTCCAAGAATACATATTCCATAAAATCTTTCCAAGAAAATCAAGAAAGTCTTTTCTCTCTTCCTACCCAATATTTTCGAAAATTTGATGAGAAAAAATAAGCAAAAATATTTTCTTCTCCTTTTCATTAATTGGACTTTAGTTTGGGCTATTTGAGGGGCCTTTAGGAGAATTAAGATTGGACCTCCAATGGGCTATGAAGCTTTAATATTTAGCCAAAATATTATTCAAGCTCATTATTATTAATTTACTCCACTATAAAATTAATATTGAATTATCCATCTTAACCCACATTACGACTTCACAATAATAATGCTCCCGGTCATTATTTCTCGTGTTTAAGATTATCTTAGTCCATTAATTAATTAAGTCACTGAACAGACTTTATATTAATTAATATCTTTGTCCTTGGAGTAAAGACAACTCAACATTATTATCCATACCGGAAATAAATTTCCACTTGCAAGATTTGGTATGATAAAGATTCTGAGCCCACCAAGGGGACAAATCAAGCAAGCCGTACTTGCACGCGATTCTCTGTATTAAATCTTAGCAATCGTCACGTAACTAATAATATTGCCCAAGATACAAGGTATCAAATCGCATTGATTCTCTTCCCATCATAAGTCAAAGCAATAATTATTAATTTCACACGATCCTATTTAAGGAACGGAGAGCATCAAGATGCACTAGTGTAATCCCTTGGTCAAGACAAGTCAATCCGATCCTTACACTTCAACCTTTCATGATGGGTTGTTCATTTCCATCTGGGTTGTGAATTTGTACTTAGTCACGGGGAACTGTTAATTTGATCTTCTGTGATCTGGTATCACCAAATTAACTACAACGTAACACGTACTGACTTTATCGAATGGGTATGCAATAAATATATAATAACATTCATTCATATTTAATGCAGCATGTGATAAATGATTTATTTTTGTAAAATAAATAAGCAATTCAGTTTGGTTATACAAAGTAAAAGCATACTTTTCAGTATAACCCCAACACCGACCCGTATGGGCATTTCACTCACCGTCTCTGTTTGTCCCGGTGAAAAACCCATGAAATGCATATAAAACAGGGGTGAAGGAATGGTGATTCCAAATTTTTGCGTTTTAAGTCCATGTGTTGTGTTTTGCTTATAAACGAATGCATATGACAAGATAAGAACGTAAAACAATAAAGAACACAACAAAGTATAGTGGTTCGGAGACTCAAGCTCCTACATCCACTCTCCCTGTTCCTAGGATAATTCCTTCAAACTGGACTTATCACCCTCTCGGGCTCGCTTCTAGATATTTAACGAGCTCTCACTCAAACTGGACTTATCACCCTCTTGGGTTCGCCTCGGGACTTATCACCATTCACGGGATCGCCTACAAGCTTTCAGGCTAACTCACTGTAGCTTACTCACTTCTTCTACCTTGAGTTTTCTGGCTGACTCACTGCAGCTTACTAACTCTTTACAACTCCACACAAACAACCTAACAATAGGGTTTGGGTTTGGTTGATGTCTCCAACTAGGGTGAGATTTTCCCGTACATTTGTTTAGCCTCAATGCTAAGGTTGGGAAAATCTCTCTAAGCTTAGGATATATCGTGGGTTGCTTAGATTGGGTTTTAAGAACACTCTTGAATATATTTGTATATCTACAGACTTGTGTTCTATGGTGGGAATGCCTTGAGTATATGGCTCTTGGCTCTGTAGCATCTTTCCACATTCTCCACACTTAATTTGATGGAAGATCTTGTATTTATAGTGTGGATTTGAATGTTACCGTTGGAGAGAATCTCATTCAAATTCATACTATTCTGTAAGTTCTGCAGCTTCTTCAGACTGGTTGTCTTCCTCTCATTGGTCCACGTCAGCTGAATTCTAAAGGCTATATTCTTCAGTTTCTTCTGAGTCTTCAGGATTCTCTGAGTCTTCAGGTTCTTCTGAGTCTCAGGATCTTCAGTGACATACTGAGTCTTCAGTTCTATCTGAGTCTTCAGGTTTCTCTGATTCTTCAGGTTTCTCTGAGTCTCAGTGTCTTCAATGACATATTGAGTCTTCAGTTCTATCTGAGTCTTCAGGTTTCTCTGAATCTCAGTGTCTTCAGTGACATACTGAGTCTTCAGTTACTTACTGAGTCTTCAGTTACTTACTGAGTCTTCAGTTTTCTTACTGAGTCTTCAGTTTTCTGTGAGTCTTCAGTTTTCTCTGAGTCTCAGGATATTTCTACTCAGGATTCTTGATTCAGCAGACTTCTCTTCAGCGGACCTTGTCTGATCAGGCATACTGACACTCAGGCTTACTGAGTTCAGCTCTTCTGAATTCAGACATCCTGACCCTCAGGTCACTTTTACTTACTGACCCTCAAGTCACTTGACTCAGGATATCTGATTTCTTTTTCCCTGATCTGATCAGCTCGACTGATCAGATCAACACATCTTCAGGTCAACATCTCAGGATAGCATCAGGTCAGTACATCAGGTTAGCATATCAGGTTATCATATCTGATCTCGATCACGTCTGATCTTGATCAGTCTCATCTGCTCATCTTCTGATCTGCAACCTTCTCTTCTGATCTTCTGGTAAGTTTCTTTCTGATCAGCTTGCTTAGCTTTTCTTCTCTTCTGATTTTGCACAGCTCATCAGTTAACTCCGGAACTCATCTAACTCATCTGATCTCGATCAGTCTCGTCTGTAGCCTCGTTTGATCTCGATCATCTACTTCTGATTTCGTGAGTTCCCCCTCAACTTGTTCTTTCGTTCCCCCTCAACTTGTTATCTGTAAATTAGCTTGAATAACACAAGTTGATAATGTTTTGGCATAATTCATCAAAACTAAAATATCCCAACAGTCTCTGAAGAGGCGACCACAACCGACGCCTCAGCCGAGGCCGCCGGTGATTCACGGCAATTGTAGCAGAACTCCCAGCCACACTCCCCGAACTTTCCCGACTCTCGGACGCCATTCGTCACAAAGTAAACATATGAAACAAAGGGAAGAAAGAGATCTAGGGTTTACCTGAGGAAGAACGAACGACGAAATCGCACGCACGAAGGGCCGCCGGAGCAGCAGGATAGCTTTCGAAGGTTTAAGGGTGGAAAAGTGGAAAATAAGTTAGGGAGGAGATATTTATAGGAGAAAAAGGGGGCGCGTGGACCGGGCCACGATCTTCCATGTCTGGCGCGTGGTGTCCACGCGCCATCATCACCCAGCCTCAGCGGGCACGACATTCGAGGCGAGCTACCATCATCACACTCATTCCCGAGACAATGGTCACGCGTGTCCCAGAAGTTTTACGACCTCGCGCGCCATGATCGAGGCAACATTTGAAAATAGCTCACCCCCCATTAGCGAGCATGGGACGACAAGCTAGGGGCTATTGTTGTGGGCATATAGCACGAGGTCGGGCCTGACCTGGAAGGAGGTATAAGGGGACCAATCCAAATTTTACACAAGTATAACACCTCGCTGAGAAAATGGAAGCATAGGCTCACCAAGCACGAGTATGCATCCTTGACACACCTCGCAGGTCGCATACTGGCGCAAGTACGGAGCATTAACTGAGATGGGACCCGTGGCAACCGAGCAGCGCCAGGGACCTTACCTAAGAATGGCCCTAATCAGAGATGTGTCAGTAAAGGACAGTAATGATGAGTAGCTAGGAATAGTTAAACGGCTAAATCCCTGATTATCCGGACTTTTCTTCGGGCGATGTCCCAGCGACCTCTGACCTGAGTCAAATCAATCTGTAGCATTTAATGTTTTGCAGAGCCACTTTCGGACCTTGGTACTTGTAACCAGGAGAGTGAGCTCCACTCTCCCAAATACTATAAATATGGGTCATTTATGACCAAGAAAAAGAGAGAGAAATAAATACCTTACCAAACCTCTTACAAATTTATTGCTCAAACACTCATTCTCTCAAGCAATCATATAACATAAATACAATCTACTTTATACATTTATTGTTTGTGTCACTAAGATCACTAAGCCACATCTTAATCCATAATCCTCATATTTAGTACACAACACGACTTCGATACCCTATATCTTGGGCAATAATATTAATTTCATGTATTGGTCCCGGTGCTAACGAGTCTCACACGTGTATGCGGGGGGAATACACGTGTTCAGTGATTTTAAAACTTTTCTTTCACTGAGGTCAGATGGGTCAGGTTATCCTGATGATTTTGCCACTGAAGCCTGATTACCCTACGAGTCAAAGTCTGCTGAGATAATGATCTAAAAGTGCTTTTCGAAGCTTGATTAATAATGAGCTGAGTTTATCAAAGATCCTGAGGCGCTTGGATCAGATAATTATCTTAAGGTTTGAATACTTAAGGTTATATTTAAGGTTTGAATACTCCCTTGCATGTTTTAGGAAATATGCAGTCATGTAGCCAATCACCAATTTTTGCGATGCGGAACATAGTACTCTTGACATGATTGATGTCTGTCGCTTTCGATTATGTCGATAAAAAACATGTTGTCTTCCTCTGATTGGTTTTTGTCTTAAGTAAATGTAGACAAACAAATGGCTCTTTTTGATCAATCTCTCTAAATGAGACCTTAAACAACACTTAGACTTAGTTCCTTTTGTCTGCATATGAATGTTTTGGGCAATATCTACTTTTCTGAATATTTGCGTTTTTCACAGTTTTGTAGTCTTCAGATAGATATTATTCAGTGTCTCTGAACATTTAGGTTATACTGAGTATTCAGTATCTTACATTAGTCTTCGATAACTCTTTGGGTCTTGATATCTTACGAGTCTTGATGTCTTGATGACATCTTGAGTCTTGATGCCTTGATGACATCTTGAGTCTTGATGTCTTGACAACTTCTTGAGTCTTGATGTCTTGATGACATCTTGAGTCTTGATGTCTTGATGACATCTTGAGTCTTGATGTCTTGACAACTTACTAAGTCTTGATGTCTTGATTTACTTCTTGAGTCTTGATGTCTTGATGACATCTTGAGTCTTGATGTTCTTCAAAATCTATCCTGATCTATATCTGCTGACTATACATGGTGCAGATAACTTCCTAAATAATCTATACTTTGAATCGACTCGATCTATCAAGATTATCCTGAACATGTCATACTCAGGGTTTTTGGGATCTAATCAAAACTTCTTTATTAAATTCATCTCCCAACAATTTCCCCCTTTTTGATGATGCAAAAACCATCTTGTTACATTTAAGAAAACCTAACCTATATTCAGGTTTCAGTTTGTCTATTACAATCCAAAATGGTAATTCTCCCAACAATTTCAAAACATAAGGCATATCAAACATAAAGGACATGTAAAAAGATAATGAGATATTATCTTTGAGCATAAAGATAAAATTTTCATTGATGTAGGATAAGAGTTACAGATTACAATGAAAATCAAAAATAAAAACAGAAGTACAAAGTCTTCAGTCTTCTTCCACTTCATCCTCTGGCACTTCCAGGTTGAACATCCCATAGTATCTCTTCTTCAGTTCATCCCTTGCTTTGATGATATCAGGGTTGTTTCCTGTTAGGCCTAGCTGGATGGCATACTGAGCTATCTCCTGAGAAATTGTTGTTTCATTCACATAGCCATTCTCAAATCTAGGAGTTGGGTAAGTGTATGGACCAGGGGCTACTATCTGAGTATTTCCTTCATCTGCCAAGTTGATCCAACTTTGCAAGTACTTAGGATAGAATGTCAGTAAGTACTCAATGAAGGCTTCATTCATATCCGATCTGCTCCCCCACCATTCTCTCAGAATCTCATAATAGAACCAAAAGGTTCTCTTGATCTCCTCCCATGCATCATTGAACTGAATAGGCATCCACTTGTCAATGTGCGGCCATTTCTGAGTCTTTTCTGTACCCCTCCTTTTGCTCAAAAACTTTTTAAAACCATTTCTTCTTTTCTTCTCTTCTTCTTTCTTTTTCCTGATCAAAGGAACACCTGACACAAAAGCAGCAGTCTTCTTCTCTTTTTCGATTTGAAGGATTTTCAGAGTTTTCTTGGTATTGAAGACTTCTTTCTGAATTTTGGTTTCTTCTTTTTCAGCTTTTTCCTCAGATTCTTCAAAATCCATTATCAATTTCCTCTGAGTAGGCTTAGAAGCTTTAGCTATTTTCTACTTTTCTTGCTCCACAAATGCAATAGTCTTTCTCTTCTCAGGTCTGACTTGATCTTCACCGGCTTTGCTTGTCTCAATTATCCTTCTATCACTCAGTTTCTCAGAAGTTACTTCCTGAATAGTTTGCTCAGATGTTTGAGTGAAGATAGGTTTCTCAGCTTCTTTGAATTTTAATTTCTCAGTGGCTTCAATTTCTCTTAAGGCTTCAGCAATTTTCTTTCTTTCAGCTTCTTTTTGAGCCTTTCTCTCCAAGGTTTGTGCCAACAACTCACTTAATTTGCCACCAGGTCTTTCCCCCTTTTTGGCACCATACCTTGGGAGTAGTTGAGTTAGTGCAGTATCCATATGGTATTGCTCTTTGCTTATACTTCGCACTTCCCTTGCCAACTGATCATGCTCATCCTCTAGCCTTCTCATGTAATTCTTAGCCATTGAGAACTCATCCTCTAGCCTTCTCATGTAATTCTCAGTTTTGACTACATCAATCTTTCCTTCCAAAGTAGTCATTTTATCTGCAAGAGTTGTTTGTAGTTGCAGCATGAAGATGAACTCTGATTTTCCAGCTTTTGAGATTGGCTTGCCAAGGTTTCTTCAATTTGAGTCACTTTCTCTACCATTGGCACCACCTTTTCCAATTTATCCAGGATAGGACTGAAATCAATTTCTGGAGTTTGTACAACTTTTTCCAACTGAGCTGGGTGCTCCAACTGAGCCTCAGTCTGCATATCATACATAACAGATTTAAAGATAGGAACTTCAGTAGCTTTGGCATAATGTATAATAGTGCCAAAAGATACCTGGAGAGTGCTAACTTCAGTCTGAGGATGTGTGATATCAGTTTGTGCAACATCAGTGTCCTTCTCCATCTGACTTTCAGTCTCTTTTTCTTTCTTAGTATCTGTCTGAGGTTCCTTCTCCCCCTTAGATTGTTTTTCAGCATCATCTTGTTTATCACCCTCTTTATCTTGATCCTCATCTCCTTCTGGATTCATAGAACTGGAGGCATCAACATCAGCTTTCCTTTTCTCAGCCACCTTTCTCTTTACTAGCTCATCAAAGTCAGTAATTTTCATTCTGAGCTTGGTCTTCCTGAACCCAGAGAACTCTGTTAAAACAGCAGTCTCAGCATTCCACCAATCTTCTCCTCTGAAGGAGGCTATATTCAGCATCTCCGGAAGAGTCTGATTCAGGATGTAGACCGTGGTTCTGAGTCGGAAGAAAAGATCCTGAAGGTCAGGATATGCGCTCAGCTCAGGGTACCTATCAAGAATGAATCGTTCCCCCTTGCTGCGCCACTCAGTTTCTTCGGCCTCTCCCTTCCTCAATTTTGGGCTTTCAGGAGCAGTTGGCTCGGATTGTACAAGTTCTAGTGCTGATGGATCGAGAAATGGTTCATTCAGAAGTGCATCCATGTTCAGCAATTCCTGAGGTTCAGACTGATCTGAAGTCTGAACATGTCTCTCTTCAGTAGGAATCTGAGGTCCCTTGAAGATTTCCTGAGAAATTTTATCTAAGCTCAGAGAAGTTTCGAGTACCTCAGAGAAAACATGTTCCTCAGTTTCTTGCTCTTACACATTTGTCACAACCTGAGCAAGAACCTGTAGTGGAGATTTCAACCCTTGCTGGCCTTCAGGTTGAGTTTCTTCAGTGTCACTGGCCTCCTTCTCAGCAATAGATTGAAGTCTTCTGCGCTTCTGAGGAGCCAGTGCTTTCTTTTTCAGTTTCTCTCCTTTCTCTCTTTTAACTTGCATCAGGGCTTTCCCCCTGGCTTGTCTGGCTTCTTCAGCAGTTTCTTCTTCAGCAGTCTCCTCCTGAGACTCATTTCCTCTCAAAGTCTTCTTTGTTGGTGGTTTGAACATGATTTTTGACTTTGGAAAGGAAGTGGAATTGGCAAAGATGTCCTCCTCTTCTCTGCACATTTCCAAGATAAATGAAATCTTGGCTGCATGTAGAATCTTTCCTTTGACAGCTACAGAGCCATTCACCTTCTGAATTTGTTTGGCTTGATCACTCACCACCTTGATCAAATAGTGTAACCAGTTGAATGCCGTGGAAGGTGAATTTTCAATCGCCATCATTAGCCTTAACTTAGGCGTGCTTATCTTTTCAAAGCTACCAGATCTACTCATGATGCATTTGCTTACAATATCCAACAATACTCGATATTTAGGCTTCAAATGCCTCTTATTCAGAGTAGCTTCAAACTTTACTGGATGTTCAGTAATTTTATCCAGATATTCTTGTTCCCTACCCATCATGTATACCGTAGGGTCTTCACCTCTATCACTTAACTCATACATGACATTTAGATTCTTAGGAATAATATATAATTCCCTAACAAAATCCACATATTTTGAACTATGCTCCAAATGCGAGACTGTAATCTGAGATTCTATGCAATTCTCATCATCTAACTTCAAATTAGAGATAAACTCAATTACCTCTTTCGCATATTCGGCATCTGGTTGATTCGCGACCAGGCAAGTAAGTTTTGCCAAACGAATCATATGCAACACCTCCTCCTCGTGAGTTGTATTGGATGAGCTTTCAATAGAAACGACATATTCGTACCAAGGTTTATTGGAAATGGCGAGCTTGTCGTATACAGAAAGTGTCATTTTTGGAGAATTTCTGGTGAAGGGTTTTGAGATAGGTGAAAATTTCTGGGCAATCGAGAGTTTCGAAGTAGAGTGATTGTGAAGATGAAGGCTTTTTGGAATAGAGCTTTTAAAGAAATTTTTCCAACGGATATAGGATTTTGATTTATGGAAAATCGCGTAGATGAAGAAATCGACGGTTGAGATTAAAAACCGACTAAAATGGGTATATGAAAGGACGATTTCACAAATATTAGGCCGCCAATTTATCCCTATTGGTGATTAATGAACAGTGCATTTAATTAATGTTCCTGCTGACCATTGACTTTCCTTGTGTATTTCAAAGGTCCCGCCCAAATATTTCTTCAGGTGTTTTGTCATTTATTGTCAATGATTACTGAGATTCAGTTAGACAATAAATGTGTTGCATGAGTCAATACTTCTTCAGACTAATTTTCTCCATCAGTTTTACTGAGTTTTGACCTTGATAAAATGCCAGTATAATACTGAGTACTGATCTTCAGGATAACTGAGTTTCCCAAGACTCAGTGTTAAAGATTTTTCAATTTTATCCCGAGTTTTTTGAAGAAGAACACGAGAAAACTTCATGCTTCTGAAAACCTTCAATTTTTCAGATTTGCTTTATTCACCTGGATCCAACATACCTAGTTCAACTGATAGTTCCTGAAATCTTGATTCAGCCAAAGGTTTAGTCAAGATATCAGCTCTCTGTTTATCAGTATGAATTTTCTCCATTCTGATGTCTTTCTTCTCAACATGATCTCTGATGAACTGATGTCTGATATCAACATGTTTACATCTGGTGTGCAATCTGAGATTTTGTGTAATAGCAATTGCACTTATTATTATCACAAAATATAGGTACTTCATTGGCTATAATCTTATAATCCCTCAATTGTTGTGCGAGCTAAAGAATCAGGCTGCAACAACTTCCTGCGACCATGTATTGACTTTCATAGTCTTGGTTGCTCTTGAGGTTTGTTTCTTTGAAAACCATGATATCGGTTTACTTCCAAGAAATTGACAAGTTCTTGTGGTAGACTTCCTGTCAATTCTACATCCTCCATAATCAGCATCTGAATAACCAGTTAATTCAAGGTTATCATCAGCTGGATACCATAATCCTCTATTCACAGTGCCTTTAAGATATTTCAGAATCTTTTTGGCGGCCTCCATGTGACTAGCCTTAGGATTAGCAGGTATCTTGCACATATCCCAACAAAGAAATGTTATATCGGGCCTACTTGTTTTGTGAGATATAGCGATGATCCAATGATCCCTCTATAATCGGTGTGATTAAGCGATTGCCTTGAGATCGAGATCCATCTTGTAGTTAGTATTCATAGAATTCTAAGCGCATTGCAATTCTGTACACCATACTTTACAATCAGATCTCTGGTGTATTTTGCTTGATTGGTGAAAATTCCTTCCTTAGTTTGTTTCACCTAAAGTTCAAGAAAGAAATTCATCTCCCCCATCATTGACATCTCAAACTTTCCTTTCATCGGGGTAGAAAACTTTTCACCACGGTGATGATTTGGAGATCCAAATATGATGTCATCTACATAAATCTGAACAAGTAAGATGTCTTTCCCATCTTCTATCCCGAACAGAGTCCTATCAACAGTTCCTTTGATAAAACCATGGTTAGTAAGAACGAAAAGGGTATCATACCATGCTCGGTGCTTGCTTAAGACCATACAAGGTTTTCCCCAGAGCACAGAAACTTGGTCATTACATGCTCAAACCAGGAGGTTGTTCCACATAAACCTCTTCCTTAAGCACACCATTCAAAATGCACTTTTCACATCCACCGATGGTATGAATTTCATGTGGGCGACATATCAAGAAACAATCGATGGCTTCTAGTCTTTGCAACGAGGTGCAAAGGTTTCATCATAATTCAAGCCTTCTTATTGGGAATAAACTTGTGCAACTAGCCTTTATTGTTTCTCACAATGTTGTTGTTTTCATCTCTCTTATTCTTGAACACCCACTTAGTTCCAATCACATTGTGCCTCTTAGGTCATCCACTAGCCCCAAACTTCATTCCTTGAGAACCGATTCACTCTTCTTGCATAACAAGAATCCAAAATGAATCTTGTAGAGCTTCTTCAATCTCAATAGGTTCTTTTTTCGAATCTGACACGAACAAAGCACTTTCTCCATGGAACCTTCTTGTTTTTGACACCATCGATAGATCACCCACAATCGACTTTTAGGATGACTATCCACCCATTTTCTCCCGGATGTTCCCCCCTTGATAGTATCCTCAACAACGAAATGTTAGGTTCGGTAGTTCATTAAATTCGAGGAACAATGAAAAGGAGAAAGAGAATCATCTTCCTCGGGGAAATTCCATTGAAACATTGTCGAGACATTTGTTCCCCCATTGGTTGATAGATTCGAGTTTGCCTCACCAGGACCACATCTTCATCGGCATTACATACACCGAGTCCGAATCGGTGTATGTTTAGATTGGTCGACTTCATTGTGTTGGCTTTCCTTCATGGAAAATTTCCATCCCGAGTCTCACTATCTGAGTTTTTCCATTCTCAACTTCTTTATTCGAAATCGATTCACTCCATTCATAGAAAAGTGACCGACTTCTTCTTTTTCGAGTTCGAGATGATGTTTTATTATTCTTTTTCGAGGGCTAAGTCCGGTGATTCTCTTGATTAGTTCTCCTGAGTCATGTTCTTGTTTCTTCTGAACACAAGTAGATTCATCAAAAACAACATGAGGTGTTTCTTCCACAATAAGAGTCCTACAGTTGTAAACTCTGAAGGCTTTACTGAATTTAGAATATCCTATGAATATCCCTTCATCGCCTTTGCTATCAAAAGTTTTCAACTGATCTTTACCATTATTGTGTATGAAACACTTGCAACCAAACACACGAAAGAAAGAAACAAGAGACTTCCTTTCATTCCACAACTCATATGGAGTTTTTCCTTGGTTCTTGGTCAGCATGGATCTGTTCTGAGAGTAGCATGCAAAGGTGTTGATAACCGACCCAAAATCTCTTAGGAATATCGGCTTAAGAATCATTGTCCTTGCGAACTTCTTTCGAGTCCTATTTCTTCTTTCGGCAACACCATTACATTGTGGGGTCCTTGCGCCAGATGTTTCATGTGCTATTCCATTTCTTTGCACAATAATCGATATGATATGATTGATAAACTCGGTTCTATATCGATCGATTTTGACCACACTCGATTCTTTTTCGATCTTGAGCCTTTTCAGTAGTTTAGGCAGTTTTGTCTGAGTCTCTTTCTTACTGAGTAAGAATATGACCCATGTGTATCTAGAGTAGTCATCAACTACCACAAGTGTGTATTTTCTGCCATTAGTGCTCACAGGTGTTACTGGACCAAAGAGATCCATATGTAAAATTGTAGTATTCTATCGATAAAACATCTACTTTGCTTTTGAAAGATGCTCGATTTGTTTTCCTTTTCGACAAGCATCACATCGTGATCTTTACTAAACACTTCATTGGGTAACCCCCTCACAAGTGATAATCTTGCAAGTTTGTTCAGGGTTTTGAAGTTTAAGTGATTCATTCTTTTGTGCCACAACCAACTGGTATCAGTGGAACTTTTTGCAACCAAACATGTATCTTTAGGAGTTGAACTCCAATCAACAAGATACACATTTCCTTTTCTAGTACCCGATCGGAAAAATTTTTACGTGAAGTATTGTCTTTTACATAACATAAGTTCTTTGAGAACTCAACACCAATCCTTTGTCCGCAGAATTGGTGATAGAACGCAAGTTATGCTTTAGACCGGAACACATATGAAACACCATGGATATGAACAGAGTCAACTTCAAGAGTTCCATATCCTTCAGTTTGTCCTTTGGAATTGTCTCCAAATGTGATCTGAGGGCCTTTTTGCTCACCATAGTCAGTGATTAGTTGCTTATATCCTGTCATATGTCTTGAACATCCACTGTCCAGATATCATATAGCAGGAGCCAATTCATTTCCACTCATCAGTGTTATGTTGTTTTCATTCAGCTCAGTGCCCTTTTCTTTCACCTGAAAAACAGATCAGTTCTTAGGTACCCATTTGGTGTAGGGTCCTACCAGGTTAGTTGTACCTTTTGGAACCCAAATCTGCCTAACAACTCTAATTACTTTAGAGTGGCTGATTTGTCTCCCATAAACATCTACATACACATTCACCACCCTAGGAGCCTTGGCAGTATCCTGTGTATGAGTGTCAGCTTTAGCATGAACATGAGCCTTAGAGTTCTTCTTGGGTTCAGGCCTTTTGTTCAAGTGCCTTAGCTTTTGTGCAGCTGGTCTCTGTCTCTGCTGACTTGGGTTCAGGAAACCTTTACCCTTAGGCAAGTGGGGTTTAGGTTGCCTGTACTGAAATTGGGGTCTTTCAGTAATCTGGGGACTTGGTCTTTTTAGTTGAGAATATCTCTGCTGAGTGTTTTTCTTCTGAAAATTACTCTGATGGTTCATCTTGAATCTCTTTTAGGTTGGTATTCTTAGCACGAGGCTTTGAAGTCTTTGGCTTGAAAATTTCCTCTTGAGTGTTCGGGTTTTCTAGCCTTTTCACGAGGTCCAGGCTTTCTTCCCTGAACCTTCCGCTTTTTCTCAAACCATAGGTCATTTACCCTTGTCTAAAACTCGGCGGTTTTTTCAAGAAGAAGATTAGATGCCCTTTTAACAAAAAGACGATCTTGATGCTACTAGAAAACAAAGATTCAAGACCTTTTGAGGTTCCCCGAATGTATCCCAATCCAACTTTTTATAGTTCTTGTCTTTGATAACTCTGAATTTCATCTATCACTTTAGATGCGAAATTCAATAGAGCTAACTTTCTCTGCGACTATCCTCACATTTCTTTAGAGTTTCATGCTTTTCAAAGAGGTCATTGAACTCGGTTACGATAAAATTTGAATCTCTTTAGTGGATTTCTCTAATTTTCCATTCAGGATCTCTATCACCTTCTCTTTTTTCTCGAGAGTTGTACTTTCGAACATCCGATTCATCGATAGTTCCCATCAATTGAGAAGTGATCTCGGCATTTTTAGAGTCTTTCCACTTGATTCTCGTGATCGGTTCCTTGTTACGCTCTTGAGTTTCGATGAGTAGTTCTTGTAACGGAATAGTCCTTCATAAGATTCTCAAATGAATCCATCAGGTCAAAATTCTTTGTTTGATTGAACTTGAGAACTCATGTGCTTGTGTATGAGCAACAATAGAGATAGAAGAATTTTACCTCCTCCACCCATAAGACGGATATCATCATTGTCATTTGTCGAAAAATTTCATCGAGAACTGAAAAACCTTCTTGAGAATGTTCTTCCTCTTCTGCAATCATAGCTTTCTTCTTTGGAGATCTTCTTGTCTCTCTTGGCTTGTCTTTCCTTTCTTTCTTTAGCTTTTCATTTCGGAGACGGTCGTATTGAAAGTGACCTTTCTTCGGCCGGTTTGTAACATCTGTTGGTATCATCATCCCGATCACTTTCCTCCTTGGTTTTGGAGTTCTTCTTCTTGGATGAGGATCCTTGACTTTTCGGTCCTTTCTTCTCTCGGTGTATGTCATCCTCGACTTACGAGTCTCTCTTGTACTGTGATTCTGTAATATTTCTTATATTTCCCATATTCTGCTATTGAGTCTTTCAAACCTCCTTGACATCGATCTTAGCTTATCCTCCTGCTTCATCCCGATTTTTGGCAAGTGAGTTCTCGGACTCTCTAGACTTCTACATGATTTCTCTTTGGCTTTGAAAGCCACATTCTTGCTAGATGAAGAATCATCTTTCTTTGTCAGATTTCTTAGTTTTCTTGTCAATCACAAACTCATAAGCTTTCAATTCGGAGAAAACTTGTTGATATGACATGGAATCAATATTTTTGGTGTTTTCAATCACCACAAAGATGTATATCCCATTTCTTAGATAATCCTCTAAGAATTTTTTCAGTGCCACTTCTCTCTGTGGGTATCTTTTTCCCAAGAGCACTTTCGGATCATTCATGATCTTTAGTGAATCGACCTCAAGTTTGTCAATGGATTCACTATCTTCCATTTCAAAGCTATCAAACTTTCCAATAGCAAATGAAAGTTTGTTTTCCTTAATATGATATGTGCCTTGACACATAAATGACAAAGTGTGTCCCATATTTCTTTTGCGGTTTCACGGTGAGAAATCATCCCCATAACACCATCATCAATAGTGCTATACAAAGTATCTTTAGCAATGTAGTCGATTGACTAACTTTCTCTCATCGAGTAAGTTGATCATCGATTTTGGAAATTCATTTAGGATCATTCCTCTCGATGATCGGTGATTAGGGATTCTAACGATAAATTTGAATGGTCCTTCGAAACCACTCTCCACATTCTTTCATGTTTTGAATCTGAGATGAGCCTACATTCTCAATCTCCTTAGGTCATAGCTCTCAACAGAGAACATAGGGAGTTTCTTAGAAGGCATGATGATTTGAGCCTTGTAAGATATCGGCAAAAGCAGATCTATTCAAGAGACCACCAAAGTCTTTTCGAATAAAATAGACAATGGCTACCAAAGCAAGTGGTCACAATGAACCACTGCTCTGATACCACTTGTTGGTCCCGGTGCTAACGAGTCTCACACGTGTATGGGGGGGAATACACGTGTTCAGTGATTTTAAAACTTTTCTTTCATCGAGGTCGGATGGATCGAGGTTATCTGATGATTTTGCCTATCTAGCCTGATTGCTGAAGTCAAAGTATCTTTGAGACAATGATCCCGAAGCCGCTTTCGAAGCTTCAGATTAGCCCAACTGAGCCTGAGTTTATCAGAGATCCTGAGGTGCTTGGATCAGATAATTATCTTACTGAACCCTCTGTAGAGTTAGTTCAGTTTGGTAACTATCTGTTCTAGCTACTCAAGTGTGCGGAATGGTTGGCCCTAAGTTTATACTGCGTTTTAGCTTTCTTTGAAAATCTTCCCTTCAATAAAATAGTGATTAAGGTCAGATCAATTTGATGCAAGTTCGATTGGATTGGTTCCAATCAATATCGATGAACTATGCTTTTCGTGAAAAACATGCAATGATAATAATGCAAAGACATAAAGCAAAATAACACAGCAATTATAGTGGTTCAGAGACTCAAGCTCCTACGTCCACTCTCTCTGATCTTCAAAGAAATTCCTTAACCACTTCCTAAAGTTTTCTGGCTAACTCACTGTAGCTTACTCACTTTTCTACCTTAAGTTTTAAAACCGACTCACTTTGCGACTTACTAACTCAAACACACACAAGTGTTCAGACTACCACAAGTAGCTTACTAACTTCTTCTCTAGAGTTTTCTGGCTAACTCACTATAGCTTACTAACTCTTTACAACTCCAACTCACCAACAAAACACACACAAACTACCTTAACAAAGGGTTTGGGTTTTGGGTTGGTTTCCAACTAGGGTGAGATATCCTTTACAATAAGAACGAATGCAAAGGCTAGGATATCTCTTCTAAGCTTTGGATATATCTATCACTCTAGGCTTAGAATAGTGAGCTCTCTCCAACGTGAAACACTTGGGAGATTCTAGATTTTTCGAGTGCTTCAATTTCCAATAATACGAATGAGCTCTTGAGTTGCTTTGAAATTTCCCGTGACCTCTCAATGTAAAGGGTCACTAGTATTTATAGGCAACTTTACCAAGGTCACTCTTGAAAAACTATCAGTTGGAGGAGATAGCTTCATGAGTTTCCTCTTATGGTGTTTGATGAACGGTTATATTTAAGGTTTGAATACTCCCTTGCATATTTTAGGAAATATGCAGTCATGTAGCCAATCACCAATTTTTGCAGTCTGGAACATAGTACTACTAACATGATTCAATATCCTATCGCTTTCAGTGTCAGTAAAGTACAGTGTTGTCTTCCTCTGATTGGTTTTTGTCTTCAGTAAATGTAGACAAACAAAACGGCTCTTTTTGATCAATCTCTCTGAATGAGATAACCTTAAACAACACTTAGACTTAGTTCCTTTTGTCTGCATATGAATGTTTTGGGCAATATCTACTTTCTGAATATTTGTGTTTTTCACAGTTTTGTAGTCTTCAGATAGATATTATTCAGTGCCTCTGAACATTCAGGTTATACTAAGTATTCAGTATCTTACTGAGTCTTCAGTAACTACTTGGTCTTCAGTATCTTCTGAGTCTTCAGTGTCTTCAGTGACATACTGAGTCTTTAGTGCCTTCAGTGACATACTGAGTCTTCAGTGTCTTCAGCAACTTACTGAGTCTTCAGTGTCTTCAGTGACATACTGAGTCTTCAGTGTCTTCAGTGACATACTGAGTCTTCAGTGTCTTCAGCGACTTACTGAGTCTTCAGTGTCTTCAGTTACTTACTGAGTCTTCAGTGTCTTCAGTGACATATTGAGTCTTCAATGTTCTTCAAAATCTATCATGATCTATATATGCTGACTATACATGGTGCAGATAACTTCCTGAATAATCTATACTGAATCCTGACTCAGCCTATCAAGATTATCCTGAACATGTCATACTCAGGGTTTTTGGGAACTAATCAAAACTTCTTTATTAAATTCATCTTCCAACAGCACGACAGTTGCTAAATTAATACAGAGAATCGTGTGCTTGCAATGTCTTGCTTGATTGGTGCCCTTGGTGGGCCCGGAACCTTTATCATACCAAATCTTGCAAGTGGAATTAATTTTCCGGTATGGATAATAAAGCTGGGTTGTCCTTACTCCAAGGATAAAGATATTAATTAATATAAAGATTTTTAGTGGCTTAATTAATTAATGGACTAAATAATCTTAAACACGGGAAATAATAACCGGGAGCCATATTACCGTAATATGGGTTAAGTTGGATAGTGCAATATTAATTATATAGTGGAACTAATTAATATTAATGGGCTGAATTATATTGTGGCTCAATATTGGAATTCAGAAGCCCATTGGAAGGTCCATCTTAATTCTCCTAAAGGCCCCTCAAGTAGCTCAATTATAGTCCAATAAATAAATGGTGCTTAAAATAAAATAAAGTATTGTTGCATTATATTTCCTTGTTTTTTTCGAAAATATTAAAGAAAAGAGGGAGAAGGATTTTCTTGAAAAGATTTTATGGAAAGGAGATAAAGTATTCATGGAATATAAGATTATCCCATAAATTCAAGAAATCTCCCACTTGGCTTCTTTAAGAGGAAATTTTCAAAAATAATATAAAAGAAATGGAAGAAAGATTTTCTTGATTTTCTTGGAAAGATTTTATGGAGAAATATATGTATTCTTGGAATACAAGAATATCTCATAAATTCAAGAAAGATCAAATCTTGCAAATCTTCTTGTAATTTTCAAAAATTAAGGCTAAATAAGGGTGTGAGATTTCTGTGGAAATATACACATGGAAAGAAGAATATATTGGATATATTCAAGATTTCTTGGAGGTCAAGAAAAGATCTTTCCTAGCCCTAATTTGCCTTGAAATTTTCGAACCCTCCCTCACTTATAAATAGGGGATGAATATTTCATCCCCAACTAGTGTTCCATGTGTTGGAAATATTAGAAATCCACAAAGGTGGTGCAACAATTTTTTTATTTTCCTTTGTTTTATAAATCGTTCATCGGAGAACCTTCCACCGGGGTTATTTGACAAGGACTTGGGAATACATGAGAAGAACTTTTGGTGGGTATCCAGATACTTGATCCTGTCTGTCTCAGATCGTCTCTTCAACGGGTACGTTTACGTAACTCCTAGAAATTCCACATGATAGGATCTTTTACGTGAAATATTATTTGCATGTCGTTATTGGATTGATTATTATTTGAATTCACTTAGGTAAATTCATGCTAGTAATAATTGTTAATTTAAATTTGTGTTTATGAGGTCATTCCGATAGTGTTGGGGAATTAATTGCACGGATCTATTCGGGATGAATATTTAAATACAAATTTAATTCTAACAATTATTACTAGCATGAATTAATCCTATATTAGTTCAAATAATAATTCAACAACAAATCATGCATATAAACAGTTCACGTAAATCCTACGCATGCGGAATTACTACGAGTTTATGTGAACGTACCTCTTGGAATGGCAATGGACTCGTCGATGAAAACACACCAAAAGGCCTTCCCAAGTATTCCCTTAGTCCTTGCTCGACAAACCGGTGGAAGGATGCTCTCGAACAATTAACAAAAGGAAAAATAAAAAATTGTTGCACCACCTTTGTGGATTTACTAATTTTTCCAGCACATGGAATTTTACTTGGGAATGAAAGGATCATCCCCTATTTATAGATGGGTAGTGGTCGAAAATTTTGAGAAAAAACCAATGTGGGAAAATCTTTTCTTGATCTCCAAGAAATCTTGAATATATCTCATATATTCTTTTCTCCATAATTAAAATATTCCACAAAAATCCCACCTCATCTTGTTATGGAATTTTCGAAAATTAAGAGGAAAGAATCCAAGATTTAGATCTTCTTGAATTTATGAGATATACTTGTATTTCAAGAAATACATATCTACCATAATATCTTTTCAAGAAAATCTTTCTTTCCCTTAATTATCAAAATTTCAAAAATTTCAAATATGAATAACCAAGTGGGAGATTTCTTGAATTTTATGAGATAATCTTGTATTCCAAGAATACATATCTTCATTCCATAACAAAATTCAAAGAAAATCTTTCTCCCTTTTTATTCATAATTTTCAAAAAAAAACAAAGGAAAAATAGGCAACAAAATTTATTTTATTTTTAAACACCTTTTTCAGTTATTGGGCTTTTATATTGGGCTACTTAGGGGGCCTTTAGGAGAATTAAGATTGGACTTTCCAATGGATCTTGAATTATCAATATTGAGCCACAATATTATTCAAGCCCATAAATATTAATTAATCCCACTACATAATTAATATTGCACTATCCATCTTAACCCATATTACGGTCAATATGGCTCCGCTATTATTTCTGTGTTTAAGATTATCTAGCCCATTAATTAATTCAAGCCAATTTGAAATAGCTTTCCATTAATTAATATCTTTTGTCCTTAGTTGAGAACGGTTCAACATTATTATCCATACGGAAACTAGTTCCACTTGCAAGATTTGGTATGATAAATCTTATGAACCTCCCAAGGGGGCCGTCGAACAAGCGTTTGCACCGCGATTCTCCGTATTAAATCTTAGCAATCGCGTGTGACCAATAATATTGCCCAAGATATAAAGTATTGAATCTCGTTGATTCTCTACCCGTGATAAGTCAAAGCAATAGTTACCAACCACATGTGATCCTATTTAAGGGACGAAGATTAAGAAATAACGAACCGCTGAGGTCTAATTCTTCCTTGTTCAGTTCTGAAGAATTTGTCCTCCTGTAGGTCCTATTCAGTGCATCAGTCATGCACTAGTGTAATCTCTTGGTCAAGACAAGCCAATCTGAGCCTTACACTTCAACCTTTCACGATGGATTGTTCATTTCCATCTAGGTCGTGAATGGTGTACTTTTGGTTACAAGGGACTGTTAATTTAATCTTCTGTGATATGGTATCACTAAATTAACTACAATGTAACACGTACTATTTATTGAACAGTTATGCATTAAACATATGTAACATTCGATGATATTTAAAGCATCAGTGATAAACAATTTATTTCAGTAAATAAGTCCGAAATTCAGTTTTGATTATACAAAGTAAAGAAATACTTTCCAGTATAATCCCAACAATCTCCCACTTATACTCAAAGTCTGCTTTTAAGTATACTACAGCATGTCTCGTGCAGTTCCTAATATGTGACGTCTAATGTCACCTAACGAACCTAATAATTTCTCCCACTTATACTCAAAGCAAATTGGCAACGGTCTTGACACCCATTCCTTCCACATGTCTCTCGAATGTATTCTGAGGCAGACCCTTTGTGAATGGATCTGCTAGGTTGTCTTCTGATGCTATCTTTGCCACCTCTATATCTCCTCTCTTAACGATTTCTCGTATAAGATGGTATTTCCTTTCAATGTGTTTGCTGGCCTTGTGGGCTCTTGGTTCCCTTGAATTTGCAACTGCTCCGGCATTGTCACAATAAACAGTGATTGTGCTGGGTGAATTCGGAACTACATCCAAGTCCACTAGGAAGTTCTTGAGCCAAACCGCTTCTTTCGCTGCCTCGCAAGCAGCTACATATTCGGCTTCCATGGTAGAATCTGCGATGCATTTCTGCTTAACGTTTCTCCATGTCATGGCTCCTTTCCCCATGCAAAACACACTACCGGAGGTAGATTTTCTGGAATTTAAGTCTGATTGGAAATCCGAGTCCGTGTAGCCGATGGGGATTAGACTATCTGACTGATAAATTAACATTCTATCTCGAGTTCTTTTCAGATACTTCAGAATGATTTAACTGTCGTCCAATGTTCTTTCCCCGGGTTACTTTGATATCTTGCCACCATGCCAACGGCAAAGCAGATATCTGGTCTCATCTGACACATTGCATTGCATAAGGCTTCCGAGAGCCAAGCATATGGAATGCCTTTCATGTCATCTATCTCCTTTTGTGTCTTAGGGCACATTTTCTTGGATAGATGGATTCCATGTCTGAAAGGTACGAAGCCTTTCTTGGAATCCTGCATGCTGAATCGTTTCAAGACAGTGTCTATGTATGAAGCTTGTGATAAGCCTATCATCATTTTCTTGCGATCTCGAGTGATCTTGATCCTAAGGATGTGAGCGGCTTCCCCTAAGTCCTTCACATCAAACTGTTTTGAAAGTCATGCCCTTACGTCTGATAACACCTTTACATCATTCCTGATGATCAGAATGTCGTCTACGTATAGTACTAAGAATACCAATGCAGTTTTGACATGCTTTTTGTACACACAACTTTCGAACTCATTTTGATCAAACCCCTAAGACTTTATAACATGATCAAAACATTGGTTCCAAGCTCTGGATGCCTGTTTGAGTCCGTAAATGGACTTCATGAGCTTACAAACTAGGTGTTCTTGGCCTTTTTCAATAAAGTCTTGGGGTTGTTGCATATAGATTTCTTCATCAAGACTTCCGTTAAGGAAAGCTGTCTTGACATCCATTTGCCAGATTTCAAAGTCGAGATGCGCAGCAATCGACAAGAGAATTCAGATGGACTTGAGCATTACTACGGGCGAAAAAGTTTCCTCATAGTCGATCTCTTCTTTCTGAGTATAACCTTTCACCACAAGCCTTGCCTTGAAGGTTTCCACCTTCTCGTCCGGTCCTCTTTTTCTCTTGTATACCCACTTGCAACCAATGGGTTTGACCCCATTAAGTGGTTCGACTAGCTCCCACACTCTGTTATGATCCATAGAACCCATTTCGGCTTTCATTACTGTTTGCCAAGAACCTGCATCCTTGTCTTGGATTGCCTCGTCATATGTCCATGGGTCTGATTCATCTTGTCCGGGAATCAAGTCCGAGGACTCTCCTATCGTCATGAATCTCTCGGGCTGTCTCACAACCCTCCCACTACGATGAGGTTCCGGTTGTGTAAGTGTGTCGTTTGGTATGTCATCTTGTACAGTTGGCACTGAGGTTAGCCCCCTTAGCTCATTTAAGGTAATCTCACTTATGGGTCTTCTTTTGTTCATACAGTCTTCTTCCAAAAATCTAAAGTGGGTGCTTATTACCACCTTTTGATCTTCGGGACCATAGAACATACACCCTTTTATTCCCTCGGGGTATCCTACAAACAACCTTAATTCTGATCGAGGATCCAATTTTTCGGCTTCCTTGTCCAACACGTAGGCCAGACACCCCCAAATCTTCATGTGTCTCAAACTGGGCTTGCGCCCGGTCCACAATTCTTTGGGAGTTTTGGAAACCAATTTGGATGGCACCAAGTTAAGAATGTAGGCTGTTGTTTCTAAGGCATGACCCCAGAACGACTTGGGAGAATCCGCATAACTCATCATAGATCTAACCATTTCCAAAAGAGTTCTGTTTCTTCGCTCTGCAACCCCATTTTGTTGAGGGGTTCCGGGTGCAGTTAGCTGGGATGCAATCCCTTTATCAGATAAGTAGTTCAAAACTCATCGCTGAGGTACTCGCCTCCACGATCGGATTGTAGAGACTTGATACGTTTTTCCCTATGATTCTCTACTTGAGCCTTAAATTCTTTGAATTTCTCAATGGTCTCAGATTTATGCTTCAAAAGGAAAATATAACCGTACCTTGAGTAGTCATCAATAAAAGTGACGAAATACTCATAACCTCCCCTTGCTTTGGTTGACATTGGACCACATACGTCTGAGTGAACTATTTCTAACTCTTCTTTAGCTCTATTCCCCTTGGCTCCGAATGCCCTCTTGGTCATTTTACCCTCCAAACATGATTCGCATGTTGGAATTGGTTCAACTTGGAGAAACTCCAGTGGACCGTCTTTCACCAACCTTTGGATCCTCTTTGAATTAATATGTCCCAATCTTAGATGCCATAGAAGTGTCTCGTTCATGTTTTCTTTTATCGGAAACAGTTGATGTGTTATAGGATGCATTTCGTGAGTGGTGTGCACAGTTAATTGTATAGAGATTTTCCATCAATATCCCATAACAAATACACTCATCATTTCAAGAAATGATGTCATTCTTATTAGAAGAAACTAAGTATCCATTAACAGAATTTTAGAAATTGAAAGTGAATTCTTTCTAAAACTGGGAACATAAAGAACATCTCTTAAAATTAGAACTCTGTCTTCAAAAGGTGAGATTTTTCATTGGGCAATTCTCATGCAAACACATTTAAACAAATTAAATAAAGCACAAGAAATCACAACAATAAATCAAGCAAAGCGGAAAAATAAACATATTGGGCACAAATTATCCAATTGTCATGGTTTGATTTTTCTTGGCTTGATTTTGAAGAAACGTCGTCTTGAATTTCTCCCACTCGATCGTCTCGAAAAGAACTCCATCTCGAAACGCCACGCCAAGTAGCTCGCAGCCAGGATGCGCGCGCGTTCAGCGGCCCGCTAATGCGGCGACCGCGTCTGGCCTTAGCGCGATCGCGTCGCCCATCAATGCTGGCGACCTCGGCCCGGCCGCCCAGCGTCGCCCTCGGCCTCAGCGGGGTTGGCCCGGTGGCGTACCCCCGTGCATCCGCCGCCAGCATCGCCAACCGCGCTGCCCGCAGAGACTCGGCAGATCGCGTCCATGGCGTCCGTAGCGCTCGCGCTGTCGCCCGTCGCCCGCGCCGCGTCGCGGCGCCCTATCGCCCGCCCATGCGGCGGACCTACAGCGCGGCGCTCGGCCCTCGTCCTCGCCCTATGCCCGTGCGTGCCTGCATGCGTTCGCATCGTAACGCGTGCCTCGCCCGCCGTTCGTCGATACTGCGCCCGCTTATGCGGTGGATCTCTATCCTTTAATTCTTCATCTCCGCCTCCAATTAACAAAAGGAAAAATAAAAATTTATTGCACCACCTTTGTGGATTTACTAATTTTTCCAGCTCATGGAATTTTACTTGGGAATGAAAGAATCATCCCTTATTTATAGATGGGTGGTGGTCGAAAATTTTGAGGAAAAACCAATGTGGGAAAATCTTTTCTTGATCTCCAAGAAATCTTGAATATATCTCATATATTCTTTTCTCATAATTAAAATATTCCACAAAAATCCCACCTCATCTTGTTATGAAATTTTCGAAAATTAAGAGGAAAGAATCCAAGATTTGGATCTTCTTGAATTTATGAGATATACTTGTATTTCAAAAAATACATATCTACCATAATATCTTTTCAAGAAAATCAAGAAAATCTTTCTTTCCCGTAATTATCAAAATTTTGAAAATTTCAAATATGAATAACTAAGTGGGAGATTTTTTGAATTTAATGAGATAATCTTGTATTCCAAGAATACATATCTTCATTCCATAACAAAATTCAAAGAAAATCTTTCTCCCCTTTTTATTCATAATTTTCGAAAAAAACACGGAAAAATAGGCAACAAAATTTATTTTATTTTTAAACACCTTTTTCAGTTATTGAACTTTATGTTGGGCTACTTAGGGGGCCTTTAGGAGAATTAAGATTGGACCTTCCAATGGATCTTGAATTATCAATATTGAGCCACAATATTATTCAAGCCCATAAATATTAATTAATCCCACTACATAATTAATATTGCACTATCCATCTTAACCCATATTACAGTCAATATGGCTCCCGGTTATTATTTCCCGTGTTTAAGATTATCTAGCCTATTAATTAATTCAAGCCACTGAAATAGCTTTCCATTAATTAATATCTTTTGTCCTTGGTTAAGGAACGGTTCAACATTATTATCCATACCGGAAACTAGTTCCACTTGCAAGATTTGGTATGATAAATCTTATGAACCTCCCAAGGGGGCAAATCGAACAAGCGTACTTGCACACGATTCTCCGTATTAAATCTTAGCAATCGCATGTGACCAATAATATTGCCCAAGATATAAAGTATTGAATCTCGTTGATTCTCTACCCGTGATAAGTCAAAGCAATAGTTACCAACCACATGTGATCCTATTTAAGGGACGAAGATTAAGAAATAACGAACCACTGAGGTCTAATTCTTCCTTGTTCAGTTCTGAAGAATTTGTCCTCCTGTAGGTCCTATTCAGTGCATCAGTCATGCACTAGTGTAATCTCTTGGTCAAGACAAGCCAATCTGAGCCTTACACTTCAACCTGTCACGATGGATTGTTCATTTCCATCTAGGTCGTGAATGGTGTACTTTTGGTTACAAGGGACTGTTAATTTAATCTTCTGTGATCTGGTATCACTAAATTAACTACAATGTAACACGTACTATTTATTGAACAGTTATGCAGTAAATATATGTAACATTCGATGATATTTAAAGCATCAGTGATAAACAATTTATTTCAGTAAATAAGTCCGAAATTCAGTTTTGATTATACAAAGTGAAAGCATACTTTCCAGTATAATCCCAACAGATAGATCCTGGCATATGTTATCCCAAGAGGAAGAACCTACATTAGGTGCAAGTTTAGCTAAAATGAAGGAACTGAAAGGAAAGTCTAAGGTGGGAGAAGGAAGTTCATCAAAGAAGGGAGGGTTAGAGGTATTATTGATACATTCTGATGTTCTTGTGCAGGATGTTAGTCATGATGATCAAGTGGAAACTGAACAAGGGTGGGGTGATGGAATGGAAAGAATCAGCTATGATAACTATTTTGAAGACTACTTATTGGCTCATCCTGAAGAATTACAACCATTGAGTGCTCGGAATCAGATTTCAGATTATGAGTCAGAACCTGAAAGGGTTAAAGGTGCAAAGTTGAGGAAAAGGAAGCCTAAGAAAGGAAAGTCAAATGTGGGAGAAGGAAGTTCAAAAAAGAAGAAAGGGTTAAAGTTATTATTTACTAAACAATATTAGTTCTTAAACTATTCTAGTTATTGTACTAAGCTAGTATTATTTACAGGATGTGAGTGAGACTGTTATGGAGGATGTGAGTGAGACTGTTATTGGACAAGAGGAGCAAATCATGTCTCAAAATGTGCAAGTTGAGGGGACTCAAAATGCTGATTCAGAAGGTATGATATGTTAGTCCAATATTTGTTCAATATTATGACTACAAAAATAAGTTATAATCTTCTCAATTTTTTTCATAGGTGAAGAAAGTTTGTGTGATCTTAATAGTCAACTGACTAATGATAGTACACCCTGTACCAATTATTGATTGAAGACAATTTTAAAGAAAACAGATTGACTAAAGCAGTTGGAGGCAAGTAAAACAAATCCCTCAGATATGAACAAATCTCCTATTTTTTACTTACTAATTACACATTTGATTTTTTATTTTTTTTTGCAGAGAAACAAGAAGGTTTCATGGAACTCAAGCTCTGTCCCTACCAGGGAGCCTCCTTCTATGGATGAGCAGTTTAGTGGAACTTTGACAAGTGCAGAAAACAGGAAATTGATCTTCAAGGATGGGCTGAGATATGTGACTTTGAAGAACCTGGGCTCATTTTCTTCAAAGAAGTGATGGGAGGATGTCTAAAATTGACTTTTTTTGTTATGTGTTTAATGGAATGGGATTTCTGAACAATTAGATAGTGCTTCTTGAGATTTCTGAAGCTTTTTTTGTGCATTCATTCCATCATCTTTTTTTTTTTTTTTTGAACAATTGCAAACTGCTACTTGGTGAAGCTCCTTTTTGGATTAGATGATGGAATGATTGTCTTGGATGATGTTGCAAACTGAATCTTGGTGAAGCTTCTTTTTGTGAATTATATTTTGTGAAATGGACTACATTTTGAAGTGATCTTATTATGTTGTTATTACTAGTAGATGAGCCATATTATTCACTGTTATAATTGAGATTCTATATTAGTATTAGTTGTTATAATAAAAAGTATCAGTTCTTATACTAAAAAGTATCAGTTGTTATACTAAAAAGTATCAGTTTATATACTCAAAAGTATCAGTTTAAGTATCAGTTTATATACTAAAAAGTACCAGTTTATAAAATCAAAAGTACCAGTTGTTATAAGTTGTTATAATCAAAAGTATCAGTTGTTATACTCAAAAGTATTAGTTACTGTATGAATAAGTATTACACCTTGTTCAATTCATAATACTAAAACAGAGGATACATTAATAAAACAGGGGATCCAATTACAATAACATTACAGATGATACTTTACAATAACACTAATATTTTTCCCTTAATTAAACATTACAAATGATACCTTAAACATGGCCCAAAATACAGATGAAGTAATACCAAACTAAACCAGCCACATTGCAAAGAAAAAAAACCAAGATCCAATTAAAGCATACTTCATCCAATTGCCATTGTTTTCAGAATTTTCTGCCTTCAACTCGTTTTCACATTTTTCCTTCAACTCGTATTCACGTTTTTCCTTCATGAGGGTTCGAATTACCGACATCGCTCTTGGAGATATTGGAGGATCCATCCATTCAAAATAATTGCACCCGCCTCCACCTCGCTGAAACAAACAGTGGGACGTTTTGAATCCAAAATTGGGGATTAAACAAACAGGGGATTTTTAATCAAAAATAGATTCTTGCGAGGTTAGATACACACGAGTGGACTGAGTATTATCATAGGGAAAACATAGTGGGCTTACATGATTAGGGAAAACTTGCCTTCTAATTTGGGCAACCATGGAATCTTCGACCAGGATTCTCTGGAGTCCAAGAAGTGCGAGTACGAACCTGGTTTCCAACATAATAATTAATGAACAAATAAACATCATGCGTACATGTATTTCACGTTAAACCTAAGCATGCGGAATCTAGGAATTACGTAAATACTAACCTCTCGTAGAGACAACCGCTGAGACGATGGATCAACCCAAAGTGTCTTCTCAAATATGTCCCACGTCCACGAACGTAATCCGGTGGGAGGATTATCAACGAACGATTTCAATCTTTAAAGGAGAAAAGGAAAATTTTTGGCTACCACCTTTGTGGATTTCTAATTTTTCCAACACATGGAATTGCACTCGGGGATGAAAAACTCATCCCCTATTTATAATACATGAGGTGGTCGAAATTTAGCCCTAGGAATAAGATGGAAAAATCTTTTTTCTTGATCTCCAAGAAATCTTGAATATATCCAATATATTCTTTTCTCCATATTTAAAATATCCCACCACCTTATATTATAGAGATTTTCAAAAATCTCACATAAGTAGGGAAGAAATAAGATCTTTTTCTTTTCTTGAACTTATGGGATAAACTTGTATCTCAAGAATACTTATTCCACAAGATCTTTCCAAGAAAATCAAGAAAAAATCTTTTCTCTCTCCTATCTTATTATTTTCGAAAATTATTGGAAAAAATTGGGCCAAAATATTTTCTTCTCATTTTCATTAATTGGACTTTAGTTTGGGCTATTTGAGGGGCCTTTAGGAGAATTAAGATTGGACCTCCAATGGTCTATGAAGCTTTAATATTTAGCCAAAATATTATTCAAGCCCATTAATATTAATTTACTCCACTATAAAATTAATATTGAACTATCCATCTTAACCCACATTACGACTTCACAATAATATGGCTCCCGGTTATTATTTCCCGCGTTTAAGATTATCTTAGTCCATTAATTAATTAAGTCACTGAACATACTTTATATTAATTAATATCTTTGTCCTTGGAGTAAAGACAGCTCAACATTATTACCCATACCGGAAATAAATTTCCACTTGCAAGATTTGGTATGATAAAGATTCTTAGCCCACCAAGGGGACAAATCAAGCAAGCCGTACTTGCACGCGATTCTCCGTATTAAATCTTAGCAATCATCGTGTAATTAATAATATTGCCCAAGATACAAGGTATCGAATCTCATTGATTCTCTTCACATCATAAGTCAAAACAATAGTTATTAATTTCACACGATCCTATTTAAGGAACGGAGATTAAGAAATAACGCACCACTGAGGTCTAATTCTTGTATATTCAGTACCGAAGAATTTATCCTCCTGTAGGTCCTTTTCAGCACATCAGGATGCACTAGTGTAATCCCTTGGTCAAGACAAGCCAATCCGAGCCTTACACTTCAACCTTTCATGATGGGTTGTACCATCTGGGTTGTGAATTTGTACTTAGTCACGAGGAACTGTTAATTTGATCTTCTGTGATCTAGTATCACCAAATTAACTACAACGTAACACGTACTGACTTTATCGAACTGGTATGCAGTAAATATATATAACATTCATTCATATTTAATGCAACATGTGAAAAATAATTTATTTCAGTAAAATAAATAAGAAATTCAGTTTGGTTATACAAAGTAAAAGTATATTTTTCAGTATACAACAAGAACAACCCCATTAACATGGTTACCCATAATATGTCGAGATTTTTTAAAAAAAACCTCTCAAAGAGAGTCCATCAGGACTAGGAGTCTTATCATCCCCAATAAAAAAAAATAGTATCTTTAACCTCAGAGGGTAAAATAAAGTCAGCAACAAGAGAAGGGCCACAAGCAAAGTACTAGGATCTGTAAGGATACGATGAGACTCAATACCAAAAAGGTCAAAGTAAAACCCCTTCAATTCATTAGTCACTTGCTCGGAGGTGGTAGGAGCCCCATTTCTACCAATAATGGGGAAATGTGATTCCAGCCACGATATCTCTTCACAATACTAATTTTTACCACTATTAATGAGAAAATTACACTTAGTTTTTTTGGAAATTAAACTCATTTCTGCTTCATAGAGAAACAAGTCTTAGCCCTGAGGGCCTTGACATTCTCACGAAAGACATAATCAGAAGGGCCCTGATCAAGAAGGAGTTGATTTTGCTCCAACTGAATAGTGGCAACAATAACTTTCGAAGTAATGTGAGAGAAATGCAAATTATCGAGGGATTTTAATTTTATACCTTTTAAAGATTTCAACTTTTGACATAACGTGTACTGAGAGGTACCAAATAAAGTAGAACCCCACACTTCAAAAACCAAGGGAAGGAAATTAGGATGATAAACCCATAAATTAAAGAATTTAAAAGGTTCTTTCCCCCAATAAATTTTGTTCAAGAATAGAGACGACAATCGGAGAATGATCTGAGAGACAACCGAAAGGCAAAGCCTAGCAAAATAGAAAAGAATATTTGCATGCCAAACGGGATTGACAAGAGCCCTGTCTATTTTGGACCAGGCCTCATTATTGTTCCAAGTGAAGAAACAACCAGAATATTGAACTTCACTTAAACCTAAAGCAGGATAGGTATCCTGGAAAATAACTCATCTCACAAGCAGTGACATCGACACCCCGAAGCCTTTTCTCAGGAGCTTTTATCAAATTAAAATCCCCAAGGATCAGTCTGGGTTCCAACTGCGACTCACCAAGCTCAAGGAGCGACTCGCAAAGACCACGATTACTAACCACATAATGGAGACCATACATAACGGTGATAAGAATAGAAACATGGACTTCTTTATAAATAATTTTGCAATACACAGTTTGAGAAGACACTGATAACACATTCAAATCAACCTTGGAAGAGTTTCAAATGATTAATATGTCCTCCCTGGATGGAGTCACTAGATGGAAATCAACCATGGAAGAGTTTCAAATGACTAATATGTGTCCTCCCTGGATGTAGTCACTTGATTCCATCTAGGGAGATGATTCCTCATCAACAACTCTAATTTAGGAATATTTAATTTGGTTTTTAAAATACCCAAAAATTCAACCTTCTGCTTTCTTAACATAGGCAAACTTTTTTGTTCAAGGGGCTGATTACAACCCCTAATATTTCAAGATGCAATCCGCATGGGAAAAAAAAAGAGCTTAATGGTTAGGACGACGTCCATCATTCACAACATGGGGTTTTCACCCCACAGGCCCAGGCAACGACGAGTGACTAGGCCTTGCAGCCTTCTCGCCCTTATGCATTACCATCTTATCCTTCTTCTTTTTCTTATTGGATTCCACCAAGGTGAACGGGGTGTCATCAGCCCTAGGGTGGACGACAACCATATCACCAACTAACAATTTGCCATCATGTTGCATATGAGACTTAGGTGCAGAATTAAAATCACACAAATCACCATCCCTAGAACCAACAAGATTCGACTTAGATAAAATTAGAACCGATAAGGTTCTCGCCTACACACTATCAATAGAAATTAAAGTAGCAGGTAAATCCCCAACCCTAGAACATGCAAGGTTCAACCTAGAGGACGAGTTAGCAGTTATACCTTTGTTTTTCTCAAGTGTATCATCACCATGGTGTGAGTTTTTAGCAAGATCTTTTTTTTTTCCACAATTGGTTTTCTTCCTAGTACCAGCAACTTCAAGAGTTGTGCCAATATTTTTTGTGCCTGTACCAACAGCCGTTGGGGCTATAGCAGTAGTTTTCGGGTTGTACAAGCAGTTTTGGGGGCT
Source organism: Stenogyne calaminthoides (assembly GCA_037126765.1). Classification (NCBI taxonomy): domain Eukaryota; kingdom Viridiplantae; phylum Streptophyta; class Magnoliopsida; order Lamiales; family Lamiaceae; genus Stenogyne; species Stenogyne calaminthoides. The sequence continues at coordinate 261,689 of JBBCBC010000056.1, forward strand.
GTACAAACAGTTTTGGGGGTTGTGCCAGCAGTTTCGAGGGCTATTATTTTTTCCAGCAACACAATTAACCTCTACATACCCAAAACAGAAGCAGGATTTACATTATTTTGGGGTGTGCTCATTAACCACGAGTTGTTCATGGTCACCTGGGAATTGAAAAGGTAATTTTGTTGGCAACTCTTTTTGAAGCATCAACCTCATGTTGGAGAATTGGGTTTGACCCAAGTGGAAAATGACATGGTCCATTTTTAAATAAATTTTTTGAAGAGTTTATATTAAATAAATATATTAAGTTGCATCTTTGAGCTAAATTTATTGTGGGATCCACAGCTTGAGTTTTAGTGTTTTCGAGTTCGTTACGAAGTGGGTTTCACAAGTTTCATGATGAACACGTGAGAAAATCAATTCTCAGTGTGAATGATAAATTGACCCAAATAGATATGCTTGAAGCTGGAATTTTCTAGAAGAAGCATTTTTTCTTCCACTTATAAAATTTAATTCAATGCTTAATAATCGCCTTTGAATATTTTATGAGTTATGGTGGCTTAATTGCAGCCTTTAACTTTTTCTCTCCAACTTAATATGAGTTATGATATCAATCTTACAATGAGATGGATGTATGGCTGAACTTTTGCATCCCTTAGAGTGATTTGAGGCAAAATTAATGAAATCAACCTTTATGAAATGGTTGAATGTGTGTCACTCTTTAGCTATAAAAAAAGGTCTCAACCCCCACATTGAAGATCATATCTAAAAAATTCATCTCATCATCCCCATAATTTCATTATCTTTGAGAAAGTTTAAGCAATGGCTCTAGCTACGAAAAGTTCGAAAGAACTGCTTCTCATTGCTTCTGAAAGCAGCATGATTGGGTGTTGTACCTTGGTAGTTCATTGCTCTTGAAGGCCTGAAGCTTAACATGCGAGTAAATTGAGCTTAAGGGCAAGTGGTTTACCACTGTCTCATCTGTTGGTGTATACCGTAAAGCAAACTTTCAGTGGGCTTTTATGGATGTATATTTGATTTTCTTATTATCTGAAATAAATGGTTTTTCACATTATTGCATTCTTAGAAATTGTTTGTATGTTTGCTTATCTTATATTGTAGACGATGTGGTGGGTTTGTAGTCACATAGAAGATCACATTGTCAAGTACCTTGTAAGATATAAACAATATTCACAACTGAGATAGTTCTGGACATAACTATTGGTTTAAGTTGTAGTATAAACTTGTTGGTGGCTTGTCTTGGCCATTAGTTTATACTAGTGCGATGTGTCGTATTGAATAGATCACATATAAGACATGTTCTTATATTCTGACTGTTATGAAGAACTAGAGGTCTTGGTGAATTTTGTAATTCTTAACCCTAAGTGTGATATTTAGATATGTGGAGTGCTTATTCACTACTTTGATTTACTATGGGTGAGAATCTTGGTAGATTCTTCATACTCCGTATTTTGGGTAGTGACATCGCTCGCATGATGTCTATTTATTGGCATTAGGGCATCGTGTCCTGGACATCCGGATGATGACGTCCCCTTGAGGAAACTCATAAAGGATTGTCGTATTAAACCCTGCAGGTGGATTTAATATGTACGACAACAAAGGTTGAGTGGTACTACTCAAGGAATAATAGATATTAATTAATTAAAGTAGTTAGAAGCTTTAATAATTAATGGGCGTGTGATATCTTTAACACGGGAATTATAAAGTCTAATAGAAGCCCTGATTCGGTTCGGGATAGGACGGGAGTGCAACATTAATTCTCTAGTGGGATGAATTAATGTTCTCGGGCCAAATAATGTTCTGGGTTGAACATAAGAGTATTTGGGTCCGTAAGAAGCCCAAACCCTATACCTTCTAATGGATCCCTAGTCTGGCCCATGAAACCTGAGGACTATATATAAAGGAGCCTTGTATTCATCTCAAAGCCCTAGTGCACGAAAATGAAAGCGCAGCAGCCAGAAAAACTAGGGTTTGAGGAGACGAAATAGCAGGCACCTTCTCCACGTTTGATAGATTGTTGTCCACTCGGTATTCGGATGAGGTTGGGAGACAGACTAGAAGATCTGTAGTGGAATCAATGCCTCGATCTTCAAGGGTAACTAATCTAAACCTTGCTCTAGACGTATGTTTAGGTTTTATATTTGTTACGTGTATGTTTGGTATCCGACAACGATCCTGGTGACGGACCGCCCTCACCGGCGTGTTCCATCATCATCCAGGATTTTATTCTGAATATTTTGTTTTCTTTTTACCGCGCATTTGCTCCAAAGATTCGTTTTTAACTAAACGGGATATTTATTTCTTTGGAATTTAACTTCCAACAACATTTTTGTATTTTTTTATGAAAGTTCCAACACCTCCACCAAGATTCTAGCATAGGAAATATATATTTTCTGCAAAGTCAAGAGATCAGTGGAAGTGACTTTTCGATCTTTGACGTTATCTTACTAAGAGCCATTGAGTGCCAACAATCCAAAGGAACACCCAAAAGTTGCACCCAAATCGGAATTGTCCAATTCACGTTGTAGAATTTGAAGTATTTGTTTGGTAGATTAACATATTGGCCCTTAAAATATGAAGGTCCGGTCTTCACTACACTGAATTCATATGATAATGGATCCATTCCATGGAGGTGTTATTCATAAAACTACCAGAGCTCGTTTGCTAGGTGGGTTGAGATATAATGAGATTGTTTATGCTTGGATATATAAACCTTAATATATGTATCTATGTTATGTTTGCTTGCATTATTCACAATGGGTTAACCAACCAATCTATTATTTGCTACATGAAACTAATTAGTTAGATAAACAAAAAAAAAATTGAAAATTCCAAATCTACCTAATTGACGCACAGAAACAATACACGTAATGCAAAAGTCTTTTTTTTTTAAATACAAAAATTTCATAAACGATGACGGCGAAATATGGTTCAAAAAAATTCAAATGATTCTTGTTCATAAAAATTGACCCCCACCACGCAACCATTGCCATCACTTGGCATCTGTGTCCCACCTCTCAACTGACTCTGCCGCCGGACACGCCACAGGTCCACCACGGCGTGGCCTGCCCTCCTCTCCAGCATCAAACGTTCTCCACCTCATACATCCTTGAAACCCCCTAACGAACTCAGCCCAATCGATTCCGACATACCATTCGACCTCTTCTTCAACGAAGGTGAAAATCTCGTGTTTTATTTCCCAAAAAATTGAAATAAATGAATCCCATTTGTTACCCGTCAAAGTAACGCAACACGCCGATGCAGTTAACGACGTCGTCTACAATACTCAACTCCATTAAACCTAACCCCAACAAACTATTTATGCATCGTTCCTAAGCCCTAAATTGTGTTGCACTGTGGTTGCATTTTATTTGGACGCATATGGGAAATTGAAACTGCAAATGGGGAATTGAGGCAATTTCGTCTTCCTTCTTCCATGATCTGAACACAGTTATGAAAGACATGGGGGCACCTTTGTGGTTTGCATGGTTCACGGGACGTTAAACTTGGAAAAGAAAAAAATTAATTATGAATAGTTTTATGAATATCACCTCGGATCCATTAACATATGAATTATGTGGAGTGGGAACCGGGGCCTGGATTTTTTAAAAGGCTTATGTGTTTATACATATAGCCTAACAAACATCATATTATGTCCTTGTTTGGTTCACGTGACATGATTGATTAGTTATAATATGATTGAGTAAGATTGTATTGAATTGTTTGAATCAAAATACGTATTTAGATTGTAGGATTGTAACTCTTAATTCCACTTTCCACATGAGATAAACATATCCCTCCATATATGGATTAAACACATTTTTTTACACATGCTGAAAATGTATTTTGGGCCCTCATCCCACAAACCAAACAACCAATTACATGAGATTAAAATGTTAGTTCCAACCCATTCTGGTCAATCCCGTTAATCAAACAAGCCTTATGTGTATTAGTGTGTCTATCACCCACTAATACCTTCTACCAAACATGCTCTCAATATATATATATATATATATATATATATATATTTTTTTTTTTTTTTTTTTGAAATTTGACCTGAGAATGTTAAACAATTTAAACCACCCTCAAAATTTGACCCTACCCTTAAATTTTTTTATATTATGAGATGGTTAAATTCAAGGGTATGGCATTCGGAAAGATGCTCAGAACCCTACTGTTGTGTTTCCCACTATAAAGGAGGGAAGGTTTTGGTTTTTGCAGAATTTTGAATCAAACAAATGGGGAAAGAGGGAGAGCTTTGGGACGACTCTGCCCTAATCAAAGCGTTCGATCACGCCTTTACTAAATACAAGGCAAACCCTCAATTCATGTTATATGCACATACCAGTCTCTGTGTGTTTATATACACTATACAGTTTTTCCCCAATTATTTTTGATATTTTTGGTATTAATGCTTTGTTTCTATCCAACCTTTCCTTTTTCTTAGATGATGCATGGAACGACTGAAGAGAAGAGCATCAAGGAAACAATTCCAGCTGATAATGGAAGCAACGAAACGTGAGTAGTACCTAAATCTCATCTGATACATTCTATGGTGTAATTTGTTTGTTAATCGTGAATTTAATTCTTTAGTTGATTTGCGAAACAGTTAGTTGTATACTATTTAGTGTAGGAGATATTAGCTGAAGTGATTAAATGAATATGTTACTCACTAATATATGATTTGATGGACCGATTAGACTTGAATTAACAAACAGGGAGAAACATTTTTGCATTTTGAAAATGATTTAGTTGGTTTACACAATAGCATCAACTTCTTATTAAGGAGAGAGTGTTATGATATTTAACTTGAAGACTCTATTTTGTTTGTTTGTGTTCTTGGATGGAATGAAGCTGCTCCATTTCAAAATGAATACTAAATTAAATTATTTCTCTCAAAAACACACTGGGCGGGAAGTGATAGATGTTTTCTGGAGTCGGATAAGTTGTAGGACTAGTGTTCGTAGGCAGGGGACTTTTTCTTGCTTTCTCAAATCGGTTAATCCGGTAAGCTATTTTGTTATTAAAAGTAGTCTACATCTTCTTGGACACTATTCCTTCAGTAAAGCATCTGAGCCAGGGGCAACTGTGACTGATCCTTTTGCCTAATTAACTTCAAGTTGGACGAGCTCTTATCCTCTTGCCTAACGTAATTAAATGTAGGGTTGTTAATGTTAGACTTTTGCCTATTGCTGTAAAATTCCTTTCTGCTTATCGTCAAACGTCTACCCACCCAGGGAGGAAATAGCTTGTTCATGTCTCAAACAAAGAAAGCATCTGTCCATAGGAAGGTTTTCCCCCTTAGCTGTTTGGGGATTCCTATGAAATAGGCCAAAAATTCTCTGCAATATTTTCATGGAGAATTCATTCAAATGATTCCAAAGGGATCTCACTCAGTTAGTGGAATACTCTCCGTTGTTCTTGCATCAAACTTTGGTTTGTGGTCCATTGTTTTTGTTTTGCATGTACATATTGGCAAATTCAAATTCTATGTATGATGCTCGATCACTCAATTAACAATGCAAATGAAAGCTATTGTAATTCATGATACATTATTAATGCTAACTTTTTATGACATGTGTTGATGAAGGCATGTGCAGAATATGGATAATCCTTACTCTGCAATGGAAACCACCTCCAAAATAGGAGAGCCTACAGAGATTATTCAAAGCAAGGAAGAATTGGGTTCTTCCAATATTCAAGATAGTAATGTTATACCCACCAATGAGATTCCTACTGCTACATCAGGGAAACATATCTCATCTGATATAAAAACTCAAAATGATGCCATAATGTGTTCAAATGGTCCAGAAGAGTATAGCATGTTGTTGAACAAATATTATGAAGTTGAGGGTCAAAGGCAACAGATTCTGCAGCAACTTTACCAATACAGCAATTCGAATGAACAATTTCCTATTTCAACTGCTGAAGAGTATCAAACATCTATTGCGCAACCTTACGACACTGTTACCTGTCAATGTCCATATGGCTGTCAAAATTGGGTTGTTCCCTGCAATTCATTGCCCAATTCATGTTTGGGTGGTAATAATGTTGGTCAGGATATTCCCAAAGGTTCTCAAAATGGGAATTCTATGTCTCCAGAAGGTCCTGATTTTGTGAAGACGGCAATGATTGCTGCTGAAAGAGCACTTTTGTTGACAAAACAAGCAAATGGAGGTGAGATCCCTATTCACATCTGGAAACTGTTATAATTCTTTGGGATTAGCTTCTATAAGAAGTTGGCTAAAGAAGTTAGATCTTTATCTCTCTTTGCTACCGTTTGCAGTCCACAAATTTAAGGAATCCTGGACTTGGCTCATTGGAAGAATGTTGATACTAGAAATAAAGTGTTTGGTTTGGTTAGCCTGAGTCAGTTGCTATAAGTTCTCAAGACCATAAGTTTAAAAACTACCTCATGCCCCATCTAAACCACACATGGTTCTTGAAGGAAATATCCGAAAATAACAATTGAAAGAGCACTTTTGAGTTTCTTTCTGTGGAGCTTCTTAAGTATTTTCTGTCTTAAATGACTTTCTAAATGTGAATTCTGATACTCCGACACTGCTCCGAAATCCAGCTCTGAACCTGGCAATCTTGTTCTGGAGAATTCATGCTGTTTTATTGTTATCCAAACGTAATTAGGTTCTTTATGTATAGTCTTTTCAATCTGGATGTACAAGACTTTTCTGCTTATGAACTAATTGACTTCTGAGCTGGCAAATATCAGTGTCTTGTTTTCATTATGATACACACGTAAAGTACGAAGAGATTGTATGGTCTTTAACATATGTACTATGTTTATCTTTGTTGAATTGCAGGGAGGGGCCAACAGGTTGGGATGGAAATGGGTCATATTCCTGAAAGTAACTCCGGTACAGATCTTCATGTGGTCTTGAATGCTTGGTACTCTGCAGGCTTTTATACTGGAAAGTGAGTATTACTATTCTCAGTATTATATTGATGGAATTTGACATGTTTTTGCTACTATGCTGGACAAACTGCTGTTTTAAGTGCACATAGTAATTATTGGGATCGATTTCTACTGATTATGCCATGTTATACGATAATTCTATTTGATAATGAGGGGGGAAAAGGGTATATGGTGAGTTACAACGTGGATTGAGGGCATTAATTGAAATACATTTCTGTTAATATGAACTATGTACAAGCGAAGAACATATATTGCTGTTTTAACTAACCAAACAATGCCCAGCTAAGAATCAGCTATGAGGTTCAAAGATAGTGTTTAGTAATTTATTTTAACTTAAGAAAAAGATGCTGATTTTTCTTTGACATACAAGCTTATTCCAAGGAAAAAGTTAAAACCATGGCAGCATACATAAAATCATCATTCATTTGAACATAATTATATTTTGAGTTTGTTTAATCAATGCCATGGTATCAATGCATTTTCCTCGGATATGCATAGATCGCGATGGGTTTTACTTAAGATTCAATAAATATAATTGTGCCCCAGATTCCAGAAGCTTTATGCTCATGAGCTTAACTCAACTTGCATCGAGTCATATTATATTGATCCATATGATTATCCCTGGTGATTTTCATCTAAAAAGTACAGTTGTGGCATTTCAGAATTTTAGTCAATGTACCTTCCATCTTCACAAATCTAATTAGTCTTGTTTTGCATTAACCTAGGTATCTTTCTGAGCAATCATTGGACAAGAGAAAGCACGAACAAGAAGACCTTTGAGCGTTCAGTGGGGGTCTCTCGCTATATATAGATATTATTGCAGTCATAGACTTTTGTTGGTGACCTTGAACTTACACTTGGCACATGCACCTTGTGTGAGTCCCTATGCATGGTTAGCCTAGTATGGTGTTTCATTCTAGTTCTAGCCCCTATATATTCGACTCTGGTTTTCAACGAGGTTGTTTGTGTTTTATTGTCCTAGAGCAAAATTACCTGGTATGCATCTTTCGATTAAGGCTTTCGTGTTTTCTTATCTTTAAAAAAAAATTCTTTTCATTTTTAACTATGTAGCATGGTTTTATTTATGAGAAAATGCCTTTAAGGTACAAAAAATAGAAACAAGTGACTCTTAGGTACAAGAATTTTAAGTAGTGACTCTAAGGTACAAAATGAGACATTTTTACCCCTAGAGTCAATTTTTATTACAATCTTGCCATTTAAAAAGCTGTCAGTGAGTCAACATTATTCCAATTTTTGGTGTGGTAAAAGTGGAAATCTTGTGATGATCTGGATCTATAGGATTACGTGTATATTGGAAAAAGAATCTGCACGACAATCTTGACCACGAAATGCTCTGAATTCAATACCTGCAAGAAAGACACGCCGGAAGAGTTCCCGGCGCGGGCACTCCTACGCTCAAGTCAATAATCTTTCTAACACGCAATGTACTATATGTAAGTGAAATAAGTGAATATGTTATTTGATAAATCAGAAGAGTTACCTCGGCGGAGGTTTTATACCCCTCAAACCTGAACTTCTTTCTTCTCCCTCTTCATCCACGTTCGGAGCGTGGGAGTTGATAGGCTTTCCCCTTACTCCCGTCATGGCCCACGACCAGGGCCTATCTTCCCATTATCTTTTCCGTCATGCTTAGGGTCCCCTCTATTCCGAGGGTTTCGTAACCGCTTTACTCAAGATAATCGGTTCCGAGTTTGTAGGCATTGAATCCCCTCCTTCCGCAACAACCTCGTGGGCGAATCACTTCTCTTTGGCCGTTAGCTGTGATCTTTTGTATTGGCCCAAAGTTAATCTCCCGAAATACTTGGGCTCCTTAGACCTCAACCCCCTGTGGCGACCCTTGGGCTTAATCTCTCTAGGCCCAAGACTCTTAGCTCCTGATCTTTTACGCCTTGATCCATTTCTGTTGGGAGATGAATTTAATAAAGAAGATTTTGATTAGATCCCAAAACCACTGAGTATGACATGTTTAGGATAATCTTGATAGTTGAGTCAGGATTCAGTTTTAGAGTGTTCAGGATGTTTTTTTTCGTGTATAGTCGTGCAGATATAGATCAAAGTTAGATTCTCAAGATTCTCAAGACTCAAGAGTTTCAAGAAACCGAAAGTTTGATGAAACCGAAGTTTCAAGGTTCAAGATAAATCGAAATCAAGATTCAAGATGAAATCGAGAAACTCAAGATTCAAGATGAGATCGATAAATCAAGATTCAAGATATCAATCAAGATATCTTCAAGACTCAAGACATCAAGACTCGTAAGATCAAGATATCAAGACAAAGGATACTGAATGCACAATAATTATCAAGACTCAAGATCCATCAATGCTCAAGATAACCTTGAATGTACCGGGCGAAGAAACCGAGGAATATAGCCCGGAATTCAAATGACGTGGACCAATGAGAGGAAGACAACCAAACTGAAAAAGTCAGCAGAACTTACAAAGAATAATAGTATGGATTTGAATGTGATTCTCTCAACGGTAACATTCAAATCCACACTATAAATACAAGTTCTTCCTTCATTATTACGTGTGGAAGTGAGAATATAGCAAAATGCGATGCTTTCTGAGCTAAGAGAACATATACTCAAGCTTTCCCACCATAGAACACAAGTCTGTAGATATACAAATATATTCAAAGAGTGTTCTAGAACCCAATCTAAGCAACCCACGATGTATCCTACGCTTAGAGAGATTTTCCCAACCTTAGCATTGAGGCTAAACAAATGTAAGGGAAAATCTCACCATAGTTGGAGACAACACCAAACCCAAACCCCATTCTCGTAAGAGATAACTAGTGGTGAAGTGAGGTAGTTGTTAGGCAATCCCGAGAGAGGGTGATAAGTCCCGTAGGAGTGTGAACTCGTTAAACATCTAGAGGCGAGCCCGAGAGGGTGATAAGTCCAGTTGGAGTGTGAGCTCGTTAAATATCTAGAGGCGAACTCGAGAGGGTGATAAGTCCAGTTTGAAGAAATTCCCTAGGAACAGGGAGAGTGGATGTAGGAGCTTGAGTCTCCGAACCACTATACATTGTTGTGTTCTTTACTGTTTTACGTTCTTATCTTGTCATATGCATTCGATTATAAGCAAAACACAACACATGAGCTTAAAACACAAAAATCTGGAATCACCATTCCTTCACCCCTGTTTTTATATGCATTTCATGATTATTCCGCATTTCATGGGTTTTCCACTGGGCCTATCAATTGGTATCAAAGCGGGAGTTCTAAAGTTCACTAATTTCAAAGTGAACACCTGAACAAATCTTTTTTAAAAACCCGTCTCTGCACTGATACCTATCAATTGGTATCAGAGCAGGAGTTCAAAAGGTTCACTAATTTCAGAGTGACCACCTGAACTGATCTTTTTAAAGGAAAACTCATTTCTTTAAAAATGCATATATTTTAATGTTTTGGCGTCCTTGTTGGGATATTTTAGTTTTGATGAACTATGCCAAAATGATAACAAGTTGAGGGGGAACGAGAGAACAAATTGAGGGGGAACTCACGGAATCAGAAGTAGATGATCGAGATCGACGAGGTCATGCATTTAGACCGACGAGATCGATGAGTTAGATGAGTTCGGAGTCAACTGATGAGCTGTGCAATATTTTCAAAAGTGAAGAAAAGCTAAAGCCAGCAAATCAGAAGAGAAGGTTGCAAATCAGAAGATGAGCAGATAAGACTGATCGAGATCAGACGTGATTGAGATCAGATATGATAACCTGATATGCTAACCTGATATGATGTACATACCTGATGCTATCCTGATATGTTGATCTGAAGATGTGTTGATCGATCAATCGAGCCGATCGCACCAGCATAAAGAAGAAATCGATAGCCTTTGTGTAAAAATCCGAGACTCAAGAAGATCTCGAGACTCAAAAAGTAAAACCGATCCGAGATTCAAGAAAGAAAACTGCTTTCGAGACTCAAGAAGTAAAAAGAGACCTCGAGGGTCGATGTCCAAGTCGAAGAATCAACTCAACTCGAAAAGAGTGTCGATATGCTGATCGGACAAGGTCCGGCTGAAAAGAAACACGAGACTCGGTATGTCATCAAGACACCGAGGCTCGATAGACCAAGAGCCGAGTCAAGATCAAAGAAGATCAAGACCCGGCATCAAGACTCTTGTATTTCTTTATGTTTTTGTCTTTACTTTTGATAAGTTCATTGTAAACTGTAACTTTCTATCATACATCAATGGAACTTTATCTTTTATGCTCAAAGATAATACCTCATTATCTTTTTACATGTCTTTGCTTTTGATATGCCTGATTGTTGTTGAAGAAATTGTTGGGAGATTTATTATAAAATTGTTGGGAGAATGATTGTGAAAATTGTTGGGAGATATACCATTCTTGTATTGTAATAGGAAAAACTGAAACCTGAGTATAGGTTAAGTGTTTTTGTAACAAGATGGTTTTGACATCATCAAAAAGAGGGAAATTGTTGGGAGCTGAATTTAATAAAGAAGATTTTGATTAGATCTCAAAACCCCTGAGTATGACATGTTCAGGATAATCTTGATAGTTGAGTCAGGATTTAGTTTTAGAGTGTTCAGGATGTTATCTGCACCGTGTATAGTCAGCAGATATAGATCAGGTTAGATTCTGAAGACTCGGTAAGTTTCTGAAGAAACTGAAGTTTCAGTATGAAACTGAAGTTTCTGAAGGTTCAGTATGAAACTGAGAAACTGAAGACTCGGTATGAAACTGAGAAACTGAAGACTCAGTATGAGACTGAGAAACTGAAGACTCAGTATGAAGACTCAGTATATCAATCAGTATATCTCTGAAGACTCAGAAGACACTGAAGACTCCGAAGACAGAAGACTGAAGATACTGAAGACTGAAGACAAAGGATACTGAATGCACAATAATTACTGAAGACTCAGTAATGTACTGAATGCTCAGTATAACCTGAATGTTCCGAAGCGAAGAAACTGAGGAATATAGCCGTTGGAATTCAGCTGACGTGGACCAATGAGAGGAAGACAACCAGCCTGAAAAAGCTGCAGAACTTACAAAGAATAGTATGGATTTGAATGTGATTCTCTCCAACGGTAACATTCAAATCCACACTATAAATACAAGTTCTTCCTTCATTATTACGTGTGGAAGTGCGGAGAATATAGCAAACGATGCTACAGAGCTAAGAGAACATATACTCAAGCTTTCCCACCATAGAACACAAGTCTGTAGATATACACATATATTCAAAGAGTGTTCTAGAACCCAATCTAAGCAACCCACGATGTATCCTACGCTTAGAGAGATTTTCCCAACCTTAGCATTGAGGCTAAACAAATGTAAGGGAAAATCTCACCATAGTTGGAGACAACACCAAACCCAAACCCCATTCTCGTAAGAGATAACTAGTGGTGAAGTGAGGTAGTTGTTAGGCAATCCCGAGAGAGGGTGATAAGTCCCGTAGGAGTGTGAACTTGTTAAACATTTAGAGGCAAGTCCGAGAGGGTGATAAGTCCAGAGGCGAGCCCGAGAGGGTGATAAGTCCAGTTGGAGTGTGAGCTCGTTAAATATCTAGAGGCGAACCCGAGAGGGTGATAAGTCCAGTTTGAAGGAATTTCCCTAGGAACAGGGAGAGTGGATGTAGGAGCTTGAGTCTCCGAACCACTATACATTGTTGTGTTCTTTACTGCTTTACGTTCTTATCTTGTCATATGCATTCGATTATAAGCAAAACACAACACATGAGCTTAAAACGCAAAAATCTGGAATCACCATTCCTTCACCCCTGTTTTTATATGCATTTCATGATTATTCCGCATTTCATGGGTTTTCCACCGGGCCTATCAATTTCTAACACCCTTCGGCCCAACTCCATGGACTTGACTCCTTGTTGACCCAGTTTGAATATCTACACGTGGGATCCCTAGCGGTTTTGTTAGAATATCCCCTATCAAATATTTCAATTTCGAATCACTCCTCTCTCTTCATTATATCCTGAAACGATTCACCCTCTCTATTATTTGGTAAATTGAAACCGATTCAAAATCGATTCACTCCTCTCTCTATTATTTGGTAAATTTCTCCCCTCTCTCTCTATTATTTGGTAAATTGATTTCCAGAGAGAACGACTGGGTTATGGTGGGGGGCCGGTTTCCTATTCTATCTCTCTCTCTCTTAAGTGGGCGTCGTTTTTTTGGCCGCGGTGGTGTTTGTGGTGTTTGTGTTGTGGTGGCCGTGGTCGGGCGACAGGGTTATGGTGGTGGGCCGCGGTCGGTTCTGGTTTGCGGGGGGGGCATGGCTTAGGGGTTATGGGTGCAGATATTCAAAAAATTTAATCTAAAATACAATTTAGAAAACAATTTTAAAAAAAAAAAATTTATTGCGCCAAAATACAATTTAAAAAAAAATTGTACTTCAAAATTGGCTTAGGGGTGCAGATATTCAAAAAAAATTATTTTCAGAAAATTAATTAATATGCATTTCTAGGATTGACCCAAAATACAATTAAAAAAAAATTGTACTTCAAAATTGTCTCTAGGGTGTAGAAATTCAAAGAATTTATTTTCTGAAAATTAATTAATATGCACTTCTAAGATTGACCCAAAATACAATTAAAAAAAACTGTACTTCAAAATTGGCTCAGGTGTGCAGAAATTCAAAGAATTTATTTTCCGAAAATTAATTAATATGACTTCTAAGATTGACCCAAAATACAATTAAAAAAATTGTACTTCAAAATTGGCTCAGTGGTGCAGAAATTCAAAGAATTTATTTTCTGAAAATTAATTAATATGCACTTTTAAGATTGACCCAAAATACAATTTAAAAAAAATTGTACTTCAAAATTGGCTCAGGGGTGCAGAAATTCAAAGAATTTATTTTCAGAAAATTAATTAATATGCACTTCTAGGATTGACCCAAAATACAATTTTTATTTTTAAAAAAACTGTACTTCAAAATTGACTCAGGGGTGCAGAAATTCAAAGAATTTTTTTCTGAAAATTAATTAATATGCACTTCTAAGATTGACCCAAAATACAATTTAAAAAAAAATTGTACTTCAAAATTGGCTCAGGGGTGCAGAAATTCAAATAATTTATTTTTTGAAAATTAATTAATATGCACTTCTAAGATTGACCCAAAATACAATTTAAAAAAAAATTGTACTTCAAAATTGGCTCAGGGGTGCAGAAATTCAAAGAATTTATTTTCAGAAAATTAATTAATATGCACTTCTAGGACTGACCCAAAATACAATTTTTAAAAATAAATTGTTCTTCAAAATTGGCCCAGGGGTTCAGAATTTCAAAGAATTTATTTTCTGGAAATTAATATGCACTTTTGAACCTAATCCAAAATACAATTTTTTAAAAAAAATGCATTCTAAAATTGGTCCAGAGGTGTAGAAATTAAAAGAATTTATTTTTTAAAAATTAATTAATATCCACTTTTAAATCTGGCTCAAAATACAATTTTTTAAATTGTATTTAACTAATAAAAAATCTGTAAATAGGAAATGTGATTGAATTTTGCTTTTATTGGGACCTTCTTTTAAGGGGAAATTTCAAAGAGATACAAGATTTTCATAGTAATATCAATTAGATACAAACATATACACCCATTTCAATTAGGTACAAAATCAAAGATAAAATACCACTTATACTCTTACTTCCAATTTGGATCAAACAAATAAGTAGAATCAGTCCGCCCCATTCTCTCTAATATCTTTCAAACCACTAATATATTTCTCTCTCTAAAAACTACCTCCATCTCTCTAAAAATCATCCGCCCCCTTCTCCCTTCTCCCAAAATCACGATCTGGGTTCTAAGAGGATTTTTTGCACGGAGTCGGCGGATGGTGGTGGGGGTGTGCGGATTTTTTGCGTGGAGGTGATGGCAGTGGGGGTGCGTGGAGGCGGAGGATTTTTTGCAGCGGTGGCGCGGTGGCGGTGGGTTTGTGCGGTGGTGCGTAGTGGGTGGTTTTTGCAGAGGAGATCTGGTGGCGATTTTTGCAGGTTTATGCGGTAGCGGTGGGGGTGTGTGGAGGCGGCGGATGGTGGTGGGGGTGAGCAGGAGACGGCGGATGGGGGCTTTATGGTGTGGTGAGTGTTGGGGAATTAATTGTCCGGATCTATTCGGGATGAATATTTAAATACAAATTTAATTCTAACAATTATTACTAGCATGAATTAATCATATATTAATTCAAATAATAATTCAACAACAAATCATGCATATAAATTTATCACATAAATCCTACGCATGCGGAATAACTAGGAGTTTACGTGAACTAACCTCTCGGAGTGACAATCGTTGAGAAGATGGATATCCCTGTTCACACAAACAAACCCAAAGAGCATTCTCAAGTATTCCCTCGTCCTTGTCCAACAATCCGGTGGAAAGATACTCGTGAACAATTAACAAAAGAAAAAATAAAATTATGTTGCACCACCTTTGTGGATTTCTAATTTTTCCAACACATGGAATTGCATGGGGATGAAAAATTCATCCCTATTTATAATACTAGGTGGTGGCCGATTTTTCCCTAGGAATAAGATGGGAAAATCTTTTTCTTGGTCTCCAAGAAATCTTGAATATATCCAATATATTATTTTCTCCATATTTAAAATATTCCACAAAAAAATCTCACATTCTCTTGTTATGGAATTTTCGAAAAATAAGGGTCAAGATTTTCAAGATTGGGATCTTCTTGAATTTATGAGACATTCTTGTATTCCAATAATACATATCTTCCATAATATCTTTTCAAGAAAATCAAGAAAATCTTTCCTTCCTTATTTATTCATTATTTTCAAAAATTTACAAACAAATAGCCAATTGGGAGATTTCTTGAATATAATGAGATAATCTTGTATTCCAAGAATACTTATCCTCATTCCATAACAAAATTCAAAGAAAATTTTTCTCCCTCTTTATTTATTTATTTTCGAAAAATTTAGGAAAAATAGGCAACAATATTTTATTTAATTTTAAACACTTTTTTTAAGTTATTTGACTTTATATTTGGGCTACTTGAGGGGCCTTTAGGAGAATTAAGATTGGACCTTCCAATGGACCTTGAACTTCCAATATTGAGCCACAATATTATTCAAGCCCATAAATATTAATTAATCCCACTACATAATTAATATTGCACTATCCATCTTAACCCATATTACAGTTAATATGGCTCCCGGTTATTATTTCCCGCGTTTAAGATTATCCAGTCCATTAACTAATTTAAGCCACTGAAATAACTTCACATTAATTAATATATTTTTCCTTGGTTCAGGAACGGCTCAACATTATTATCCATACCGGAAAACTAATTCCACTTGCATGATTTGGTATGAAAAACTTATGAGCCTCCTAAGGGGACTAATCAACAAGACGCACTTGCACACCCGATTCTCCGTATTAAATCTTAGCAATCGTCATGTAACTAATAATATTGCCCAAGATACAAGGTATTGAATCACATTGATTCTCTACCCATCTTAAGTCAAAGCAATAGTTATTAATTCCACACAATCCTATTTAAGGAACGAAGATTAAGAAATAACTAACCACTGAGGTCTAATTCTTCTATATTCGGTACTAAAGAATTTATCCTCCTGTAGGTCCTCTTCAGTGCAACATTATGCACTAGTGTAATCTCTTGGTCAAGAAAAGTCAATCCGAGCCTTACACTTCAACCTTTCACAATAAATTGTTCATTTCCATCTAGGTTGTGAATTCCGTACTTTTAGTTACAAGGGACTGCTAATTTAATCTTCTGTGATCTGGTATCACTAAATTAACTATAATTTAACACGTACTAATTATTGAACAGTTATGCAGTAAATATTTGTAACATTCAATGATATTTAAAGCAACAGTGATAAATAATTTATTTAAGCAAATAAGTCTGAAATTCAGTCTGGTTATACAAAGTAAAAACATACTTTCCAGTATAACCCCAACAATCTCCCACTTATACTCAAAGTCTGCTTTTAAGTATACTACAGCACGTCTCGTGTAGAATCTATGTGACATCTAATGTCACCTACACGAACCTAATAATATCTCTCCCACTTATACTCAAAGCAGATTGGCTATGGTCTTAACACTCATTCCTTCCACATGTCTCTCGAATGTATTCTGAGGCAGACCCTTTGTGAATGGATCTACTAGGTTGTCCTCTGACGCGATCTTTGCCACCTCTATATCTCCTCTCTTAACGATTTCTCGTATAAGATGGTATTTCCTTTCAATGTGTTTGCTGGCCTTGTGGGCTCTTGGTTCCCTTGAATTTTCAACTGCTCCGGCATTATCACAATAGACCGTGATTGTGCTGGGCAAATTCGGAACTACGTCCAAGTTCACTAGGAAGTTCTTGAGCCAAACCGCTTCCTTCACTGCTTCACTAGCAGCTACATACTCGGCTTCCATGGTAGAATCTGCGATGCATTTATGCTTAACGCTTGTAGAATCTTGCGATGCATTTCTGCTTAACGCTTCTCCATGTCATGGCTCCTCCCTCCATGCAAAACACACTACCCAAGGTAGATTTTCTGGAATCTAAGTCTGATTGGAAATCCGAGTCCGTGTAACCGATGGGAATCAGACTGTCTGACTGATAAACCAACATTCTATCCCGAGTTCTCTTCAGATACTTCAGAATGTTTTTAACTGCAGTTCAATGTTCTTTCCCCGGATTACTCTGATATCTTGCTACCATTCCAACGGCAAAGCAAATATCTGGCCTCGTGCACAGCATAGAATACATGAGGCTTCCGACGGCCGAAGCATAAGGAACGCCCTTCATGTCATCTATCTCCTTTTGCGTCTTCGGGCACATTTCTTTAGATAGATGTATTTCATGTCTGAAAGGTACAAAACCTTTCTTGGAATCTTGCATGCTGAATCGCTTCAAGACAGTATCTATGTATGAAGCTTGCGATAAGCCTATCACCCTTTTCTTACGATCTCAAGTGATTTTGATCCCAAGGATGTGACCGGCTTCCCCTAAGTCCTTCATATCAAACTATTTTGACAGCCATGCCCTTACGTCCGACAATACCTTTACATCGTTCCCGATGAGCAGAATATCGTCTACGTATAGTACTAAGAATACCAATGCAGTTTCGACACGCTTCTTGTACACACAACTTTCAAACTCATTTTGATCGAACCCGTAAGACTTTATAACCTGATCAAAACATTGGTTCCAAGCACGCGACGCTTGCTTCAGTCCATAAATGGACTTCTTGAGCTTGCAAACTAGATTTTCTTGGCCCTTTTCAATGAAGCCTTCGGGTTGTTGCATATAGATTTCTTCTTCAAGACTTCTGTTGAGGAAAGTTGTCTTGACATCCATCTGCCAGATCTCAAAATCGAGATGCGCAGCTATCGACAAGAGAATACAGATGGACTTGAGCATAGCTACTGGCGAAAAGGTCTCCTCATAGTCGATCCCTTCTTTATGAGTATATGTTTTTGCCACAAGTCTAGCTTTGAAGGTTTCTACCTTCCCTTCAGGTCCTCTTTTTCTCTTGTACACCCACTTGCATCCAATGGGCTTGACCCCATTTAGTGGTTAGACTAGCTCCCACACCTTATTATGATCCATAGAACCCATCTCGGCTTCCATTGCCATTTGCCAAGAACTCGCGTCCTTGTCTTGGATTGCCTCATTGTAAGTCCATGGGTCTGATTCATTTTCACCGGGGACCAAGACTCTCCTATCCCCATGAATCTCTCGGGTTATCTAACGACCCTCCCACTACGACGAGGTTCCGGTTGTGTAAGTGTGTCGTTTGGTATGTCAACTTGTACTGTTGGCATTGAGGTAAGACCCCTTAGCTCATCCAAGGTAATCTCACTTCTGGGTTTTTTTTCGTTCATATAGTCTTCTTCCAAAAAATCTAAAGTGCGTACTGATTACCACCTTTTGATCCTCGGGACCGTAGAACATGCACCCTTTCGTTCCCTCGGGGTGTTAGGGAATAAGTTGCACGGATCTATTCGGGATGAATATTTAAATATAAATTTAATTCTTATAATTATTACTAGCATGAATTAATCCTATATTAATTCAAATAATAATCCAACAACAAATCATGCATATAAACAATTCACGTAAATCCTACGCATGCGGAAATTCTACGAGTTTAAGTGAACATACCTCTTGGGACGACAATGGTCTTATTGATTAGACACACCAAAAGAACTTCTCAAGTATTCCCTTAATCCTTGCTCGACTATCCGGTGATAGGACGCTTGCGAACAATTAACAAAAGGAAAATAAACTTTGTTGCACCACCTTTGTGGATTTACTAATTTTTCCAGCACATGAAATTGTACTTGGGAATGAAAGAATCATCCCCTATTTATAGATAGAGTGGTGGTCGAAATTTTAGGGAAAAAACAATGTGGGAAAATCTTTTCTTGATCTCCAAGAAATCTTGAATATATCTCCTATATTCTTTTTCCCATAATTATAATATTCCACAAAAAATCCCACCTTATCTTTGTTATGGAATTTTCGAAATATTAGGCAAGAATCCAAGATTTGGATCTTCTTGAATTTATGAGATATTCTTGTATTTCAAGAAATACATATCTTTCATAATATCTTTTCAAGAAAATCAAGAAAATCTTTCTTGCCCTTTATATTTCAATATTTTCGAAAATTGCTTCATGGATAACCAAGTGGGAGATTTCTTGAATTTAATGAGATAATCTTGTATTCCAAGAATACATATCTTCATTCCATAACAAAATTCAAAGAAAATCTTTCTCCCCTTTTATCCATAAATTTCAAAAATTATGAGGAAAAATAAGCAACAATATTTATTTTATTTTAAACACCTTTTTCAGTTATTGGACTATATGTTGGGCTACTCAGGGGCCTTTAGGAGAATTAAGATTGAACCTTCCAATGGATCTTGAATTATCAATATTGAGCCACAATATTATTCAAGCCCATAAATATTAATTAATCCCACTACATAATTAATATTGCACTATCCATCTTAACCCATATTACAGTCAATATGGCTCCCGGTTATTATTTCTCGTGTTTAAGATTATCTAGCCCATTAATTAATTCAAGCCACTGAAATAGCTTTCCGTTAATTAATATCTTTTGTCCTTGGTTAAGGAACGGTTCAACATTATTATCCATACCGGAAACTAGTTCCACTTGCAAGATTTGGTATGATAAAGCTTATGAACCTCCCAAGGGGGCAAATCGAACAAGCGTACTTGCACACGATTCTCCGTATTAAATCTTAGCAATCACATGTGACCAATAATATTGCCCAAGATAAAAAGTATTGAATCTCGTTGATTCTCTACCCATGATAAGTCAAAGAAATAGTTACCAACCACACGTGATCCTATTTAAGGAACGAAGATTAAGATATAACGAACCACTGAGGTCTAATTCTTCCTTGTTCGATTCAAGAATTTGTCCTCCTCAGGGTCCTCCTATTCAAAGGCATCATGCACTAGTGTAATCTCTTGGTCAAGACAAGACAATCCGAGCCTTACACTTCAACCTTTCATGATGGATTGTTAATTTCCATCTAGGTCGTGAATGGTGTACTTTTAGTTACAAGGGACTGTTAATTTAATCTTCTGTGATCTGGTATCACTAAATTAACTACAATGTAACACGTACTATTTATTGAACAGTTATGCAGTAAATATATGTAACATTCGATGATATTTAAAGCATCAGTGATAAATAATTTATTTCAGTAAATAAGTCCGAAATTCAGTTTTGATTATACAAAGTAAAAGCATACTTTCCTGTATAATCCCAACAATCTCCCACTTATACTCAAAGTCTGTTTTTAAGTATACTACAACATGTCTCGTGTAGTTCCTAATACGTGACATCTAATGTCACCTACACGAACCTAATAATTTCTCCCACTTATACTCAAAGCAGATTGGCAACGGTCTTGACATCCATTTCTTCCACATGTCTCTCGAATGTATTCAAAGGCAGACCCTTTGTGAATAGATCTGCTAGGTTGTCTTCTGACGCTATCTTTGCCACATCTATATCTCCTCTCTTAACGATATCTCGTATAAGATGGTATTTCCTTTCAATGTGTTTGTCTTTGGCTTTGTGGGCTCTTGGTTCCTTGAATTTGCAAATCGCATTGTCACAATAAAACAATGATTCTGGCCGGGCAAATTCGAACTACATTCAAGTCCACTAGGAAGTTCTTGAGCCAAACCGGACTTCTTTTCATTTGCCTCAAGCGCCTACATATTCGCTTCCATGGTAGAATCTGCGACGCATTTCGCTGACGCTTTCTCCATGTCACGACTCCTCCCCCATGCAAAACACACTACCGTAGAGGTAGATTTTCCGAGTCTATGTCCGATTGAAATCCGAGTCCGTAGCCGATGGGGATTAGACTATCTGACTGATAAATTAACATTCTATCCTGAGTTCTTTTCAGATACTTCAGAATATTTTTAACTGCCGTCCAATGTTCTTTCCCCGGGTTACTTTGATATCTTGCCACCATGCCAACGGCAAAGCAGATATCCGGTCTTGTACACAACATTGCATACATAAGGCTTCTGACAGCCGAAGCATAAGGAGTGTCTCTCATGTCATCTATCTCCTTTTGCGTCTTAGGGCACATTTTCTTGGATAGATGGATTCCATGTTTGAAAGGTACGAAGCCTTTCTTGGAATCCTGCATGCTGAATCGTTTCAAGACAGTGTCTATGTATGAAGCTTCATGACAAAGCCTATCATCCTTTTCTTTGCGATCTCGAAAGTGATCTTGATCCCAAGGATGTGTGCGGCTTCCCTAAGTCCTTCATATCAAACTATTTTGAAAGCCATGCCCTTCGCCCGATAACACATTTACATCGTTCCCCGATGATCGAAATGTCGCCTTCAGATAGTACTAAGAATACCAATGCGCTTCGACACGCTTTTTGTACACACAACTTTCGAACTCATTTTGATCAAATCCATAAGACTTTATTACATGATCAAAACATTGGTTCCAAGCTCTGGATATCTGTTTGAGTCCGTAAATGGACTTCATGAGCTTACAAACTAGGTGTTCTTAGCCTTTTTCAATGAAGCCTTGGGGTTATTGCATATAGATCTCTTCATCAAGACTTCCGTTAAGGAAAGCTGTCTTGACATCCATTTGCCAGATTTCAAAGTCGAGATGCGCAGCAATCGATAAGAGTATTCAGATGGACTTGAGCATGGCTATAGACGAAAAAGTTTCCTCATAATCTATCCCTTCTTTCTGAGTATAACCTTTCGCCACGAGTCTTGCCTTGAAAGTTTCCACCTTCCCGTCCAGTCCTCTTTTTCTCTTATACACCCACTTGTAACCAATGGGTTTGACCCCATTAAGTGGTTCGACTAGCTCCCACACTCTGTTATGATTCATAGAACCCATTTCGGCTTTCATTGCTGTTTGCCAAGAATCTGCATCCTTGTCTTGGATTGCCTCGTCATATGTCCATGGGTCTGATTCGTCTTGTCCGGGAATCAAGTCCGAGGACTCTCCTATTCCCATGAATCTCTCCGGCTGTTTCACAACCCTCCTACTACGACGAGGTTCTGGTTGTGTAAGTGTGTCGTTTGGTATGTCATCTTGTACAGTTGGCATTGAGGTTAGCCCCCTTAGCTCATTTAAGGTAATCTCACTTCTGGGTCTTCTTTCGTTCATATAGTCTTCTTCCAAAAATCTAAAGTGGGTTCTTATTACCACCTTTTGATCTTCGGGACCATAGAACATACACCCTTTTGTTCCCTCGGGGTATCCCACAAACAACCTTAATTCTGATCGAGGATCCAATTTACCGGCTTCCTTGTCCAACACGTAGGCCGAACACCCCCAAATTCTCATGTGTCTCAAACTAAGCTTGCGCCCAGTCCACAATTTTTGGGAGTTTTGGGAACCGATTTGGATGGCACCAAGTTCAGAATGTAGGCTGCTGTTTCCAAGGCATGACCCCAGAACGACTTGGGAAGATCCGCATAACTCATCATAGATCTAACCATTTCCAAAAGAGTTATGTTTCTTCGCTCTGCAACCCCCGCTTTTGTTGAGGGGTTCCAGTGCGATTAGTCGATGCAATCCCTTCATCGCACAAGTAGTTCAAAACTCATCGCCGAGGTATTAGCCTCCACGATCGGATCGTAGAGACTTGATACGTTTTTCCCTATGATTCTCTTGAGCCTTAAATTCTTTGAATTTCTCAAAGGTCTCAGATTTATGCTTCATAAGGAAAATATAACCGCATTCTTGAGTAGTCATCAATAAAAAGTGACGAAATACTCATAACCTCCTCTTGCTTTGGTTGACATTGGACCACATACATCTGTGTGAACGATTTCTAACACTTCTTTGCTCTATTCCCTTGGCTCCAAATGCCCTCTTGGTCATTTTACCCTCCAAACATGATTCGCGGGTTGAATTGGTTCAACTTGGAGAAACTCCAAAGAACCGCCTTTCACCAACCTTTGGATCCTCTTTGAATTTATATGTCCCAATCTTAGATGCCATAGAAGTGTCTCGTTCACGTCCCGATGAACGCTTTTCTCGAAAGCAGATTGATGTGTTATAGGATGCATTTAAGTGAGTGGTGTGCCTTTGTTAATTGTATAGAGATTATTCGACAACGTTCCATCACGTATAAATTTATCAAAAAGAGAAATGGTAACAACTTTATTAAAAGTAACCGAATATCCATCAAGAAAAAGTTTAGAAACTGAAATTAAATTCTTTCTAAAATTTGGAACGTAAAGAACATCTCTTAAAATTAAAACTCTGTCTTCAAAAGACAGGTGCACTTCTCCCACTGCTTCAGCTGCCACTCTCGTAGAATCGCCCGGTGGATGATGAGGATATCACTCCCACTAAGTTGCGTGTCCGCTTGAACCCAGTAAAAAGTGAAACAAACATGATCGATGGATCCTATCCACCACCCATAAATGGGAGGCATACGCCGCTAAACAAGTTTCAACAACTAGTGCATGAGAATTACCTTTCTTTCCATTCCTTTTGGGTTTGGAACAGGCTAACCTCCAATGTCCTTTCTCACCGCAATTAAAACATTTTCCTTTTGGTCCTTTCTTGACACCCAAGCAAAATAACCCGTCTTTTTCTCACTTTTCTTAGTGATGAGTTTGCTTTGGTTCTGACCACTTTCCTTTTCTTGAGACTTGCGTTCCACTGGCCTAGATCTCGAGAAAAGACTTTTGGTCACCAATGCTTCGTCTTTCTTTCCTAAATGCTTCTCTATTTTCTCCAAGACTTCTTGTAGGATGTCCATAGTAAACATGTGATCACTCATCACAAAACTACAGTAAAACCCATCGAAGCATCTTGGAAGAGTTAGCAAAAGAAATTCGATTTGGGCCTCATCACAATACTTAGTACCGAGATAAGCCAGTTTTCCAAAATGGTGTTTAATTTTGAGAACATGCTCCCTCACGGGTGTTCCCTCAGCCATCTTTAGCCTGGCCACATCGTCATTTTTAAACTGATTGATCATGCGGTCTTTTGTTAAAAACATTTCTTCAAGACTTTGCATAATTTCTGCAGCAGACTCAACACCTTCATGAATGTGTCTCAAATCACTAGACAGTGAAGTCAAGATTACACATTTCATGGGTTCATTGGCCTGCTCCCAAATATTATACGAGTGTCTTTCCGCATTAGATGATTCATCAGTAGGCTTACGTGGCTTGGGTACATCAAGAACCCAATGATGTTCTTGTGCAGGTAGGACAAAACTCATATTTCGTTTCCAAACATTATAGTTGTCACCAGTTAATTGGTGTTCTTTGAGTGTATATAACAGTGGATTAAAAGGTTGCGACATGATGAACTGAAATAAACAATAATATGCATAAGAACAAATATATCACAAGACTCGATCACATGCATCATAGTAAAATCTCAAAAAATATGAACATGCATTAGCCAACATCTCAAAACAGTTTAAATAAGCCACGTGGGGTGGGTCATTATTTAAACACATTCAAGCAGGTTACAAACAAGAACAGTTACAAACCTTTAATATCCAGATTAATAGTTGGCTCCCACTTGACCAATATAAAATTGACAGGGACTTCGGGGAAGTATATGCATATCAATTTTATACCTAAGTAATAACCATGATTAAATACAGGATTATTATTTCGCTTTGAACGAGCCTCGTGGGGAGGTCATCGTCGCCACTAGTAATAATCCACAATCATCCATTTGGAATTCATTCATGTGAAAGCTAACTTTTGACCGTCCCGTGGGGGGAATTTCTCCAAAAGAATTCACAAATAAATAAATCATGGAGGTCAAAATTTATTCAATTTTATTTTTCGGAATAAAATTATCAATTAATTATTTAAACATACTTAGTAATTTTGAAGGTGAGATTTTTCATTGGGCAACTCTCATGCAAACTCATTTAAACAAATTAAATAAAGCATAAGATAACACAAAAATAAATCAAGCAAGGCGGAAAAATAAACATATTGAGCACAAATTATCCAATTTTCATGGTTTGATTTTTCTTGGCTTGATTTTGAAGAAACGTCGTCTTGAATTTCTCCCACTCGATCGTCTCGAAAAGAACTCTGTCTCGAAATGCCACGCTTCAAGTAGCTTCCGAGTCAGATCTTGGCGCCCACATCCGTCGCCTTGGCACACAGCAATAGCCTTTCGGCGACCTCGGCGAGACCGCCCGCGTCGGCCTCAGCGGCCTCGGCGAAATTCGTGAGGCGGCGAGTGTACCGCAAATCCATTCAGCATACAGCCGCTCCTCGCCCATGAACTTCGGCGGCGTTAAGCATCCCCAAGACGCCTTCGCCTCTAATCCGCCCGTAAGCCGCACCGCCCGCGCGTCTTACCTATGTGCCATCCGTCCGTCGGCGACCCTGCTCGACCTCGACCCCGACCTCGGCCTGCCCCGCGCGTCTTCGCGCCAGATCAGCGTGCCTCCCTTAACACGTTTACGCGACGACGCCCGCCACGCCTTCTCTTATCCTTTAATTCTTCGTCTCCGCCTCTGTTTTCGATCCGGTTACAATTTATTTACAAAAATAAATAAACCTAGATCTAGACTAGTCTATTACATTGATCAAATCAAACAAATCCTAATCTACTCATGGATTTTCTCACGAGGCAAAACGAATCCGAACGAATCGAATTAAAACCACAATTTATATGCATGCATAAATAAACACATTAAATTCCATGACAATTGGATACCTGCAAAAAAAGATCTAGCAATTCTACTATCCAATTTCAAATTTAATGACAACGAATTAAATTACAATTTAAAATTTAGAGCCCGAAACCGTGGCTCTGATACCAGTTGTTAGGGAATAAGTTGCACGGATCTATTCGGGATGAATATTTAAATACAAATTTAATTCTTATAATTATTACTAGCATGAATTAATCCTATATTAATTCAAATAATAATCCAACAACAAATCATGCATATAAACAAGTCACGTAAATCCTACGCATGCGGAAATTCTACGAGTTAACGTGAACATACCTCTTGGGATGCCAATGGTCTTGTTGATTAGACACACCAAAAGAACTTCCCAAGTATTCCCTTAATCCTTGCTCGACTATCCGGTGGTAGGACGCTTGCGAACAATTAACAAAAGGAAAATAAACTTTGTTGCACCACCTTTGTGGATTTACTAATTTTTTCAGCACATAAAATTGTACTTGGGAATGAAAGAATCATCCCCTATTTATAGATAGGGTGGTGGTCGAAATTTTAGGGAAAAAACAATGTGGGAAAATCTTTTCTTGATCTCCAAGAAATCTTGAATATATCTCCTATATTCTTTTTTCCATAATTATAATATTCGACAAAAAATCCCACCTTATCTTTGTTATGGAATTTTCGAAATATTAGGCAAGAATCCAAGATTTGGATCTTCTTGAATTTATGAGATATTCTTGTATTTCAAGAAATACATATCTTTCATAATATCTTTTCAAGAAAATCAAGAAAATCTTTCTTGCCCTTTATATTTCAATATTTTCGAAAATTGCTTCATGGATAACCAAGTGGGAGATTTCTTGAATTTAATGAGATTATCTTGTATTCCAAGAATACATATCTTCATTCCATAACAAAATTCAAAGAAAATCTTTCTCCCCTTTTATCCATAAATTTCGAAAATTATGAGGAAAAATAAGCAACAATATTTATTTTATTTTAAACACCTTTTTCAGTTATTGGACTATATGTTGGGCTACTTAGGGGGCCTTTAGGAGAATTAAGATTGGACCTTCCAATGGATCTTGAATTATCAATATTGAGCCACAATATTATTCAAGCCCATAAATATTAATTAATCCCACTACATAATTAATATTGCACTATCCATCTTAACCCATATTACGACCAATATGGCTCCCGGTTATTATTTCCCGTGTTTAAGATTATCTAGCCCATTAATTAATTCAAGCCACTGAAATAGCTTTCCATTAATTAATATCTTCTGTCCTTGATTAAGGAACGACTCAACATTATTATCCATACCGGAAACTAGTTCCACTTGCAAGATTTGGTATAATAAAGCTTATGAACCTCCCAAGGGGGAAAATCGAACAAGCGTACTTGCACAAGATTCTCCGTATTAAATCTTAGCAATCACATGTGACCAATAATATTGCCCAAGATAAAAAGTATTGAATCTCGTTGATTCTCTACCCATGATAAGTCAAAGCAATAGTTTAAAACCACATGATCTATTTAAGAGCGAAGATTAAGAAATAACGGTTGCGACTAATTCTTCCTTGTTCGAAATCAAGAATTTGTCCTCCCAGAATAAATAACATCGGTCATGCACTAGTGTAATCTCTTGGTCAAGACAAGTCAATCTGAAAATTAACCTTTCACGATGGATTGTCCATTTCCATCTAGGTCGTGAATGGTGTACTTTTTAGTTACAAGGGATCAATTTAATCATGATCGGTATCATAAATTAAAAATGTAACATGTACTAAAAAAAATATGTAACATTTGGCGATATTTAAAGCATCGATGATAAACAATTTATTTCATAAATAAGTCCGAATTTTGATTATACAAAAGTAAAAGTTTTCGAAATAATCCCAACACGGGTACCTATATAATATTTAATTCCGATCGTGGATCCACATTCCTTGTCCAACCACATATCTTGGACACCCCCAAATTTTCATGTGTCTTAAATTAGGCTTGCGCCCGGTCCACAACTCTTTAGGGTTTTTAGGAACCGACTTAGATGGCACCAAATTTAGAATGTAAGTCGTTGTTTCCAAGGCGTGACCCCAAAACGATTTGGGTAGATCCGCATAACTCATCATCGATCCACCATTTCTAAAAGAGTTATGTTTCTTCGTTCGCATATTTTGTTGAAAATTGATCAAGGACTTCGTCGGAAAGTTTTTTCAAAAAATCATCAAGGTTTTCCCATCGGATCGTAACACTTGATCGTTTCTCCCTATGATTCTCTGCTTGAGCCTTAAATTCCTTGAATGTATCAAAGGTCTCAGATTTATGCTTCATAAGGTAAACATATACATATCTTGAGTAATCATCGATAAAGGTAATGAAATACTCATAAAATCCTCTTGCTTTGGTTCGACATTTATTCATTGGTGTGAAATTTCCAACACTTTTTGGCTCTATTCCCTTGGCTCCGAATGCCCTCTTGGTCATTTTACCCTCCAAATATGATTCATGAAGTTGGGATTGGTTCAAAGGGAAATGAACCATCATGAACCAACCTTTGGATCCTTTTTTGGATTAATATAATCTCAATTTTAGTTCATCCTATTATTGAAACACTTGTGTTATAGGATTAATTTGTGAGTGATTTTAATCAAAATTCGACAACGTTCAAACTATTAAGAGTAATGGTAACAACTTTATTAAAAGTAACCGTATCCATCAAGAAAAAGTTTAGAAACGAAATTAAATTCTTTCTAAAATTGGGAGCGTAAAGAACATCTCTCCAAACCTTGTCTTCAAAAAGACAACAACTTCTCCCATTTCATTTCCACTCTGCATTTTTAAACAAAAGTTAAATAAAAACAAACATGATCGATATCTCGTATCCACTACCCATAAATGAAAGCATCAAATAAAAACAACTAAACATATTACCTTTCTTTCCAATCCGCTTGGGTTTGGAACATCCTCCAATGTCCTTTCTCTATGGTTAAAACATTCTCCTTAGTGTTCTTTACTCCTCCATCTCCCTTCAACCCTCTTTTGTCCTTGGCAAATTGAGTTCACTTCATGGCCTTTTGCCTTTTTCTTGTTCTTACCACCTTTGTTAGAAGAAGAAGAAGGACCTTTTGCCACCAAGGCTTGGCTCTCTGTTGCCCCAATATCCCCCTCTCTTAGAGACCAAAGCTTGGATCGATCGACAACTTGAACTTTTGATTGTTCATTTGGTAGTTCGACGAACTGTTCAAACTTTTCGGCGGAATGGAATGAAAAATCGATCTGGGTCTCGATGTCATATTCAAAAGTACCTCAAGCTTATTGAGGTGAGCCATCATCCGGAGAACGTGCTCCCTTCTATTCCCTCCACCGTTTTTTCATAGAGAGCATATCCCTCATGGTGATCCGGCGAGCCACACGGTTCTGATGTTGAAACATCGCTTTAAGACTTGTCATGATGTCTGCAGCAGTTTCAAAGTTTTGATGTTGGTGTTGCAACACATCTGACATAGAAGCCAGCATGGTGCACTTAGCCATCTCATTTGACCGCTCCCTGTCAGCATAATCTTTCTTATCCGTTTTGCTGGACTCATCAGTAGGCTTTTCGGGTTTTAGGACAGTAAGAACCCAGTTATGATGTTGTGCAATGAGGACAATAGTGAGTTTTTGATTCCAATCAACGAAGTTTTCACCAGTAAGTAAATTGTCTTTAAGTATATTGAACAGTGGATTAAAAGGTTGCGACATCCTGAACTGAAATAAATAACAATCGTATAAGCACAAAATTATCACATAATTCGATCACATGATTCATATTAAAATCTAAAAAAAAAAAATGAACATGCATCAGCCAACATCTCAAAATAGTTTAAATAAGCCACGTGGGGTGGGTCATTATTTAAACACATTCAAGCAGGTTACAAACAGGAACAGTTACAAACCTTTAATGTCCAGATTAATAGTTGGCTCCCACTTGACCAATATAAAATTGACAGGGACTTCGGGGAAGTATATGCATATCAATTTTATACCTAAGTAATAACCATGATTAAATCTGAAATTATTATTTAAATTTTGAACGCGAGCCTCGTGGGGGGTTATCGCCGCCACTAATAATAATTCACAATCATCCTTCGAATTTATTCATGTGAAAACCATCTTTTGACCGAATCCGTGGGGAATTTCTCCAAAAAAATTCACAAATAAATAAATCATGGAGGTCAAAATTAATTCAATTTTATTATCCTAATAAAATTGTCAATTAATTATTTTCAAAAACATACTTAGTAATTTTTTTAAAGTGAGATTTTTCCACAACAATTTCTCATGCATCAGCATATTTAAACAAATTAAATAAGCACGACAATAAATAAAGGAAACATCAAAACAAAAAAATTAAACATATTGGGCACATATATCCAAGCTCATGGTTAATTTTGTCATGTCTTGATCTTGAGAAATAGTCTTCATAGCACTTCATTGTTAGATCTCGAAAAGCTCTCGCTCGCCTATGTTCTTTAAAAGCGTCCTTTTTCCGGCATTAGGTAGCTCATGTATCCCGTTATCCGATCCGGCTTACAATTTACTCCCGGTCGCGTCCGCTTTCGCGCCGAAAAAATAAATAAACCTAGATCGTCCGACGCAAGTAGTCTATTCTTTAATTCTTTGTCATCGTTATCGATCCGGTTACAATTTATTTACAAAAAATAAATAAACCTAGATCTAGACTAGTCTATTACATTGATCAAATCAAACAAATCCTAATCTACTCGTAGATTTTCTCACGAGGCAAAACGAATTCGAACGAATCGAATTAAAAACCACAATTTATATGCATGCATAAATAAACATTCATCAAATACCATGATAATTGGATACCTGCAAAAAAAATCTAGCAATTCTACTATCCAATTTCAAATTTAATGAAAAACGAATTAAATTACAATTTAAAATTCAGAGCCTGAAACCAAGGCTCTGATACTAGTTGTTGGGGAATTAATTGTCCGGATCTATTCGGGATGAATATTTAAATACAAATTTAATTATAACAATTATTACTAGCATGAATTAATCCTATATTATTCAAATAATAATTCAACAACAAATCATGCATATAAATTTATCACATAAATCCTACGCATGCGGAATAGCTAGGAGTTTACGTGAACTAACCTCTCGGAGTGACAACCGTTGAAAAGATGGATATCCCTGTTCACACGAACAAACCCAAAGAGTCTTCTCAAGTATTCTCTCGTCCTTGTCCAACAATCCGGTGGAAAGATACTCATGAACAATTAACAAAAGGAAAAATAAAATTATGTTGCACCACCTTTGTGAATTTCTAATTTTTCCAACACATGGAATTGCATGGGGATGAAAAATTCATCCCCTATTTATAATACTAGGTGGTGGCCGATTTTTTTCCCTAGAAATAAGATGGGAAAATTTTTTTTTCTTGATCTCCAAGAAATCTTGAATATATCCAATATATTCTTTTCTCCATATTTAAAATATTCCACAAAAAAATTCCACCTTCTCTTGTTATGGAATTTTCAAAAAATAAGGGCCAAAATTTTCAAGATTGGGATCTTCTTGATTTATGAGATATTCTTGTATTCCAAGAATACATATCTTCCATAATATCTTTTCAAGAAAATCAAGAAAATCTTTCCTTCCTTATTTATTCATTATTTTCAAAAATTTACAAACAAATAGCCAAGTGGGAGATTTCTTGAATTTAATGAGATAATCTTGTATTCCAAGAATACTTATCCTCATTCCATAACAAAATTCAAAGAAAATCTTTCTCCCTCTTTATTTATTTATTTTTGAAAAATTTAGGAAAAATAGGCAACAATATTTTATTTAATTTTAAACACCTTTTTCAGTTATTGGACTTTATGTTTGGGCTACTTGAGGGGCCTTTAGGAGAATTAAGATTGGACCTTCTAATGGACTTTGAACTTCCAATATCGAGCCACAATATTATTCAAGCCCATAAATATTAATTAATCCCACTACATAATTAATATTGCACTATCCATCTTAACCCATATTACAGTTAATATGGCTCCCGGTTATTATTTTCCGCGTTTAAGATTATCCAGTCCATTAATTAATTTAAGCCACTGAAATAGCTTCACATTAATTAATATATTTTTCCTTGGTTCCGGAACGTCTCAACATTATTATCCATACCGGAAAACTAATTTCACTTGCGAGATTTGGTATGATAAAACTTCTGAACCTCCCAAGGGGACTAATCAAACAAGACGCACTTGCACACCGATTCTCAGTATTAAATCTTAGCAATCGTCATGTAACTAATAATATTGCCCAAGATATAAGGTATTGAATCACATTGATTCTCTACCCATCGTAAGTCAAAGCAATAGTTATTAATTCCACACGATCCTATTTAAGGAACGGAGATTAAGAAATAACTAACCACGGAGGTCTAATTCTTCTATATTCAGTACTGAAGAATTTATCCTCCTGTAGGTCCCCTTCAGTGCAACATTATGCACTAGTGTAATCTCTTGGTCCAGACAAGCCAATCTGAGCCTTACACTTCAACCTTTCACGATGGATTGTTCATTTCCATCTAGGTTGTGAATTCCGTACTTTTAGTTACAAGAGACTGTTAATTTAATCTTCTGTGATCTGGTATCACTAAATTAACTACAATGTAACACGTACTAATTATTGAATAGTTATGCAGTAAATATTTGTAACATTCAATGATATTTAAAGCAACAATGATAAATAATTTATTTAAGCAAATAAGTCCGAAATTCAGTCTGGTTATACAAAGTAAAAGCATACTTTTCAGTATAACTCCAACAGTGAGTGGAGGCGGCGGACGACGGGGTGAGTGGGACGACGGCCGATTGAAGAAACTGTTAAATGAAGGAAGGGAGAGAAATTTTTGAGTTTTTTAACCTGACCTTTTTTATTTTGTTCAATCCAACCCATTTATCTTTATTCTTACTTGAACAATTTTTTTGGTTATCTTGGCCACTCAAATCTGGTTGGGGCTTGTCCATTCGCTGCAATTTTTTGTTTGGGTTGTGATGGTGGATCTGTTGGCGAGCGGATCTGTGCAGATCTGCCGTCGGGGCGACTGTAGAAGATGGAGTCAGGATTTTTCTTTTTCTTTTTTCAATAATGCAAATATTTGTTACGTTTGTGCAAATATTATTTCTTCGTTTGTGCAAATTTACTTCTTCCCCATTTCTGTAATTAGTAAAATATTTTGCGATTGTACAAATGTATTTTTTCATTGAGATTGAATTTATTTTTGTGCTTGTGTAAAAAATAAATATGACAAAAAAATGGGGATGCAGCTCTGGGAATTTTATTTTCTGTGATTAGTAAATTATTCTGCGTTTGTGTAAGTATTTTGGCACTGGAGTTGAATTTATTTTGTGCTCGTGCAAAAATAAATACGACAAATATAAAATATATGTAATATTTTGTTATAAATTTAAAAATAACTGCAGTTTAAAATTTTATAAAATGTATTTTAAAAATGAAATAAATTTTAAAATTGACAAAACATTTAAAAATGAAGTAAAAAATTATTGGATTTGTTGATTAAAAGAGTTTGAGGTATCAGTTTTGGTAGGCTGGCAGACATTGATAATCGAAACATGTCAATAAATGAAAGGGGGAGTAGATTTGTCTTTATACTATGTAAATTGTATATAGTTGTAAGATGAGGTATTGAATGTATTAGATTGTAATAAAAGACCCAACTTTGTACCTAGATGATATCCCCCCTTCTCTTAATTATGGGGAAAGGAAAGGTCAAATTGATGGATACCAGTTTAGGCAGGGGAAGACCAAAAAAGGGGAAATGCGGATGTGGGTGGTGGATACCGGTTTCTTTTTTGCAGGGAAATGGGGAAATATATTTGAATTGGCGGTGGGGTCCGCAAATTTCTACTCCTTCCGTCCCAAGTTCGATTGAACATTTCACTTTTTGGCTCGTATTTTATTGAGCGAGTTGTTTATAGTATATGAAATGATAAAGTGACTTTTAAGGCATAGCGGGATAGATGAGGGGTAGCACTATCATACTTCACCTTAAAAATCTCTTTATCATTTCAAATATTAATAAATAACTCGCTCGCTAAAACACGAGTCAAATAGTGAATGTTCAAACAAGTGTGGGACAGGAGGAGTAATAAAGATGGAAATGGGGATCTGACTTTTTTAATTTATGGGGACCAGAAATTGGGTGTAAATATTATCCGAAAATGGGGAGTGGTCTGCAGAATGCAGCAGGTGAGTCCGAAATTGGGGAAAAAGAGGTTGGATGGTAATATAGACTTATTGACCAATTTTTTGTACCTAAGAGTTTTTTTTTTTTTTTTTACCTTAGAGTTTTTTGCTCTCCCATTTTGTACCTTAGAGAACACTAACACTTTATTTATTGTCCCACTCAGGAATTATGCCTTAGTAAATCAAAGTTACTTTGAGGAAAAGGGGGGAATTGAAAAAACCATGGTCTAGGCAGCACTGAATCTGGCCAAAGATGGCACTACCGCAGATGATGAGGATGATGTATATGAGGCCAGAGGGCCGGTTTATTCCTAAACTGACTTTTTTTATTTTTGGATAATTTTAATTATGTTGTTTCTTTAGAAGAATTTTAAGTTAATGTGAGAAGTGTTGGTATACATTTAAACTTACAATGTTTTAATAACGATTAAGTTTATCAGTTATAAATTATAAGTACATATGTACAATCAATAATGGGAAGAAAATGAATTATATTAATCAAGTTAAACATATTTTTAATAAAATTTGTGCAAAGACATAATAACAAAACTCGTTACGAAATATGTGTGACTATAAGGGGGTAAATATGTGCTACTGTAAGGAAGGATCTATGAAACATGACATGTGTATCAGAAGGAGAAGCGCATAAATATAGACGAAAAAATTTGTGAATCATGTGCGGACCGAATTAGGTCAAACAGATTATTTTAAAAATCCACGCTCCGAAATTTGTATTACTATAAGGGGAAACATGTGTTCTGTAAGGACAAATAATGCATACTTGTTTTTCTAGTACACATATTTGTCTGTTAGGTATTGAAAATTGTGTTATTATACTCACACAAATGTATCACTGTAAAGAGAAATGTGTGTTACTGTATGAATAAAATGACACTCCCTCTATTTTGTTAGCTTATCCCTCTGTTTTTTTTTTTTTTGTTTCTCCTTCTTACTTGTGACCAACTATCTTAACTAAAGACTCACACTACCAAATTACTCCCTCCGTCTCATGAGGACTTGAACACTGAAAATGATACACAAACCAAGTAAAACGGGTTTTAGTGGGTTTGAGTGGAATAAAATAATGATGTTGTGAGTGTATTAATATTATGTTTGATTCCATTTTGGGAATGTTCAAGTAATGTTGAGACGTCCAAATAAGATAAGTGTTCAAGTAATCACGGGACGGACAGAGTACATAATTAAATTAGTAAAAATATCTTTTTTTTAATCATCATGTGGTAACACATAATTTTCGTTACTGTAATACATACTTGCATTTATAGTAACAAAGACTTGGAGCGAGTTTTCCTATTTCGCATTTGCTCAATTTTCTTTTGAAAAAATCTAGTTTGACTTGCACAAGATCCGTGAATTTTCAGCTTCTTCCCATTTTAACTACTCCCTCCGTCCTATTTTAGATTGTTCATTCACCGTTTAACTTGTATTTTAGCGATCAAGTTATTTATTAGTATTTTAAATGATAAAATGTTTTTTAAGGAGGAGTATGATAGATGAAGGTATCCTATCATACCCCACTTTTAAAATCTCTTTATCATTTAATAAACAATTTACTCGCTAAAACACAAGTTAAACATTGAACGAACAATCTAAAATAGGACAGGGGGAGTAATATTTAGCAATGAGATATTTCATAGAGAGAAGTCCCTTGTTGAATTAAGTAAAAAATTAGTTATAAAACTCTAAAATTGTAACAAACATTCTTAATATATAAAATTTAATTATATAAAATAAATGAAATAGGAATGTTTAAAAATTATCGGTATAGTCTATGAACAAATGAAGCAAGTATTGTGAGTTCAATTCTTGGATTCTTCCGAAGCTGCACAATATTATAACATACCACATACATTACGAAAGACTTATGATCGAGATCTTGTTTACAAAGTTGCTTCTATAATTTTGATTGGCGAGTGTTGCTGAAAATAGCATATACTATTCCTAATGAGAAGGTAACTCCGAGTGCAAATTTGCGACAAGAATCAATGCTATTACAATATTCAAAGGTATGGTATGCTGCTGCAAGTATTTTACCCTAGTACAGAATTCAACTAGAATTCAAATTTTGTTATCAGGATTGTCAAAACTCAAAATGGAGTTCAATTCATAGCACAACATGCTAACAATGACACGGCAGACTAAAGTACTATTCCATACATTCACAGGACGCAGGGAGCCATCTAATGTAGTAATTATAAAGTTGAGAATATTTATCAAAAACTTGTTATTTATAAACTGACAATACACATGCTATTGATTCTTCAAATGGCTGCATTCTTATAATTAGAAAGAAATGTGGGAGTTGAGGGGTCTTACAGTAGAACCTTATACACAAGAATGCGAATGGGGGTGGTGTTACATTCATAGAGCTACAAAAATTCACACATTTACTGCAGCTGCAGCCTCCTTTATTTGCTCGATTGTGAAAACGCCAAACATATCATCATCTGCAACTGCGTTTATCGCAGCAAAAGCGACGTCATCTACACTCACAGGAGGGGCCAAAAGTAGATCAGAGGCCGGTAGAGAGGTCAATGGTTTTGTGAAGTTGTCTATAGCACTTAGAAATTTCTCTAGTGGTTCCCCGATCAAATCTAAAGGGATCTCAAATCCATCAACCTTTCTTTTCCCTTATATGAATCCCGGCCTCAACAAAACTCCTGTTAATGTTAAATAAAAAAATGAATGAATCATGTCGTGATTTTACATCAATAGCCTACCATAAAAATATTGTATTATCCGTTGATCATTTATCATCAAATCTGCTTTTTGGTTTATGTTTTCATACTTAACTTAGTGCACATGCAAGTCCCAGAAAAATAGCCCACAGGAATAAGATTTGTGCACTATCGACACAAAACAAGAATGGTAGCTCGGAAGTACCTGTCATTGGATATTTGGATAGAACTTCAGATTCAGCTTTCCTTTTTCCAGTAAAGTACCCAGTTGAGAGTAGAAATGATGGCAGATTATAATCTGATGAGACCACGGCCGCGCCACCAGCGGACCGTTTTGGGCGAATATACGAGAGGAAGAAGAAGAAGGCGGCGAATTGAAGTTTTGAAGTTTTAATTTTTATTATTTCCGTATTTAGATTCTTTGCCTTTTTATTTCCGTTCTTATTTCTGGATTTTGGAACAATTCGGCCCATGGGCTTGAGTCGCCATATTAGGCGTAGGGTTTCGGTTCTGAGGGATTATGTGTATTTTGTGAATTGAACAATTGCAGCGTTTTGCTGTCGCTAGTAAATTACGTGCATTCATTCGGAATTTCTAGCTTCCTCGGTACAGAGGTTTCATCAATTGGCATCAGAGCCATGGTGACGAACAAAGAACGGTTCGAAGCCCTGGAGTCGTCAATGATGGAGTTATCAAACGCGATGCGCGACTTGCAGCGGCAACGCGAGGACCGTTCGGGGGGAAGTAGACGTCGGGATAGACGCTCTACTAGGGGCGAGGGCTCGCAGCGCTTCCGACGCGGCGAAGAAGATGAATCCGCGCGACTTGCGGACGTGCGGCGTGAGGCATTCAGAAACGCGGGACACCGCGCTAATTCTGGGCGAAATGGGGAGAACAGTGGGCGCCGCGGGAATCGCGATCAGGCGCGAAACCCCGAGGTCAAGGAGGACAACCCGTTTGGGAACAGGCCAGGGCCCTTTCACCGGGACGGCTCTGAAACAGAAAAGGAGGAGAACGATGAGGACATGGAAGAGGAGAATGAGAAATCAGAGGAAGAATCGGTATGGAGTAGACGTACGGATGTAATCAGGGACCACAGGCCTAGGGGACCGCGAATTGAATTCCCAAAATTTGGGGGTGAGGATGCGCTCAATTGGGTGGATAGGGTGGAGCAATATTTCGAGTGGCAAGGCACTCGATTGAAAGACTGTGTGCAAATCGCTTCGTTCTATCTCGAGGGAGAAGCGCGCCAATGGTGGAGATGGTTCGAACAGGTTAATGGAGGGCACGAATTATCGTGGTACGATTTCAAAAAGGGCATCCTGAGTCGGTTTGGCACGAATCAGCATGAGGATGCGAACGAATCCATGAGTCGGATTCGACAGGTGGGGCAGTTCCGGGATTACTTACGTGAATTCGAGAAAGCCATGAGTCGGGTACCCCACTGGCCACCGAGCGCATTGCTCGGGACCTTCATGGCGGGACTGAAACCGGAATTAGCATCAGAACTAAAGATGTGGAAACCAGAGACGTTGCCGGAGGCCATAGAACTGGCTACCAGGAAGGAGGAACAACTTAGGATTGGCCGAAACCAGTACGGTTTCAATCGACCTAATTCGAACTTTGCACGACCCGGTCTGGGGCGGGGAACAACAAACAGCCCGCTGCCAACCTCCGTGACTCCACCAGCAGCAGGTGGGGGCTCGAAATCCATACCGTCTGTGACACCATATGGACGGGGGCGAATTCAATTAAGTAATGAGGAAATAAATCGACGAAGACAGGCAGGGCAATGTTTCACATGCAACGAGAAGTACACCTGGAATCATGTGTGCCCAAACGCCAAAGTAATGAGTTTGATTGTAGATGACGTGATCATTGACGGCGATTACGACACACTACCGAATTATGACGAAGAACCAAGTGGTGGAGGATCAGAGACGAACGAGCAAGGGCACGAGGGTGAGAGACCCATGTCATTGACCACACTGAACGGGCAGGCGCGACCTCGCGCACTTAAGTTTGAAGGCACTATCGGTCGTCAACCAGTGATAATCTTAGTGGACAGCGGGGCCACGGACAAATTTATTTCCACTAATCTTGCGACGTATTTGGGATTGCCAGAAACGCGCGGGCATTTATCCTATAATATTACGGTGGGGAACGGACAAAAGATACTATGCAACTCGTGGTACGAAAGGGTACCGGTGTGCGTGCAAGGCATACGATTCCAAACGACTTTCTATGGTATACCGATGCCGCACCACGACATCATCTTTGGTATGCCCTGGCTCGAAGCAATAAGTCCCATGTTTTTTGACGCCAACGAGTTGTCTTGCCAATTTTGGCTTGAGGACACACCTATCACACTCAAGGGAATTGGGTACATGACCCCGGAACAGGTCGATGCAAGGGCAATGGAGAGGGAACGTGTCCGTGGGGGCAAAATATTTTTGTTGGCAGCGTCGGGCATCACTTCGCCCACGGAACAACCAGTCGACGAGCATGAGACTGAGATAGAGGAGCTGCTGGCCGAATTTAAGGCAGTCTCCACAGCACCCAAAGCTCTTCCACCCAGGCGAGAATTTGACCACCGAATCCGTTTGATTGACGAGACCAAGCCGGTTAACGTGGCACCCTACCGGTATGCCCACTTTCAGAAGGAAGAGATCGAGAAACAGGTTAGTGAGATGATGGGGGCCGGACAAATTAGGTACAGCACTAGCCCGTTTTCATCGCCCGTGTTGCTCGTGAAGAAGAAAGACAACACATGGAGATTTTGTACCGATTATAGAGCACTTAACGACGCGACTATTAAGGATCGATACCCCATTCCTACCGTGGATGATATGCTGGATGAATTACATGGGGCCTTATATTTTTCGAAGCTCGACTTACGGGCAGGGTACCACCAGATTCGAATGCACCCCGATGATATTCACAAAACCGCGTTTCGTACACATAATGGTCACTATGAGTATTTGGTCATGCCGTTCGGATTAAGCAACGCACCCTCCACCTTCCAGGCAATAATGAACCACATTTTTAGACCTCATTTGCGACGGTACGTTCTTGTGTTTTTTGATGATATTTTAATTTATAGCAAATCATGGGGGGAACACGTGGAGCACTTGCGAACTGTCTTGAAAATTTTGGGCGACCAACAATTTGTGATTAAACCATCGAAGTGTTTCTTTAGGGTCCGGGAGGTTGAGTACTTGGGCCACTTTATTTCGGTTGAGGGGGTTCGAGTAGACCCGAGGAAGATTGAGGCAGTTAGAGAATGGCCGATACCGAGAAATGTGACAGAGTTGCGTGGCTTTCTTGGCCTCGCAGGTTACTATCGGAAATTTTGTGCAAAATTTGGGGAAAAGGCTCGGCCACTCCACAATTTAACCAAGAAAAATAAGTTTGCCTGGTCTACAGAGGCCCAGCAAGCGTTTGATTCTTTGAAAGAGGCAATGTGTACTGCGACCGGTGCTTGCATTACCGAACTTTGAGGAGAATTTGTGATTGAGACGGATGCCTCCCACATGGGATTAAATTTTTCTTTCCCGCAATAACCGCCCATAGCTTATATGAGTAAGGGCATAAATTAATCCAAGAGGTCGTGGTCGGTTTATGAGAAGGAGATGTTGGCTATCTTGGAAGCAATTCGAAGTGGCGCCAGTGTTTGGTGGGTCGAAAGTTCAAGATTGTGACGGACCGTGAGTTTGAGGTATTTGTTGGACAACAGACATTACTACGCCGAGGAAAGAAAAGTGGATCGCAAAGTTAGTGGGTTTTGACTACTGAAATAGTTTACCGTCGGGGTAAGGATAATGGGGCGGTGGCGCCTATCACGGAGGGACCATAATCGGGTCATGAACACATACACGATCATGTCATCGCCCGATCCCGAGCATTTGGGTGACATAAGCCGAGGCTACTCGGCGGATGATGAGCTCGGACCACTCTGGATCAAAATTAACGACCGAGCGAGGAGAAATCGGTTTATGAGATCAAACCGCGGTTGCTTGGCACGACGGGGGGAGTGATCTTGGTGCGAAGGGGGAAATCGAACGAGGTCATTCACGGGAGTTTCATCGTCTGTTTTTTGGAGGGCATTCGGGAATTTTTGCGGACGTTTAAGAGGCTATCCCACCGTTTTGTTGAAATTTGGGATGAGGAAGGATGTCGAGGCATTCGTTCGGAGTTGTGACACTTGTCGGTAGAACAAGTCGGATAAGTTCACCGGCCGGGCTTACTAGCCCTCGCGATTCAAACCCGGTATGGACGGACATCTCGATGGATTTTATTCTGGGTCTTCCCGTTCTAAAGGTAAGGAGGTGATCATGGTGGTAGTCGACCGTTTGACTAAGTATGCTCATTTTGTTTCGTTACGACACCCCTATTCTGCAAAGGATGTGGCTGACGAGTTCATTCGCAACATAGTAAAGCTGCACGGGATCCCGAAATCCATAGTTTCGGATCGCGATCGAGTCTTTGTAAGCATATTTTGGCGTGAGCTTTTTAAGTTACAAGGGACGCAATTGAAGATGAGCTCCGCCTACCACCCTCAAACCGAAGCGGTCGACGGAGGTCATTAATCGTTGTTTGGAGCAATATCTTGATTGCTTCACTCATCAAAAACCGAGTGAATGGGAACGTTATCTCGCGTAGGGCGGAATATTGGTACAACACTACTTTCCAATCGGAACATTTCCATGACCCGCTCGAGGCGGTATATGGGCACCCGGCCGTGCCAATCCCTTTCCACGAGGTGGGGTCTA
This sequence comes from Stenogyne calaminthoides, assembly GCA_037126765.1. NCBI lineage: Eukaryota > Viridiplantae > Streptophyta > Magnoliopsida > Lamiales > Lamiaceae > Stenogyne > Stenogyne calaminthoides. The sequence goes on from JBBCBC010000056.1 coordinate 303,602, forward strand.
CTATGGTACATGAGGTGGATGTGCAACTCAGAGAGAGGGACGCCCTTCTTCGCGAGCTTCGTTTCAATTTGGAGACAACACAAAATCGCATGAAACAGTACGCCGACTCTAAGCGGCGGTCGGAGGAGTTCGAGGTGGGTGGTTTGGGTCTACCTTAAGTACGCAACCATATCGCCCGACAATCGGTTTTCAAAAGCGAGTAAACCGGAAGTTGGCAAGCAAGTTCTTTGGCCCATTTCGGGTATTGCACGCATTAGGGAGTGTCGGCAGTATCGTTTGGGTTTGCCGCTGGACTCCCGAATTCACCGGTTTTTCCATGTGTCTTTGTTGCGGCGGAAGCTTGGAGAAATTGAGGCGGCTCAACCTACACTTCCGCCTTATTCAGCGACCCAGTCAGCGCTGTGTTTGAGCCATTGGAGGTGTTGGAGTATCGATGGAAGAAATGCGGTCGAGGTTACGTGCGTGAAGCTTTGGTTCGTTGGAAGTCGATGGAAGTCGAGGACGCGACTTGGGAGGCCGTCGATGAGCTACGACTTCGCTTCCCTTCTCTTAACCTTGAGGACAAGGTTCGATTTGAAGGGGGGAATGATGATGAGACCACGGCCGCGCCACCAGCGGACCGTTTTGGGCTAATATACGAGAGGAAGAAGAAGAAGGCGGCGAATTGAAGTTTTGAAGTTTTAATTTTTATTATTTCCGTATTTAGATTCTTTGCCTTTTTATTTCCGTTCTTATTTCTGGATTTTGGAACAATTCGGCCCATGGGCTTGAGTCGCCATATTAGGCGTAGGGTTTCGGTTCTGAGGGATTATGTGTATTTTGTGAATTGAACAATTGCAGCGTTTTGCTGTCGCTAGTAAATTACGTGCATTCATTCGGAATTTCTAGCTTCCTCGGTACAAAGGTTTCATCATAATCATGAACTGAGATCAATATGAACCTCGGAATACCTGCGGAAGGATGAAAGTAAATGCTTGATTTTGTGGCATGACCGATTACGGTAAAACTTCATATATTTGACGGAAATTATTAATCTGAAGAGATCTCTGCATAGATGACATGATGACTTAATAACTAAAGACATGACCTTTCGAGTTGAACTTTCTTCATAAGTTTCACCCAAGGATCAGGTGGAAACTAATGCAGGATTCCAACTCTCGAAATAAGAACATTAATAAAAAGGAAATGTGGAGTTTAATACTGAAATTACTTCTTTAGTTGCACCTAAGTTATACTTGAATAACTATGAGCTACAAGCTCAGGTTAACTCAAACATCAGACCTACATAGTAGAAGAATATGGCAACGATTTTGTTTTTTGGTATATGGACTGCCATATGATCATTAAAATAAGGTAATGCAACTTTCTGTGAAGAAGAGTAACTGTACCCCTATATGTTCCTAAAATATGCACGAGTGGTGGCAAACATAAACCATTGTGATTAAGTAAAATGAAATGACTAAGTCAATGTCTGATAGGATATTGGTGATCAGTAGTTGCCAATGAAATAATTGTATCATGAAATTCATTTTGAAAAAAGTTAATAATTGTGTCATAAGTATTGGAATATAACCTATTAATCTCTTCTCTTAATAATGTGTGTCTAACTCCAATGAAATTCAAACAATCGCCCATACACGTAAAGTCCACCATCTTTCTCGCTTCATTGAAAAGAATTTGGCATAACTATATATCATCAACAATTTAACTTTTCATTTTTAATCTATCAGTGAGTCACATCAATAAGAAGCCAGATACTGGAAAAGCTGTATCACATGCAAAATGTCAGGAGCAGTACATATTAAGATGATGGCTTCCCGTAAATTACCAAAGAAAAACACCTTATAAATTAGAACATCGAGCGGGCCTCTATAAGTTATACATTTTTTGGTTGTATAAAGGGCAAGGAAACGATAAATCCTCACCAAATTCTTTAGCGGCATTTACAGCCACAACATTAGCCTCGCCATTGATCCTTTGCATCTGTTCCTCACTACCAAAACCTCCAATTGTGGAAACAACTGCTGTGGCACCAGCAAGCACTTCATCCCAATTTGCATAAAAGACGTCTCCTGCAAACATCATTAATCACTTTGGTAAACTGGATGAAATGTAACAAGGGAGGTGAGTTAAAAAAATAATCATGGCAGCTCGTTCCCGTTTTAAATACTGTTACATGCATACTATTTTACAGAAAAAACACAAAACACAAAGAGGTTTGTAGCAGAAAATATTTTCTGGGAATTTTGAGACACAGACATGATTACTAGTTGAGGTCATACTCGTTAAATTTATTTCTCTTTTGACATTTATTGATTCTTAAAGAGTTATTCTCCATGTTTTGTCACCTCTCCAACTATCTCTACATTGGGCAGGATTTTAAGACTGTCAGTAACAAGATGCATGGTTATATCTTGTACAAGGCCTTAAGTTTAGACAACAACTAAAAGAATTTTTTACATCTGAGGTAATATTGCCACATATTTGGCATATGCTAACATTGATCTACGGAGCAAGGTAAGTAATCACTATTTTAGAACTACTCGTTATCACAAGAAGTCGAATTTTGACCAAACATTATACTAATTTCTGGTTCATGGAAGAAAATAATGAAGGTTAGCAATTTCTCCTTAGGACTAATTAGCTAGAGTTTCTTTGATGAAAGATCAAGGGCCATATTGGTATATTTGAGAACTCCATTGAAATAGATCTTAGATGATATTTGGAATTTGGGATTGGATTAAGTACAGAAATGCTTATTGGTTGTCTGGAAATAGGTCTTTCTCAGACTCATCAGTGTTTCAGGTTTAACTAGGTATTGGAGTTTTAACTTGTAACTAATGTAATCATTCGTCAAGTCTAAATGTTTGTATGCAGGTACTTTTGTCTAATTGATCTCTCATCACTTATCTGCTGCTCTCCCTAATTAATAGAACTTCTGTTTATAATAAAAAAAACAAAAACAATGAATCAAACGCACAAGAACTAATAATTAATATAACATTGTTTATATTGTCCAGAACTAAGTGTAAAATCAGAAGTTCATATAAAACTAAAGATTACTTTGCAGCTTTGTTACTTTATTGTGAGTATTCAAGAGTCGAAACAAATATTTAATATTTTTTAAAACAGTACAGAAAAAATTAATTTTTTTTTTAAAACAAGGACTATTCTAGCCACAGATTTAAGTATTTCAAGTAAACACTTCAGATTTGGAAAGAATCATCTAAAGATCTTGAAAAGATCATATACACCTGCCATAGGCTTTTTGAATGATTTAAGTATTTGCAACATGCACTATATGCTCATGATACAAATGAAACAAGAACCTGCCTGTTAGCCAAGTGACCTGATCTACCCATGAGCCCGTGTAAGAAGGTTTCCCCGACCTGTTACCAATAATAATTGCATAGTCTATCAACAGATACCATCAAACAGATATCTGACTTTAGTATAAAGAAAGATCCACTATGTCAAAAACATTTTTTCTACAAGAACTTAAATACGACTTCAATATCATACTAAATGAGAAATCATTATTCAGCTTCTTGAAGAAACATTCTTGTACCTGCTAAGACTAATGACCTCTATACCCTTTGATACTGCAGCTTTGCAAATTGCAGAACCCACAAAGCCACTGCCTCCTAGTACTACGATCTGGTGAAAAGTAAGTGGCAGTTAGTTTACAAAATTAATGAAAGTTGTGTGTTTTAATCTGAAAAGGAACAACGGAGTCAATCTAAAGTTCATACTCTCTCAGTCTTCACATCAGCTACAACATCAATTGTATCGACATTAAAATTATCTTTAATGCCAGGGTCAGTGTAACTGCACTTAACAGAAACCCCCCTGCATGACCTACAAGAAGAAAAATAACATAGAAGTTTTTTTTACTGATCACAATATTAAATGTGATATATATAACTTGCTCTCATCATCATCATCGTCACATTAATGTCAATCAACTCAGGGAGACCTACAATTATATATCATTGAAATAGAAAATGAAATTACAATATCTGCAAATCCAAGGTAATAGCTGCTATAAGCTGCTGTGGAAATCATTAGTAAGCTTTCTATGTAATACACTATTGGAAACATGAGCAAATTGGTTTGTGGAAAATTAGCATTTAAAAAGAAGGGCAGCTTGGTTTTGAAAGAGGCTCCATCTGCCATTTCTCACAAACGAACTGTTAGCCACATCTTGTTACCATTTTCAGTACACCAGCACATAGCAATTAGAATGAATCATAAAGGTTCGTCTTTCAATCTATGATTTTCTTGATCAACTTTGATGGGAGATCATAGGATGTGTTAAGACTTAAGCATGTACAAGGGTTGTTTAGAAATTCTTAATCTCGTGGTTTTACGTCAAAATAGCCTGCCTTTAGCCACTCAAAAAGCTCTTCGACTTCTTAGATACCCAAAAATGCTTATTTAAGAAGAGAATACTTTGTTTAGTTCTTAGCAGTGTCGATGCAGGAGGTACTAAATGCTTAAAAAACAAAGATAAATCTGAAGACCCAATAAAAGAGGCTTGAATTTTTAAAGAGATGCGTAGCACCTTAAACACTAACAAGAATTTCTGAGTACTACAAAACCACACTTTAATTTCACTAGCTAAGCAGTACTCAGCTTTAAATCAGATAATTTTTAACGAATATAGGCAGGGCATGGGGCAATTAGGCGAAGACTCTAACTTCAAATATTTCAACATTTTTGGCAAGAGAAGAAACAATTGCTCAATCAAAAACATCCTCACCTATGGCGAGAGAAATTGGCAAAATGGGGGATCCCACAAAAGGAGGCAAAGAGGGGTGTGTTGGATTTTGAAGAAGCTGCGGAAATGGAGGCGATGCAACAAAATGAAGCCATTCTCCGACCCTTTACAACTCTGTGTGCTTTGTGTAGTTGTAAATTTGTAATCAAAAGATTTTCAGGGAATGGCTTGTGATGTGAATACTGAATGAATGCAAAGAGAGTCGGATTTTGCGGTTTCACACAATTTTGTAAACCACTCGCGCTCTATAAAATTTAGCCCACCTTACACTTTCTTCAAAATTAGTGGATAACCCAACAAATAAAAATATTAATATTACATTTGTTACCCCTATATTTTCTAACTTTGTCTCTTTTACTTTATTTACTGATTTTCGCACATTGTACATTTCGTTTTCTAATACAGTCACATAAAGTTTGGCATTTTTGCCTCAAAATTTTGTATCAAAATATTTTTCCTTTTATCTATTTTGACCCATTCAAATGGAAAACAATAGTATTAATTAGAACTTGGCTCAACGTGTTATGCGAGATTGAAAAAAATATTATTAAATTTAAATTAAATACTTTTAAAATTTGATTAAATTCAATTTATTTAATTTAATTATTATAAAAATAATATAACTAATTAAAATAATAAACTATATAAAAATATAAAAATTATAAATAATATGATCAATGAAATATGATTTTGAATTTCACAAATTTTTAAGTATAGACAAAATATATTAGGCTATTAAATTACAATAATACTTAATACATATTTTAAAAATCAAATAGTTAAATCACAAAATTAAACTAATACATATTGTTGTTAGTCGTCTTACGTGTTAAATATGATGTGGCTTCTGTGTACAACTTAACAAACAAATTTGATGATGTGGCGAGCACAATGTCTATGTGGCGAGCACAAATGTATTGTCAAGTGGAGAGCAAGTATAAGAGTAGTGAGTGAGAATTTTCTAAACCTTTTATTTGACCTATGAGGGTCTATTTATACTGATTTGGCAAGCACGTGGCAGCACGTGATTACCCTTTCTTGTCTAACAAGATTACATGTGGTAGTGACATGTGTATCATTGAGCTTCCCTGGTCGACATCTGTCTTTGCTTGGTTGTGAAGTCTTCGACTTGTCATCCAGGTGGTATCTGCTTAGTAGGTGGTCTGGTCCTTTTGTTCGTCACTATGAGCTTGTCTTTGTGGACCCATTCTGCTCGCCCCGGGTGTACGATCACAACCCAGTCGCGGTGTGATCCTTGCTTCATGCTTGCCCGATTGGGCGAGCAGATCTTCCATTCTCTGCTTTGCATGGGGCAGATGGTAGGACTGACTTATTGTCATAAGTGAATTAGGAGGCAAAGAATTTGCCTATGATGGGGAGAAGGTGCGCTATCCCTTACTATCACTGTGTTCACCTCCTGTTCGTCATCTTTTCTACTCAGCGTAGGCTCAGTCCGCTTGGCGAGCACACTATTGGTTGTTGGGCGAGCACAATTTTCGGTGGTGAGGGGGCCCATGATTGCCCCTTGAGTGTGTGCGGGAGCGTACACCTGGCGAGCACAAATAGGCAAGCCGGGTGCCTGCCTAGCTGGCGAATACCCATTTTGTGAGGTTCATGTGCGCAACCCATTAATTGGTCAACGTGGCCTCTTCATCTTTGATCGAGTACAACAATACCCCCCAGTCGGGCCTCATTCTGCTTGTCATGGGAGCCCTGTTGTTGGCTATCTTTTAAGGGAGAGCCCGAGACATCACCCCAGTTTTCGTGTGTAGTATCTCGAGGAGGATATCTTCTGAATGTGTAAGAAAAATTTGGCGCACGGGAGTCGAGGTCCAGGAAACGAGGGGTTTTTTAATTTTAAAATAAAAAAACCCTGAATCCAGAAACTATATAAACCCCTTTCTTCTTCATTTTTCATTCTTCTTCTTTTAGTCCCTCTGCACTTTCTCTCTCTAGAAAACTCCGGCGACTTCGTCTTCTCCGTCGACGAGTTTTTTCAGGTAATTTGCTTCTCCCTTTCTTCTTTGTCTTCGTAATGTCTTCAAGCTCGATTTCCCTTGATTCTCTGCTCGACTCCGAGGGTTCGGAGAACCATCGGGGGTCAACGTCGTCCTCGCACCGCCCGATAGCTCGTGGTAGAGATGGTCCATCGGGGATGGGAGCCTCTGGGTCGAGACCCCATTTGGAGGCTACGACAGTCGTTCGCCATTCTCTCCTCTGACTCTAATGAAGTGGTGCAGGAGTTAAATCAGGAATTGGCCCAGCCCAATTTTTTAGATGATTTTGATGAGAGAAACTCTCAGCCGTGGGAATATACAGGGGCTGATGGTCAGATTGTTGGTGAGCCGAACGCCGAGGGAACCGACAAACATAACGTTGAGGGGATCGGTGAGCATAATGTCGAGGGCATCGACGAGCATGATGTTGAGAGGATCGGCGAGCATAATGTCGAGGTCGGGGGCGAGCAGATTCATGAACCCCCACTCGGCCGACCCCACAGTCCAACTTACGCTGAGTATAGTGCTTGGTATAATTTTGATTGGTCCGACCAACCCCACCGGAAACACGTAGAGAATGACTACCCGAAGGATGTATTTTTCTGGGTGCCCGAACCTGACGAGCGAGTAGATCAGCCTCCCGAAGGGTGTGTGGCCGTGAATTTGGATACCATGGAAACCGGCCTCCGATTCCCCCTTCACCCGGCGATCACCCGTTGCTCGTTGAGAGGAATATTACAATCATTCAACTAATGTCAAACGGGTGGCCTCTAATGCATGGATACTCCAAAAAATACTATGGTGCAGTATCGGATACTTGGCGGGTGCGGGTGCGAGTGCGATTCACGTGGAATTCACACCCGGTGCGCCACGTGGCGAATTTTGAAAAAAAAAGGGATACGCGCACCGGGTGCATTTATGATGCGAATCCGGTGCGTCTTGGGTAATTTTTGAAAAAAATAAAAAATTTATGGGGTAATGTTGTAGTTTTTAAAACTTAAGATAAGAAAACTAATTTTAAATAAGTAAAATAACTTAAAATAAGAAAACTTAAAATTACCTTATCATCACTCAAAGTCAGTAAGTCACCAGTCTCACCACACGAACAGAACTCACCACACGAACATAACACACCATCGCCTCCTTTCTGCTTTCTTCACGCCTCCAATATTCTGTATATTGTTATTTCCATATATTTTACAGGTATAATATATAATAAAATAATAAATAAATAGACGTATTCTTACCGAATCGCACCCTGAATTTTTTTAAAAATATGTATCCCCGTATCCGTATCGCATCGCCCCGTCACCCACGCACCCGCACATGTGCAACACAACGGGTGGCATATCTTGATAAGTCTCCTGACCTTGTTCAGCAAGATGGAACCTCGGTACTACCCCACGGCAGCCAAGCTTGCTCGCCTGGTCCACTTATCCCGACCCCGGGGGGGAGAATGGGTGGTTATTTATGTAGGTGAACACACACCGCAAGATTGTGGAGGAGGTGCCGAACAAGATCAAGGACTGGAAAGAAAAATTTTGGTTTGTTGGGGGTGATTGGAAAAATCCCGCTTCGAGTAGCGAGTCGGGTGCTCGCTTGGATATTCCCACTGACTTTGGAGTTTGCCGAAGTAAGTTTATCAATTCTCTATTTGATATGTGGACTGATATTAACTTACTTTTTCTGTTTCAGGAATCCAACCGTCTTCGGACAAAGAGGCGAGCGACGGGTATTATAGTTGTATCTGGCAAATCGACCTTGAGCTCTACTCGGCTCGCACGGTGGGAAAGCTAAACACCGAGGACGAGCGGAAGAAAGCGGGTCTTTACGTACCTTCACATCATTTGGTCGCCCTTGACCCTACTGTTAAATTCATTTATGTTCGCCTTTTTGTACATTGTTTCATTTCTTACTGTTTGTAACACCTTTTTCTTGTAGCTTTACCTGTGGTTACTATTACTGTGAGCACCGCCGAGCACACCGAGATGGCCCGGAAGAAAAAACTGAGCGAGATGGCATGGATTCAGGCCGAGCAGCGAGCATAGAAAACTTCCCAGGGGAAAGCTAGCAAGCCAAAAAGGACTTCCACCCGTTCAGCCGACTAGGGGACGAGTGGGCAGGACCCTCGCCAAAAAGGTCAAAACGACACCATAGGTAGGAAGAGTGGGTACATCGGGCGAGCACGCCTCCTGCTATCGAGGAGGCCTTAGTAGCGGGAATGAGTACAACCGTACCCCCACCGGTCGCCCCAAACCTTCAGGCTCCATCCGGTTCCCGGACTCGTGATTCGGATGACAAGTCTTTCCTGGGGTGGGATCTGCAGAGACTGTGCAGGTAGCTTACTTTAACTTCACGCTCGCTTTTGGTTTATTTGACTGTTAATTGATGTGTTTTTCAGATATACGGGCATAAGGCCTTCACTAGCACCAGATCTGCTCAACTATCATCTTTCGCCAACTGGGAGTAGACCTGCTGGTGTTCATGATTATCTCCATCAGGCCTGCGAAGGCCTAATCCGGTCATGGACGATGGATCTGGATGATATGCTCGGCAGCCACTCAGCCATAGAGCGCTTGCGATTTGCGATGATTTACCATAATCGTTCGTCGGTTATGTTTGAGTACGCCCACAAGGCTCTGTCCGCCACCGTGGCCGAGAATAATAACCTCAGGGCTAATCAGAGCAAGAGGGAAAATGAGCTAAACAAAGCTCTTGAGGAAGTGAGCTCGGCTCGGTCAAAAATGAAGAAAGTCGGGGAGGATATGCTCGCCCAGGCCGAAGATATTCGATGGCTAAGGGCCGAGAACGGAGCCTTGATTCAGGACAAACATCTGCTCGCCCAATAGCTCCTTAATGCCGAGGAGACCAACACCCGGCTGGGCCTCCATAATTCAAAATTGTGAACAGAGGAATATGTGGATTCGATGTCCAACTACTCGTACTGTTGGAATTTATAGACACTTAAACACGTAATACATGCGCAGCAGAATTAAACAGTTCACCAACAACGAACATATAATTGCATAAACGATTACAATAATCATAACAAGAAATCTTACAGTAACTCGAGAGCAGATTTCTCAACTATGGTATCCACGTAATCCCCAATCACGGACTTGCACGGATTTGCCAGCGTTGAATCCCGAGATGAATTTGCTAGGAAAATTCTAACTCTAGATTTTATGGAGAGAATTTGAACAACCGTATTATGCATTCCCAAGAGCTCATATATATAGGAGAGGCCCAGCTTAAATATTAAGTTAACCTGATTGGGAAATAAAATCTCTAATCTTTATTTAAATAAATCTCTTAGATTTATTTCCCACATATAAAATCTCTACGGATTTAATTCTCATGTATATCAAATCTCTACGGATTTGATTCCATATATATTAAATCTTATAATATTATTCCATATATTATTATTGGGAATCCTATTTAATTAAATCCAATTTAATTAAACATTAATAATAATTAATTCTTAATTAATCTATTATTAATTAATTCTCCATAAATTAAATATTAAATCCAATTTAACATTTTATCAACCAACTATAATCCGTAAAAGGGAACTACTTGTTGTGTGACCCATAGGCCCTCATATATCGAGCGATTAGTCAAACTAACGGTCTTAATTGAACCCTAGACAATAAATCAGACATTCTCAATATATGAGGTACGTTGCGAGAAACGTGCAACTACATGTAACTGAAACATGGACTATTACGATTTCCTCCATTCATTCGCGAACACTCGATTAAATCTTGAACATGATGAAGTGTATATTCAAATAACTTAATCATATTATCTCTAATCACTAATTGATCATGTATGTCACACTTAGCCACAAAGTCTAAGTTGACATGCATCGGCCGATGACTTTGATCCAATTATGATGAGAAGATGAGTATTCTCTCTAAATCCGCATTGAGGAATGAATCTTATTCTTGGCACAACTACCACGCACATGCACTTCGTGATGAACCCAATCCAAGCCGTATCTACCCATGGAAGGGTGCAAGCGTTGGTCATGGTCAAAGTTCATCACTCCACACATGTCGTGCGTATTGACCTCAAGTCAAAGGAGTATCGCATCGCTCCCACTAACCGAGACACCCGTAGACACATATAGTGAAAATACATCAAACGGTTTCTCGGATGGGTATACCAATACCCTCTAAGGTATTTGTGCATCCATCATGAGATACCTAGTATCTCGTAGTAAGTGAGATCTTACTACACTCTCTAAGAGTATGATGCAGATCGCACACCAATCTCAATTGCATCATCAATATTCCATTCTTGATGATCCTTGATCGGGGCCATTTGAGAACCATGCTTAAGTCATCTGAGTTTTCACAACCTTAATGACAGCAATGACTCATGGGAACACATGTATGAATAAATGCAAACAATCAAACATAATATTCAAACAAGTGTATTGTCATACATTAATATTAAGTGAACTATAATATTAAATCAAACTGAATATCATAGAGTATTATGTCCTTACAATATATTGTCTCTAGGACACTAACACTAACAATCTCCCACTTGGACTAGAGTCAATCACCTACATGTCTAACCCCTAAACCATCAAATGTCTAGTGTGTACATGAACACTCAGTGTTTTGGTGAAATGATCTTCCAAATTAAATATGTGGGAATACATTTTAATTTTATTTCTCCTATCCTTATGATCTCTCAGATCAAATGATAAGTCTAGGTACATGCTTGTCTCTGTTTGCTAATCTCGGTTCCTTTGCTTGCGCATTCACACCAACGTTGTCTTAATACAACTTTATTAGACAACTGGCACTCGGAACTACCCCTAGTTCTCTTAAGAACTATAAAATCTAGACAGCCTCCTTGAGGCTTCTGATGCAACAATGTACTCAACTTCGGTTATTGAATATGCGGTCCTTTTGCTTGGAACTATTCCAACTGGACGCCTCATTATTGAGAGTGAAACGTAACCTAACTGTGATTTGTAACAGTCACAATCGGATTGGAAACTTGCGTCAGCACAACTAGTCACTACTAGTTCTGACTGTCCACTATAGACGAGGAAACATTCTTTAGTTCGTCTAAGATACTTCAGAATGATCCTGACAGCAATCCAGTGAGATTCACTCGGATTCTGTTGGTATCTACCAGTGATGTTGATAGTGTAGGCCATGTTTGGCCTAGTGCAAGTCATGGCGTACATGATTGACCCAATTGCATATGCATATGGGACATCCTTCATGTGCTTGATATCAGCTTCAACAGAAGGACAATCCTTCTTTGACAGCTTTATCCCATGATTTGCCAGTAGAGACCCTTTTTTAGAGTTCTCTATCGCAAAACGCTTCAACACCTTGTCTACATAGGTGGACTGTGACAGACTCAACATCCTCTTAGATCTATCCATGTAGATCTTGATCCCTAAGATGTAGCAGGCTTCACAAAGATCCTTCATCATGAAGGTCTTTGACTACCAATCTTCAACGGACTGCATTAACGGGATATTGTTTCGCAAAATCAATATGTCATCGACATACACGATTATGAAAATAATATTCTTCCCGCTGCGTTTACGATAAACGCAAGGATCTTCCGAATTAATGATGAAGTCAAAAGGGCTTGATAGCTTCATCAAATCGGATATTCCAACTCCTAAAAGCTTGCTTCAATCCATAAATGGATATCTTTAGCTTGCATACTAGATTATAATTTGATTTAAATGTAAAACCTTCCGGCTGAGTCATAAACACTTCCTTATCAATGTTTCCGACTAAGCGCCCGGCGCACGTTGCTAGGGGGATTCATGTTGGGGAATGAGTTGCACAAATCTATTCGGGGTGAATATTTAAATACAAATTTAATTCTTTAATTATTACTAGCATGAATTAATCCTATATTAATTCAAATAATAATTGCAACAACATATCATGCATATAATAAGCCACGTAAAACCTACGCATGCGGAATCTACGGGTTTACGTGAACGTACCTCTCGGGATGACAGTGAATTCGGTTGGACGGACTAACCAAAAGGACTTCCCAAGTATTCCCTTAGCCCTTGCTCGACAATCCGGTGGAAGGATACTCGCGAACAATTAACAAAAAGGAAAAAATAAACTTTGTTGCACCACTTTCGTGGATTTGCTAATTTTTCCAGCACATGGAATTGTACTTGGGAATGAAACAATCATCCCCTATTTATAGGTGAGAGGTGGTCGATTTTTTTTCAAGAGAAAACCGATTAATGGGAAAAAGACTTTTCTTGATCACCAAAAAATCTTGAATATATCTCCTATATTCTTTTTCCCATAATTAAAATATTCCACAAAAATCCCACCTCCTCAATATTATGGAATTTTCGAAAATTAAGGGTCCCAAGATTCCAAGATTTGGATCTTCTTGAATTTATGAGATATTCTTGTATTTCAAGAAATACATATCTTCCATAATATATTTTCAAGAAAATCAAAAAATCTTTCTTGCCCTTTTTATTTTCAAAAATTTTTGAAATATCCTTATGAATAACCAAGTGGGAGATTTCTTGAATTTAATGAGATAATCTTGTATTCCAAGAATACATATCTTCATTCCATAACAAAATTCAAAGAAAATCTTTCTCCCTCTTTTATCCATAAATTTTAAAAAATATCAAGGAAAAATAAGCAACAATATTTATTTTATTTTAATCACCCTTTTCGTATTGGACTATTTGTTGGGCTACTTTCGGGGCCTTTAGGAGAATTAAGATTGGACCTTCTAATGGACCTTGAATATCTAATATTGAGCCACAATATAATTCAAGCCCATAAATATTAATTAATCCCACTACATAATTAATATTGCACTATCCATCTTAACCCATATTACGATCAATATGGCTCCGGTCATTATTTCCGTGTTTAAGATTATCTAGCCCATTAATTAATTCAAGCCAACTGAAATAGCTTTCCATTAATTAACATCTTTTATCCTTGGTCGAGGAAACGGTTCAACATTATTATCCATACTTGGAAACTAATTCCACTTGCAAAGATTTGGTATGATAAAGCTTATGAACCTCCCAAGAAAAAATCAAACAAGCGTACTTGCACACGATTCTTCGTATTAAATCTTAGCAATCACATGTGACTAATAATATTGCCCAAGATAAAAAGTATTGAATCTCATTGATTCGCTACCCATGATAAGTCAAAGCAATAGTTACCAATCCCACGTGATCCTATTTAAGGGACGAAGGTTAAGAAATAATGAACCACTGAGGTCTAATTCTTCCTTGTTCGATTACAAGAATTTATCCTCCTGTAGGTCCTATTCAGTGCATCAGTCATGCACTAGTGTAATCTCTTGGTCAAGACAAGCCAATCTGAGCCTTACACTTCAACCTTTCACGATGGGTTGTTCATTTCCATCTAGGTTGTGAATAACGTACTTTTAGTTACAAGGGACTGTTAATTTAATCTTCTGTGATCTGGTATCACTAAATTAACTACAATGTAACACGTCGACTTATTGAATAGTTATGCAGTAAATATATGTAACATTCAATAATATTTAAAACATCGATGATAAACAATTTATTTCAAGAAATATATGCGAAAAAATCGGTTTTAGATTATACAAAGTAAAAAAGCATACTTTTTAGTATAATCCCAACAATCTCCCACTTATACTCAAAGTCTCGCTTTTAAGTATACTACAACTTGTCTCGCGTAGTCCGTGACATCTAATGTCACCTACACATAACCTAATAATTTCTCCCACTTATACTCAAAGCAGTTAGCAACGGTCTTGACACCCATTCCACCCACATGTCTCTCGAATGTATTCAGAGGCGGACTCTTTGTGAATGGATCTGCGCTGGGTCATCCTCGGGCGCTATCTTTGCCACATCTATATCTCCTCTCTTAACGATTTCTCGTATAAGATGTCTTTCCTTTAGTGTGCTTGTTTGACTTCGTGGACTCTTGGTTCTCTTGAATTTGCAATCGCCCTAGCAGATATTGCTAGACAAATTGAAACACCATCCAAGTCCACTAAGAAGATCTAGAGCCCAATCGGTTCTTTCACCGCTTCAAGCGACTACTTACCCGACTTCCATGGTTGAGTCGGTGATGCATTTACGCTTCACACTCGTCCATTTGATGGCTACACTTCCCAAATGGAAACACACTAATCGAGGCGGATAATTTACGAATCTAAATCGATTGGAAATCCGAGTCCGTGTAGCCGATGGGGATTGGACTATCTGACTGATAAACCAACATTTTATCCCGAGTTCTTTTCAGACACTTCAGAATGTTTTTAACTGTCGTCCAATGCGTTTTCCCTGGGTTACTTTGATATCTTGCTACCATGCCTACGGCAAAGCAGATATCCGGTCTTGTACACAGCATTGCATACATATGGTTTTTGACAGCCGAAGCACAAGGAATGCCTTTCATGTCATCTATCTCCTTTTGCGTCTTAGGGGACATTTTCTTGGATAGATGGATTCCAAGTCTGAAAGGTACGAATCTTTTCTTGGAATCTTGCATGCTGAAGCGTTTCAAGACAGTGTCTATGTATGAAACTTGCGATAACCCGATCATCTTTTTCTTGCGATCTCGAGTGATCTTGATCCCAATGATGTGTCTGGCTTTCCCTAAGTCTTTCATATCAAACTGTTTTGAAAAACTTGCCCTTACGTCTGATCACACCTTCACATCATTCCCGATGATCACAATGTCATCTACGTACAATACTAAGAATACTAATGCAGTTCCGACACGCTTTTTATACACACAACTTTCAAACTCGTTTTGATCAATCCCATAAGACTTTATTACATGATCAAAACTTTGGTTCCAAGCTCTGGATGCCTGTTTGAGTCCGTAAATGGACCTCTTGAGCTTACAAACTAGGTGTTCTTAGCCTGTTTCAATGAAAACTTGGGGTTGTTGCATATAGATCTCTTCATCAAGACTTCCGTTTAAGGAAAGCTGTCTTGACATCCATTTGCCAGATTTCAAAGTCGAAATGCCCAGCAATCGATAAGAGAATACAGATGGACTTAAGCATTGCTACGGGCAAAAAAGTTTCCTTATAATCGATCCCTTCTTTCTGAGTATAACCTTTCGCCACTAGTCTTGCTTTAAAGGTTTCAACCTTCCCGTCCGGTCCTCTTTTCCTCTTGTATACCCACTTGCATCTAATGGGTTTGACCCCATTAAGTGGTTCGACTAGCTCCCACACTCTATTATGAAACATAGAACCCAATTCGGCTTTCATTGCTGTTTGCCAAGAATCTGCATCCTTTATCTTGGAGTGCCTCGTCATATGTCCATGGGTCTGATTCGTCTTGTCCGGGAATCAAGTCCGAGGACTCTCCTATTCCCAAGAATCTCTCGGGCTGTCTAACAACCCTCCCACTACGACGAGGCTCCGGTTGTGAAAGCGTATCGTTTGGTATATCATCTAGTACAGTTGGCACTGAGGTTTGCCTTCTAAGCTCATTTAAGGTAATCTCACTTCTGGGTTTTCTTTGGTTCATATAGTCTTCTTCCAAAAATCTAAAATGGGTGCTGAGGACCACCTTTTGATCTTCGGTACTATAGAACATACACCCTTTTGTTCCCTCGGGGTATCCTACAAACAGCCTTAATTCTGATCGAGGATCCAATTTACCGGCTTCCTTGTCCAACACGTAGGTCGGACACCCCCAAATTCTCATGTGTCTCACACTAGGCTTGCGCCCGGGCCACAATTCTTTGGGAGTTTTGGGAACCGATTTGGATGGCACCAAGTTCAGAATGTAAGCCGCTGTTTCCAAGGCATGACCCCAGAACGACTCGGGAAGATCCGCGTAACTCATCATTGATCTAACCATTTCCAAAAGAATTATGTTTCTTTGCTCTGCAACCCCGTTTTGGTGAGGGGTTCCGGGTGCAGTGAGCTGGGATACAATCCCTTCATCAGATAAGTGGTTCAAAAACTCATCGCTGAGGTATTCGCCTCCACGATCAGATCGTAGAGACTTGATACGTTTTTCCCTATGATTCTCTGTTTGAGCCTTAAATTCTTAGAATTCTTCAAAGGTCTCATATTCATGCTTCATAAGGAAAATGTACCTTGAGTAATCATCAATAAAATTACTCATAACCTCCTCTTGCTTTGGTTGACATTGGACCACATACATCTGTGTGAACGATCTCTAACACTTCTTTGGCCCTATTCCCCTTGGCTCCAAATTCCCTCTTGGTCATATTACCCTCCAAACATGATTCGCAGGTTGGGATTTGTTCAACTTGGAGAAGCCCTAGTGAATCGTCTCTCACCAACCTTTGGATCCTCTTTGGATTTATATGACCCAATCTTAGATACCAAAGAAGTGTCTCGTTCACGTCTAATGAACGTTTTCTTTTCTCGGAAACAGTTGATGTGTTATAGGATACATTTCGTGAGTGGTGTGCACAGTTAATTGCATAGAGATCATTCAACAACGTTCCATGATAGATAAATTTATCAACAAGAAAAATGGTAACAACTTTATTAAAAAGTAACCGAATATCCATCATAAAAGTTTAGAAACTAAAAATGAATTCTTTCTAAAATTCCGGAATGTAAAGAATATCTCAAAATTAAAACTCTGTCTTCAAAAGACAGGTGCATTTCTCCCACTGCTTCAGCTGCCACTCTCGTAGCATCGCCCAGTGTGATGAGGACCTCACTCCCACTAAGTTGCCGAGTCCGCTTGAACCCCTGTAATGTGAAACAAACATGATTAGTGGATCCCGTATCCACCACCCACAAAATGAGAGGCATACGCCGCTAAACAAGTTTCAAACAACTAGTGCGTGAGTATTACCTTTCTTTCCTTTCGTTTTGGGGTTGGAACTGGCAAAACCTCCATTGTCCTCTCTCACCACAGCTTAAGCACTTCCTCTTTGGATTTTCCTTGACACAACAAGCATTCCTCATCTTACCATTGCCCTTGGCAACAGTTGAGTTTTATTGCTTATGGCCTTTGGTCCTCTTCTTTATCTTGCCTACCCTTGGCCTAGAAGATGAAGACGGACCACTTGCCGTCAAAGCTTGAGTTTGGTGCCTTATCATCATTTCTGCCGAGACCAAATGCTTGCAACAAATTAGCTAGCGAGGCCAAAATGCTCAAAAACTTTTTGGGCAGAGAGTGAAGTACCAAATTCATCTGAGTCTCCAGATCATAATCTGCACTCAGAATCTCAAGTTTGTTCAGATGGGCCATCTATTTTGAGGACGTAATCCCTTACGGGTTTGCCCTCCACCATTTTCAGCGACGACATCTCTCGCAAGGTGATCTTACGAGTCCCTCATGTTTTGACTCATCAGTTGGCTCATCTGATTTTGGTGTGTCAAGAATCCACTTGTGCTTTTGTGCAGTTAGGACAATTATAATTTTTCGTTTCCAATATAGTTTCCATACATATTGTATTGACTTTAAGTATAATAACAGTGGATTAAAAGGTAACGACATCTTTGAATCGAAATAAACAACTATATGCAATAAAGACAAGTATATCACAAGGTTCGATCACATGCTTCATATTAAAATCTCAAAAAAAATATGAACACGCATTAGCCAACATCTCAAAACAGTTTAAATAAGCCACGTTGGGTGGGTCATTATTTAAACACATTCAAGCAGGTTACAAACAAGAGCGATTACAAACCTTTAATATCCAGATTAATAGTTGGCTCCCCTTTGACCAATATAAAATTGACGGGGACTTGAGAGAAGTATATGCATATCAATTTTATACCTAAATAATAACCATGATTAAATCTGAGGATTATTATTTACGCTTTGATCGAGCCTCGTTGGGAGGTCATAAATAATACTAGTAATAACCCACAATCATCCGTTTGGAATTCATTCATGTGAAACCTATCTTTTGACCGTCCCGTTGGGGAATTTCTCCAAAAGAATTCACAAATAAATAAATCATGGAGGTCAAAATTAATTCAATTTTATTATCCGGAATAAAATTGTCAATTAATTATTTAAACATACTTAGTAATTTTTTGAAGGTGAGATTTTTCCATTTGGCAACCCTCATGCAAACACATTTAAACAAATTAAATAAAGCATAAGATAGCACAAATAAATCAAGCATAACAGAAAAATAAACATATTGGGCACAAATTATCCAATTGTCATGGTTTGATTTTTCTTGGCTTGATCTTGAAGAAACACGTCTCAATTTCTCCCTAATTTCGTTTGTCTCGAAAAATACTTAATCTGCGAAACGCACGCCCAGCGACTCGCGGCAGCGGGATGCACGCCGCATCCGGCGGCCACTGGCCTAGGATAACTTCACTGCCCGGCAAGCCGCGCCCGCCAGTGCCTCGGCACACCTCGGCGAGAGTGTCGAAAAGGCATCCCGAGATCTCGGCGGGCGACAGCGCATCCGTGTGAAGCTGAAAATACCTGGCGACCTCGGCGGCCCAGCGTGCATCCATAAATGGATATCTTTAAGCGCCCACGCCCGTGTCTTGTGACGCCGGGCCTCTGCGTGCCAGCGCGTTATAATTCTGGATTTAATTCTTCATCTCTTCGTTCCCGATCCGGTTACAATTTATTTACAAAAAATAAATAAACCTAGATCTAGACTAGTCTATTACATTGATCAAATCAAACAAATCCTAGTCTACTCGTGGATTTTCTCACGAGGCAAATCAAATCCGAACGAATCGAATTAAAAAAACACAGTTTATATGCATGCATAAACACATTAAATTCCATTACAATTGGATACCTGCAAAAAAAGATCTAGCAATTCTACTATCCAATTTAAAATTTAATGCCAACGAATTAAATTACAATTTAAAAAATTCAGAGCCCGAAACCGTGGATCTGATACCAGTTGTTGGGGAATGATTTGCATAGAACTATTCGGGGTGAATATTTAAATACAAATTTAATTCTTTAATTATTACTAGCATGAATTAATCCTATATTAATTCAAATAATAATTGCAACAACATATCATGCATATAAAAAGCCACGTAAAACCTACGCATGCAGAATCTACGGGTTTACGTGAACGTACCTCTCGGGATGGCAGTGAATTCGGTTGGACGGACTAACCAAAAGGACTTTCCAAGTATTCCCTTAGCCCTTGCTCGACAATCCGGTGGAAGGATACTCGCGAACAATTAACAAAAAGGAAAAAATAAACTTTGTTGCACCACTTTCGTGGATTTGCTAATTTTTCTAGCACATGGAATTGTACTTGGGAATGAAACAATCATCCCCTATTTATAGGTGAGAGGTGGTCGATTTTTTCAGTAGAAAACCAATGTGGGAAAAGAGTTTTCTTGATCACCAAGAAATCGTGAATATATCTCCTATATTCTTTTTCCCATAATTAAAATATTCCACAAAAATCCCACCTCCTCAATATTATGGAATTTTCGAAAATTAAGGGTCCCAAGATTCCAAGATTTGGATCTTCTTAAATTTATGAGATATTCTTGTATTTCAAGAAATACATATCTTCCATAATATCTTTTCAAGAAAATCAAGAAAATCTTTCTTGCCCTTTATTTTCAAAAATTTCGAAATATCCCTTATGAATAACCAAGTGGGAGATTTCTTGAATTTAATGAGATAATCTTGTATTCCAAGAATACATATCTTCATTCCATAACAAAATTCAAAGAAAATCTTTCTCTCTCTTTTATCCATAAATTTTGAAAATATCAAGGAAAAATAAGCAACAATATTTATTATATTTTAATCACCTTTTTCAGTTATTGGACTATTTGTTGGGCTACCCAGGGGGCCTTTAGGAGAATTAAGATTGGACCTTCTAATGGACCTTGAATATTTAATATTGAGCCACAATATAATTCAAGTCCATAAATATTAATTAATCCCACTACATAATTAATATTGCACTATCCATCTTAACCCATATTACAGTCAATATGGCTCCCGGTCATTATTTCCCGTGTTTAAGATTATCTAGCCCATTAATTAATTCAAGTCACTGAAATAGCTTTCCATTAATTAACATCTTTTATACTTGGTCGAGAAAATGGTTCAAAATTATTATCCATACCAGAAACTAATTCTACTTGCAAGATTTGGTATGATAAAGCTTATGAACCTCCCAAGGGGGCAAATCAAACAAGCGTACTTGCACACGATTCTGCGTATTAAATCTTAGCAATCACATGTGACTAATAATATTGCCCAAGATAAAAAGTATTGAATTTCATTGATTATTTACCCATGATAAGTCAAAAGCAATAGTTACCAATCCCACGTGATCCTATTTAAGGGACGAAGGTTAAGAAATAACGAACCAATCGAGGTCTAATTCTTCCTTGTTCGATTTCTCAAGAATTTATCCTCCTCAGGTCCTATTCGATTACATCGATCATGCACTAGTATAATCTCTTGGTCAAGACAAGCCAATCCCCGGCCTTACACTTCAACCTTTCACGATGGGTTGTTCATTTCCATCTAGGTTGTGAATAACGTACTTTTAGTTACAAGAGACCGTTAATTTAATCTTCTGTGATCTGGTATCACTAAAATTAACTACAATGTAACACGTCGACTTATTGAACAGTTATGCAGTAAATATATGTAACATTCAATAATATTTAAAGCATCAGTGATAAACAATTTATTTCAGTAAATAAGTCTGAAAAATTAGTTTCGATTATACAAAGTAAAAAGCATACTTTTCGTTATAATCCCAACAATTCGAGCCTTTGCTTTCGTAGATCTCGGTAGGCGCGCCCGCATATCGAGCGCGCCCATGTGCCCATGCCCAATCCGCTGCGCCCGCGCCGCTGCCTCACCTCCAGCGGCGCTGCGTGCATCAACAGCGCCCGCTTTGACGATTCCGCCCGCGCCGCAAGCGCGCCAAAACCCGTGCGCCCGTCGAACCAGCGCGCGCTTTCGCCCGCCCTCGCCCCGCCCGTGTGTACTGCTTGGCAGCGTCCGCGTCGCGCTCGTGCCTCCCTTGGCACATTTCGCTCGACGCACACCGCTTGCACCCGGTTTCGGATCCCGTCTTTTTAATTCTTCATCTCCGCCTCCGTTTCTGTTCCGGTTACAATTTATTTACAAAAATAAATAAACCTAGATCTAGACTAGTCTATTACACTGAACGAATCAAACAAATCCTAATCTACTCGTGGTTTTTCTCACGAGGCAAAATGAATTCGAACAAATCGAATTAAAAACCACAATTTACATGCATGCATAAATATAAACATCATCAAATACCATGACAATTGGATACCTGCAAAAAAGATCTAGCAATTCTACTATCCAATTTAAAATTTAATGAAAACGAATTAAATTACAATTTAAAATTCAGAGCCCGAAACCGAGGCTCTGATACTAGTTGTTGGGGAATTAATTGCCCGGATCTATTCGGGTTGAATATTTAAATTCAAATTTAATTCTAACAATTATTACTAGCATGAATTAATCCTATATTAATTCAAATAATAATTCAACAACCAATCATGCATATAAACAGTTCACATAAAACCTCCGCATGCGGAAATACTACGGGTTTACGTGAACTGACCTCTCGGAGTGACAACCGTTGTGAAGATGGATCCCGTTCACACGAACACACCAAAAAGTCTTCTCAAGTATTCCCTTATCCTTGTTCAACAATCCGGTGGTAGGAACTCGCGAACAATTTAACAAAAGGAAAAATAAAATTATGTTGCACCACCTGTTGGGGAATAAGTTGCACAGATCTATTCGGGATGAATATTTAAATACAAATTTAATTCTTTAATTATTACTAGCATGAATTAATCCTATATTAATTCAAATAATAATCCAACAACATATCATGCATATAATAATTCACGTAAAACCTACGCATGCGGAATTCTACGAGTTTACGTGAACGTACCTCTTGGGATGGCAACGGTGTGGCTGAATAGACTAACCGTAAGGACTTCCCAAGTATTCCCTTAGCCTTAGTTCGACTATCCGGTGGAAGGATTCTTGTGAACGATTTAACAAAAGGAAAATAAATATGTTGCACCACCTTTGTGGATTTACTAATTTTTTCAGCACATGGAATTGTACTTGGGAATGAAAGAATCATCCCCTATTTATAGAGGCCAAGGTGGTCGAATTTTTAGTGATAAAACAATGTGGGAAAATCTTTTCTCGATCTCCAAGAAATCTTGAATATATCTCATATATTCTTTTTCCCATAATTATAATATTCCACAAAAATCCCACCTACTCTATATTATAAGGATTTTAGAAAATTAAGGGTTCCAAGAATCCAAGATTTGGATCTTCTTGAATTTATGAGATATTCTTGTATTTCAAGAAATACATATCTTCCATAATATCTTTTCAAGAAAATCAAGAAAATCTTTCTTGCCCTCTATTTTCAAAATTTCGAAAATCATATCATAGATAACCAAGTGGGAGATTTCTTGAATTTAATGAGATAAACTTGTATTCCAAGAATACATATCTTCATTCCATAACAAAATTCAAAGAAAATCTTTCTCCCAATATATCTACAATTTTCGAAAATATGATAGGAAAAATAAGCAACAATATTTATTTTATTTTAATCACCTTTTCAGTTAATGGACTATATGTTGGGGCTACTTAGGGGGCCTTTAGGAGAATTAAGATTTGACCTTCTAATGGACCTTGAATATCTAATATTGAGCCACAATATAATTCAAGCCCATAAATATTAATTAATCCCACTACATAATTAATATTGCACTATCCATCTTAACCCATATTACAGTCAATATGGCTCCCGGTCATTATTTCCCGTGTTTAAGATTATCTAGCCCATTAATTAATTCAAGCCACTGAAATACCTTTCCATTAATTAATATCTTTTATCCTTGGTCAAGGAACGGTTCAACATTATTATCCATACCGGAAACTAATTCCACTTGCAAAATTTGGTATGATAAAGCTTATGAACCTCCCAAGGGAAAAATCGAACAAGCGTACTTGCACACGATTCTTCGTATTAAATCTTAGCAATCACATGTGACTAATAATATTGCCCAAGATAAAAAGTATTGAATCTCTCTGATTCGCTACCCATGATAAGTCAAAGTAATAGTTACCAATCCCACATGATCCTATTTAAGGGACGAAGATTAAGAAATAACGAACCACAGAGGTCTAATTCTTCCTTGTTCAGTTCTGAAGAATTTATCCTCCTGTAGGTCCTATTCAGTGCATCAGTAATGCACTAGTGTAATCTCCTGGTCAAGACAAGCCAATCTGAGCCTTACACCTCAACCTTTCACGATGGGTTGTTCATTTCCATCTAGGTCGTGAATGGCGTACTTTTAGTTACAAGGGACTGTTAATTTAATCTTCTGTGATCTGGTATCACTAAATTAACTACAATGTAACACGTACGACTTATTGAACAGTTATGCAGTAAATATATGTTACATTCGATAATATTTAAAACATTAGTGATAAACAATTTATTTCAGTAAATAAGTCTGAAAATTCAGTTTCGATTATACAAAGTAAAAAGCATACTTTCCAGTATAATCCCAACAATCTCCCACTTATACTCAAAGTCTGCTTTTAAGTATACTACAACATGTCTCGTGTAGTCCGTGACATCTAATGTCACCTACACATACCTAATAATTTCTCCCACTTATACTCAAAGCAGATTGGCAACGGTCTTGACACCCATTCCTTCCACATGTCTCTCGAATGTATTCAGAGGCAGACCCTTAGTGAATGAATCTGCTAGGTTGTCCTTAGACGCTATCTTTGCCATATCTATATCTCCTGTCTTAACGATTTCTCGTGTAAGATGTCTTTCCTTTAGTGTGCTTGTTTGACTTGTGAACTCTTGGTTCCCTTGAATTTGCAACTGCCCCTAGCAAATATTGCTAGATAAATTCGGAACTCCATCCAAGTCCAAGGTCTAGAGCCAAATCAGTTCTTTCACTGCTTCACAAGCAGCTACTTACCCGACTTCCATGGTTGAGTCAGTGATGCATTTCTGCTTCACACTCGTCCATTTGATGGCTACACTTCCCAAATGGAAACACACTAACTGAGGCAGATAGTTTCTGGAATCTAAGTCTGATTGGAAATCCGAGTCCGTGTAGCCGATGGGGATTGGACTATTTGACTGATAAACCAACATTCTATCCCGAGTTCTTTTCAGATACTTCAGAATATTTTTAACTGCCGTCCAATGCTTTTTCCCCGGGTTACTTTGATATCTTGCTACCATGCCTACGACAAAGAAGATATCTGGTCTCGTACACAGCATTGCACACATAAGGCTTCCGACAGCCGAAGCACAAGGAATGCCTTTCATGTCATCTATCTCCTTTTGCGTCTTAGGGGACATTTTCTTGGATAGATGGATTCCATGTTTGAAAGGTACAAAGCCTTTCTTGGAATCTTGCATGCTGAAGCGTTTCAAGACAGTGTCTATGTATGAAGCTTGCGATAACCCTATCATCCTTTTCTTGCGATCTCGAGTGATCTTGATCCCAAGGATGTGGTCGGCTTTCCCTAAGTCTTTCATATCAAACTGTTTTGAAAGCCATGCCCTTACGTCTGATAACACCTTTACATCGTTCCCGATGATCAGAATGTCATCCACGTATAGTACTAAGAATACCAATGCAATTCCGACACGCTTTTTATACTCACAACTTTCGAACTCATTTTGATCAATCCCATAAGACTTTATTACATGATCAAAACTTTGGTTCCAAGCTCTGGATGCCTGTTTGAGTCTGTAAATGGACTTAATGAGCTTACAAACTAGGTGTTCTTGGCCTTTTTCAATGAAAACTTGGGGTTGTTGCATATAGATCTCTTCATCAAGACTTCCGTTAAGGAAAGCTGTCTTGACATCCATTTGCCAGATTTCAAAGTCGAAAATCTTGTGAATCGATAAGAGAATACGGATAGACTTAAGCATGGCTACGGGGCGAAAAAGTTTCCTCATAATCGATCCCTTCTTTCTGAGTATAACCTTTCGCCGCTAGTCTTGATTTAAAGGTTTCAACCTTCCCGTCCGGTCCTCTTTTCCTCTTATACTTGCATCCAATGGGTTTGACCCCATTGAGTTGTTCGACTAGCTCCCACACTCTATTATGAAACATAGAACCCATTTCTGCTTTCATTGCTGTTTGTCGAGAATCTGTATCCTTATCTTGGAGTGCCTCGTCATATGTCCATGGGTCTAATTCGTCTTGTCCGGGAATCAAGTCCGAGGACTCTCTTATTCCCATGAATCACTTGGGCTGTCTAACAACCCTCCCACTACGACGAGGCTCCGGTTGTGAAAACGTATCGTTTGGTATATCATCTAGTACAGTTGGCATTGAGGTTTGCCCTCTAAGCTCATTTAAGGTAATCTCACTTCTGGGTTTTCTTTGGTTCATATAGTCTTCTTCCAAAAATCTAAAATGGGTGCTGAGGACCACCTTTTGATCTTCGGGACTATAGAACATACACCCTTTTGTTCCCTCGGGTATCCTACAAACAGCCTTAATTCTGATCGAGGATCCAATTTACCGGCTTCCTTGTCCAACACGTAGGTCGGACACCCCCAAATTCTCATGTGTCTCACACTAGGCTTGCGCCCGGGCCACAATTCTTTGGGAGTTTTGGGAACCGATTTGGATGGCACCAAGTTCAGAATGTAAGCCGCTGTTTCCAAGGCATGACCCCAGAACGACTCGGGAAGATCCGCGTAACTCATCATTGATCTAACCATTTCCAAAAGAATTCTATTTCTTCGCTCTGCAACCTCGTTTTGTTGAGGGGTTCTGGGTGCAGTGAGCTGGGATACAATCCCTTCATCAGATAAGTGGTTCAAAAACTCATTGCTAAGGTATTCGCCTCCACGATCAGATCATAGAGACTTAATACGTTTTTCCCTATGATTCTCTGTTTGAGCCTTAAAATTCTTTGAATTTCTCAAAAATCTCAGATTTATGCTTCATAAGGAAAATGTAACCGTACCTTGAGTAATCACCAATAAAATTACTCATAACCTCCTCTTGCTTTGGTTGACATTGGACCACATACATCTGTGTGAACGATCTCTAACACTTCTTTGGCCCTATTCCCCTTGGCTCCAAATTCCCTCTTGGTCATATTACCCTCCAAACATGATTCGCAGGTTGGGATCTGTTCAACTTGGAGAAGCCCTAGTGAATCGTCTCTCACCAACCTTTGGATCCTCTTTGGATTTATATGACCCAATCTTAGATACCAAAGAAGTGTCTCGTTCACGTCTAATGAACGTTTTCTTTTCTCGGAAACAGTTGATGTGTTATAGGATACATTTCGTGAGTGGTGTGCACAGTTAATTGCATAGAGATCATTCAACAACGTTCCATGATAGATAAATTTATCAACAAGAAAAATGGTAACAACTTTATTAAAAAGTAACCGAATATCCATCATAAAAGTTTAGAAACTGAAAACAAATTCTTTCTAAAATCCGGAATGTAAAGAACATCTCAAAAATTAAAACTCTGTCTTCAAAAGACAGGTGCACTTCTCCCACTGCTTCAGCTGCCACTCTCGTAGAATCGCCCAGTGTGATGAGGACCTCACTCTCACTAAGTTGCCAGGTCCGCTTGAACCCCTGTAATGTGAAACAAACATGATTAGTGGATCTCATATCCACCACCCACAAATGGGAGGCATACGCCGCTAAACAAGTTTCAACAACTAGTGCGTGAGAATTACCTTTCTTTCCATCCCTTTTGGGTCTGGAACAGGCTGACCTCCAATGTCCTTTCTCACCGCAGTTGAAGCACTTCCCCTTAGCTGGCTTGTTCACTCCACCATCCTTCTTCACCTTATCTTTGCCATTGGCAACACTTGAGTTCACTTGCTTGTGGCCTTTGTTCCTTTTCTTGTTCTTACCACCCCTTGGTCTAGAAGAAGAAGAAGGTCCGTTTGCCACCAAGGCTTGGCTCTCTTCGCCCCAATATAAGCCTCTGCCGAGACTAAAGCTTGCAACAACAGATCGGGACGAGAACTTTTGATTATTCATCCGGTAGTTCAACCTGAATTGTTCAAAACTTTTCGGCAGAGAGTGGAGCACCGAAATCAATTTGGGTCTCGATATCGTGATTCAAATACCAAGTACCTCAAGCTTATTAAGGTGAGCCATCATCTGGAGAACGTGCTCCCTTCAGGCGTTCCTCCATCATTTTCATAGAGAGCAAGTCCCTCATGGTGATCTGACGAGCCACACGGTTCTGATGTTGAAACATCGCTTTAAGACTAGTCATGATTTCCGCAGTGGTCTCAACGTTCTAGTGTTGGTGTTGCAACACATCTGACATAGAAGCCAAGATGGTACACTTTGCCATTTCGTTAGACCGCTCCCATTCAGCATACTCTTTCTTAACCGTTTTAGTGGACTCATCTGATGGTTTATCTGGTTTAGGTGTGGTCAGACAATAGTTAGTTTTCGATTCCAATCAACAAAATTTTCTCCAGTGAGCAAATTGTCTTTTAGTATATTGAATAGTGGATTAAAAGGTTGCGACATGATGAACTGAAATAAATAATAACATGCATAAGCACAAATATATCACAAGGTTCGATCACATGCATCATATTAAAATCTAAAAAAAAAATATGAACATGCATCAGCCAACATCTCAAAACAGTTTAAATAAGCCACGTGGGGTGGGTCATTATTTAAACACATTCAAGCAGGTTACAAACAAGAACAGTTACAAACCTTTAATATCCAGATTAATAGTTGGCTCACACTTGACCAATATAAAATTGACAGGGACTTCGGGGAAGTATATGCATATCAATTTTATACCTAAGTAATAACCATGATTAAATACAGGATTATTATTTCGATTTGATCGAGCCTCGTGGGGAGGGTCATCGTCGCCACTAACCCACAATCATCCGTTTGGAATTCATTCATGTGAAAGCTATCTTTTGACCGTCCCGTGGGGGGAATTTCTCCAAAAGAATTCACAAATAAATAAATCATGGAGGTCAAAATTAATTCAATTTTATTATCCGGAATAAAATTGTCAATTAATTATTTAAACATACTTAGTAATTTTGAAGGTGAGATTTTTCATTTGGGCAATTCTCATGCAAACACATTTAAACAAATTAAATAAAGCATAAGATAGCACAAAATAAATCAAGCAAAAGCAGAAAAAATAAACATAACCCACACCTAATTATCGGTGTCATGGTTTGATTTTTCTTGAAACGTCTTAAAAAGCTGCAAATCTTGAATTTCTCCCGCTCGATCGTCTCAAAAAATACTCTGTCTCGAAAGCATACATAGCGGCTCCTTGGCCGGATGCACGCCGCCCCCATCGGCGGCCACTTGGCGAGTTAACCTCGGCGGCCTCGGCAGCGTCCGGCGAGTATCGCCCGCCCAGCGCCTCGGCCCGGCCTCGGCGAGATTCGGCGGCTCTCGCGCGGCCGTGAGCATTATCCGCGTCGCTCCCGGAAATGCCTGCGCCCCCGATTCTCGGCACCCTTGCCGTCCCCGTGTGCTGTACTTCCACCGCCATCCGCTGGTCGCTCCGCCGCGGTGCCAGCATGCGCCCTAGCGCCTTACTTAGAAGCAGCGACACCTCAGCCTTCGGCCCTCGATTTTCGCCCGGCGCCCGTGCGTGCTGCTGGCGTCACGTCCACGCGCCCTCCTTGGCACGCGTTTAAGACGACGACGACGTCACGCCCCTTCTCGATTTTATCCTTTAATTCTTCGTCTCGTCCTCGTTTTCGATCTGGTTACAATTTATTTACAAAAAATAAATAAACCTAGATCTAGACTAATCTATTACATTGATCAAATCAAACAAATTTTAATCTACTCGTGGATTTTCTCACGAGGCAAAACGAATCCGAACGAATCGAATTAAAAACCACAGTTTATATTCATGCATAAATAAACACATTAAATTCCATGACAATTGGATACCTGCAAAACAGATCTAGCAATTCTACTATCCAATTTCAAATTTAATGTCAACGAATTAAATTATAATTTAAAAAATTCAGAGCCCGAAACCGTGGCTTTGATACCAGTTGTTGGGGAATAAGTTGCACAGATCTATTCGGGGTGAATATTTAAATACAAATTTAATTCTTTAATTATTACTAGCATGAATTAATCCTATATTAATTCAAATAATAATCCAACAACATATCATGCATATAATAATTCACGTAAAACCTACGCATGCGGAATTCTACGAGTTTACGTGAACGTACCTCTTGGGATGGCAACGGTGTGGCTGAATAGACTAACCGTAAGGACTTTCCAAGTATTCCCTTAGCCCTCGTTCGACTATCCGGTGGAAGGATTCTTGTGAACGATTTAACAAAAGGAAAATAAATATGTTGCACCACCTTTGTGGATTTACTAATTTTTCTAGCACATGGAATTGTACTTGGGAATGAAAGAATCATCCCCTATTTATAGAGGCCAAGGTGGTCGAATTTTTAGTGATAAAACAATGTGGAAAAATCTTTTCTTGATCTCCAAGAAATCTTGAATATATCTCCTATATTCTTTTTTCCATAATTGTAATATTCCACAAAAATCTCACCTACTCTATATTATAAGGATTTTCGAAAATTAAGGGTTCCAAGAATCCAAGATTTGGATCTTCTTGAATTTATGAGATATTCTTGTATTTCAAGAAATACATATCTTCCATAATATCTTTTCAAGAAAATCAAGAAAATCTTTCTTGCCCTCTATTTTCAAAATTTCAAAAATCATATCATAGATAACCAAGTGAGAGATTTCTTGAATTTAATGAGATAAACTTGTATTCCAAGAATACATATCTTCATTCCATAACAAAATTCAAAGAAAATCTTTCTCCCAATATATCTACAATTTTCGAAAATATGATAGGAAAAATAAGCAACAATATTTATTTTATTTTAATCACCTTTTCAGTTAATGGACTATATGTTGGGCTACTTAGGGGGCCTTTAGGAGAATTAAGATTTGACCTTCTAATAGATCTTGAATATCTAATATTGAGCCACAATATAATTCAAGCCCATAAATATTAATTAATCACACTACATAATTAATATTGCACTATCCATCTTAACCCATATTACAGTCAATATGGCTCCCGGTCATTATTTCCCGTGTTTAAGATTATCTAGCCCATTAATTAATTCAAGCTACTGAAATAACTTTCCATTAATTAATATCTTTTATCCTTGGTCAAGAACGGTTCAACATTATTATCCATACTGAAACTAATTCCACTTGCAAGATTTTGTATGATAAAGCTTATGAACCTCCCAAGGGGGCAAATCGAACAAGCGTATTTGCACACGATTCTTCGTATTAAATCTTAGCAATTACATGTGACTAATAATATTGCCCAAGTTAAAACGTATTGAATCTCTCTGATTCGCTACCCATGATAAGTCAAAGCAATAGTTACCAATCCCACATGATCCTATTTAAGGGACGAAGATTAAGAAATAACGAACAACTGAGGTCTAATTCTTCCTTGTTCAGTTCTGAAGAATTTATCCTCATGTAGGTCCTATTCAGTGCATCAGTCATGCACTTGTGTAATCTCTTGGTCAAGACAAGCCAATCTGAGCCTTACACCTCAACCTTTCACGATGGGTTGTTCATTTCCATCTAGGTCGTGAATGGCGTGCTTTTAGTTACAAGGGACTGTTAATTTAATATTCTGTGATCTGGTATCACTAAATTAACTACAATGTAACACGTACGACTTATTGAACAATTATGCAGTAAAATATGTAACATTCGATAATATTTAAAGCATCAGTGATAAACAATTTATTTCAGTAAATAAGTTTGAAAATTCAGTTTCGATTATAAAAAGTAAAAAACATACTTTCCAGTATAATCCCAACACCACCTTTGTGGATTTCTAATTTTTTCAACACATGGATTGCACTGGGGATGAAAAATTCAACCCCTATTTATATAGGGGGTGTTGGTCGAAATTTTGTGCATGAATAAGATGGGAAAATCTTTTTATTGATCTCCAAGAAATCTTGAATATATCCAATATATTATTTTCTCCATATTTAAAATATTCCACAAAAATTACAACTCCTCTTGTTATGGTATTTTCGAAAATAATAAGGAGTAAGAATCCAAGATTTGGATCTTTTTGAATTTTATGAGATATTCTTGTATTCCAAGAATACATATCTTCCATAATATCTTTTCAAGAAAATCAAGAAAATCTTTCCTTCCTTATTTTTTTCATTATTTTCGAAAAATACAAAATAAATAGCCAAGTGGGAGATTTCTTGAATTTAATGAGATAAACTTGCATTCCAAGAATACTTATCCTCATTCCATAACAAAATTCAAAGAAATTTTTTCTCCCTCTTTATTTATTTATTTTCGAAAATTTTAGGAAAATAGGCAACAATATTTTATTTAATTTAAAACACATTTTTCAGTTATTGGACTTTATGTTTGGGCTACTTGAGGGGCCTTTAGGAGAATTAAGATTGGATCTTCTAATGAACTTTGAATATCTAATATTGAGCCACAATATTATTCAAGCCCATAAATATTAATTAATCTCACTACATAATTAATATTGCACTATCCATCTTAACCCATATTACTGTTAATATGACTCCTGGTTATTATTTTCCGTGTTTAAGATTATCCAGCCCATTAACTAATTCAAGCCACTGAAATAGCTTTCCTTTAATTAATATCTTTTTTCCTTGGTCAAGGAACAGTTCAACATTATTATCCATACCGGAAACTAATTCCACTTGCAAGATTTGGTATGATAAATCTTATGAACCTCCCAAGGGGGCAAATCAAACGAGCGTACTCGAACATGATTCTTCGTATTAAATCTTAGCAATCGCATGTGACCAGTAATATTGGCCAAGATATAAAGTATTGAATCTCATTGATTCTCTACCCGTCATAAGTCAAAGCAATAATTACTAACCACACACGATCCTATTTAAGGGACGAAGATTAAGAAATAACGAACCACTGAGGTCTAATTCTTCCTGGTTCAGTGCTGAAGAATTTATCCTCCTATAGGTCCTGTTCAGTGCATCAGTCATGCACTAGTGTAATCACTTGGTCAAGACAAGCCAATCTGAGCCTTACACTTCAACCTTTCACGATGAATTGTTCATTTCCATCTAGGTCGTGAACAACGTACTTTTAGTTACAAGGGACTGTTAATTTAATCTTCTGTGATCTGGTATCACTAAATTAACTACAATGTAACACGTATTATTTATTGAACAATTATGCAGTAAATATATGTAACATTCAATGATATTTAAAGCATCAGTGATAAATAATTTATTTCAGTAAATAAGACAGAAATTCAGTTTGGTTATACAAAGTAAAAGCATACTTTCCAGTATAACCCCAACAGGAGCTCAGCGTCTTTCAGTACCTGGCTTACATAGTATACTGGCAAGTGTGTTGCCCCCTCTGCTCGGACGAACACAGCGCTGATGGCGTGTTCGGAGGTGGCCAGATATAAGTACAGTTGTTTGCTTGGCACCAGTTTGGACTGTTGGGAAATTTATAATTTTGATGGAAGTTCCAAAACAGTTATAATAGGACCAGTCGAACCTGTTAGTCGACTGATGATTTGATAGGAAACCAGCTGAACATGTTAGACAGCTGATGAATTAGACTAGGTCACATTTTGAGGGGAAACTCAAAATGCATAAGTTAGGTCAAGATCAGCAGCGAAGATCAGCAGCAAAGATCAGTAGCGGGAATCAGAAGAAATGATCTGAAGACGCAGCAGACCAGAAGACCTATTCTACGAAGACATCAGCATAGTTGATTGGTTGAAGCTAAGACAACCATATCAGAAGACTCAAGGCGACTGATCAGTTAAGTATTGATCAGTTCAAGCTTAGTCAGAAAAGTGATAAGCATAATTACTTATCCAAGGCATACGATGTAAATCAGACCAGAAGAATGTCAACATAGTTGGCTTTACAAAGACACCGAATAAATGTCCTTGTTAGCCAATAAGGGATCGACATGTATGTACGAATCTGACGTTGCAGGATATGGCGTATCAGAGCAACGACTACAAAGGACAAATATGCATGAAGACGACATGGCCTTCCTGAGCACGTCAAATCAAGCCTGCAACTACCAAAAATAGCCTGAAATTCAAATTGCTCTCCAACGGCTCTTTGATTTCATGGTCTATAAATATGGGATCATCCTTCATAGTGAAGACACGAAAATTATCATCAAGCTCAAGCTACAGCAATTTCCGCATGAAGAACACAAAATCAAGAAAATTTCTAAGTGTTCATCCCATTGTTCTTAGCATAGAAATCTTATCCTTTAGCTTTAGGCTACACAAATACTAGGATAGATTTCCAGTTGGAACACTACAAATCTTATACCCAAACCCAAAAGTTAGGTTAAGTTTGATTTGCAAGATTTCAGACTAGGGTTTCTAGTTTCTGATTTATGGGATTGGTTGAGTGAGAACTCTTTAAACATCTGTTGTACTGTGTTGGACTAACACATTAAACTAAGTCCAGTTGGTTTTGTTGGTGCCCCTACTGATAGGGAAGAGTGGACGTAGGACTGGTTGTCTGAACCACTATAAAAATCTTGTGTGATTTATCTGATTTACCTGCTTTACACTATAGCACACTACCTGATTTGATATTGCATACATATTCTGAGTCTGGATCAGTTTTGCATCAAGCAACTGATCTGATCAGCTTGACACTTTGTCGCCTGATTGAAAACATATAAGCAGAAATCTGATTCTATAAAACTGGTTTTTCACACGGGTTAAAACTTAGCTTCCGCACATCAGTTAAACTGATAGACATCGAACTGATATGCCCTCAGATCAGTAATTTGGATATCAATCCAAACTGATCCACACGCACTCTGATCAGGCATACTTGCTATCATACCTGATCTTGCACAAAAAGTTTTCAGAAGTCTATTCACCCCTCCCCTCTAGACATCTGCCCTCATGAAAACCCATTCGGGACCTACATGGACAAAGTTTGCTTGTCCGCCAGGTATAACTTTAGGGACTCGAATGTACTTTGGCAGTTCTCTGTCCACTGGAACCTTCCTTTCTTCAAAGCATCGAAGAAAGGCTAACACTTGTCCCCGGTTCGTGATATGAAAAGATTTAAGGAGGCCAGACATCTGTCAATTTCTGGACTTCCTTCACATTTCTGGGGGCTTGGATGTCGAGCTTAGCTTGGATCTTAGATGGGTTCGCCTGGATCCCCCATTGACTAACCATGTGCCCCAGAAATTTTCCAAAATGAACCCCAAAACTGCACTTCTTTGGGTTCAGCTTCATGTTGTGTGCTCGGAGGATATCAAATGTTTGGGCAAGGTGGCGGAGGTGGTCTTCCTTGTGCTCACTTTTGACCATAATGTCATCGATATACACCTCGACTGTTCGACCAATATGTTCGTCAAACATCTTGTTCACCAACCTTTGGAAGGTTGCCCCGACATTTTTTAAACTGAACGGCATACGCTTCCAGTAGTACATATTCTTCCCATTGCAGAAGGATGCACTCTCCTAATCATCGGGATGCATGGGAATATGGTGGTACCCGGTGAACGCATCCATGAAGTTCATGAGTTCGTGCCTCGCAGTATTGTCGACCAAATAGTCGATATGTGGTACCGAGAAATTGTCCTTGGGGCACGCCTTATTCAGATCAATGAAATCTATGCACAACCTCCAAGTACAATTTAATTTTCAGACGAGCATAGGATTTGCTAGCCACTCGGGGCACTTGACTTCTCGAATGAGCTTGTTATAGAGCAACTTTTTCACCTCGACGTCCAACACCACATATTTTTTTGGGCCGAACTTTATTCGTTTTTAGGTCACTAGTATTCGTGTC
This sequence comes from Stenogyne calaminthoides, assembly GCA_037126765.1. NCBI lineage: Eukaryota > Viridiplantae > Streptophyta > Magnoliopsida > Lamiales > Lamiaceae > Stenogyne > Stenogyne calaminthoides. The sequence goes on from JBBCBC010000056.1 coordinate 339,318, forward strand.
AGGTCGATATCGAGGTGTTGGCATGCATGCTTAGGATTGATGCCCATCATGTCCTCATGCGACCATGCAAACACGTCCAGGTTTGCCCGAAGATATGTGATCATTTTTATTCTGAGTGGCTCCAAAAGTTCTGAGCCGATGAAAATTTCTAATTCCAGCCTGGCCGGATCGGCTGAACGGACTTCAATTCTTCAATAGGCGTTGCTCACCTCTTTCTTTGTTTCTATCGGCGATCTATGATCGACCCCCTGTGCTCGTCCTCCACCTCCATAGGGTCAAACCCTACACGAGGTTCCAAATCTGGAAGCTGGCGGTCGGACTGCTGTTCTGGTCGGCCACCAAGAACATCGATATTCATAGGGTCGGGGGCTTGTCTAGCCGCCGCATTTGTGGTTGGCCCAGACCCAATTTGGTTCGATTCTCCAACTTCCATATTCACTTGTTCCACCATGCTCACCATACTTTATTTTCCTGGTGCGCATGATAACAAACAATCACGGGCTTTCTTTTGATCGCCCTTAACGCTGCCCGCTCCATCAATAGTTAGAAATTTAACACAGTAATAGTAGGTCGAACAAGCGGCTTTGAATTCCTGAATAAACGGGCGACCTAAAAACCCATTATACGTAGACGGAACATCAACGATTACAAAATCTAGCATTCTAGTTCATTGAATTTCTGGATACTTAGTGGACTCTAACTCGACACCTAACCTAATAAAACCATACGGTCGGATTATAGCTTCTCCGAAACCCAGAATGGTATGATCACAAGGTTCGATATAAGCACTTAGGTCCCCCACTTGTTTCTCCATTAAGTGCAGGGTGTTTACGAACAGTATGTTCGCGTATGTTCCCATGTCGACCAAAAGTCTGTGCACCTTTAGGCCAAGAAGTCGAGCACTGAGCACCAGAGAATCATTGTGGGGGGGGGTCACGATGTCGTCAAGGTCATCATTCGTGAAGGTAATATGGTGGGAAGGTGGCGTGCTCGCCACATTTACTTTATGGATTCTCTACATGGCACGCAACTCCATCTTTTTACGTCTGTTCGATAGAGTGGACTCTGGGTAGCATCCCCCCACCAGCCCATAATCCGGGCGAATCATATTTATTTCTTGTCCCAACTGGCCTTTGTCTGTAGTCAGGGCACCCTTCTTAGGCAACTCCAGCTGTCGGCGGAATTCCTCTTCCTCGCTATCACTCACCTCTTCCGCCTTACATTTTTTCTTTTGGTCGCCCGATGGCTCATTCCAGGCATCTCTGTTCGCCGGTTTCTTCAAGAATCGGGTAAGGCGGTTCTCCTCGTACAATTTTCATAGTTCTCGAAGAAGATCGCGACACTCATTTGTATTGTGCCCGATATATTAGTGGTACAAGAAGAACTTGGAGACATTGAACTGTGTTGGGGTTATACTGGAAAGTATGCTTTTACTTTGTATAACCAAATTGAATTTCTGTCTTATTTACTGAAATAAATTATTTATCACTGATGCTTTAAATATCATTGAATGTTACATATATTTACTGCATAATTGTTCAATAAACAATACGTGTTACATTGTAGTTAATTTAGTGATACCAAATCACAGAAGATTAAATTAACAGTCCCTTGTAACTAAAAGTACGTTGTTCACGACCTAGATGGAAATGAACAATCCGTCGTGAAAGGTTGAAGTGTAAGGCTCAGATTGGCTTCTCTTGACCAAGAGATTACACTAGTGCATGACTGATGCACTGAATAGGACCTACAGGAGGATAAATTCTTCAGCACTGAATTAGGAAGAATTAGACCTCAGTGGTTCGTTATTTCTTAATCTTCGTCCCTTAAATAGGATCGTGTGTGGTTAGTGATTATTACTTTGACTTATGACGGGTAGAGAATCAATGAGATTCAATACTTTATATCTTGGGCAATATTACTGGTCACATGCGATTGCTAAGATTTAATACGAAGAATCGTGTGCGAGTACGCTCATTTGATTTTCCCCCTTGGGAGGTTTATAAGATTTATCATACCAAATCTTGCAAGTGAAATTAGTTTCCGGTATGGATAATAATGTTGAACCGTTCCTTGACCAAGGACAAAAGATATTAATTAAAGGAAAGTTATTTCAGTGGCTTGAATTAATTAATGGGCTGGATAATCTTAAACACGGGAAATAATAACCGGGAGCCATATTAACAGTAATGTGGGTTAAGGTGTTTTAAATTAAATAAAATATTGTTGCCTATTTTTCCTAGAATTTTCGAAAATAAATAAATAAAGAGGGAGAAAGATTTTCTTTGAATTTTGTTATGGAATGAGGATAAGTATTCTTGGAATGCAAGTTTATCTCATTAAATTCAAGAAATCTCTCACTTGGCTATTTATTTTGTATTTTTCGAAAATAATGAAAAAAATAAGTAAGGAAAGATTTTCTTGATTTTCTTGAAAATATATTATGGAAGATATGTATTCTTGGAATACAAGAATATCTCATAAAATTCAAAAAGATCCAAATCTTGGATTCTTACTCCTTATTATTTTCGAAAATACCATAACAAGAGGAGTTGGGATTTTGGTGGAATATTTTAAATATGGAGAAAAGAATATATTGGATATATTCAAGATTTCTTGGAGATCAAGAAAAAGATTTTCCTATCTTATTCATGCACAAATTTTCGACCAACACCCCCTCTATAAATAGGGGATGAATTTTTCATCCCCAGTGCAATTCCATGTGTTGGAAAAATTAGAAATCCACAATGGTGGTGCAACATAATTTTATTTTTCCTTTTGTTAAATTGTTCGCGAGTTCCTACCACCGGATTGTTGAACAAGGATAAGGGAATACTTGAGAAGGCTTTTTGGTGTGTTCGTGTGAAGGGGATCCATCTTCTCAACGGTTGTCACTCCGAGAGGTTAGTTCACGTAAACCCGTAGTATTTCTGCATGCGTAGGTTTTATGTGAACTGTTTATATGCATGATTGGTTGTTGAATTATTATTTGAATTAATATAGGATTAATTCATGCTAGTAATAATTGTTAGAATTAAATTGTATTTAAATATTCAACCCGAATAGATCCGGGCAATTAATTCCCCAACAACTGGTATCAGAGCCAGGTTTCGGGCTTTGAATTTTAAATTGTAATTTAATTCATTTTCATTAAATTTGAAATTGGATAGTAGAATTGCTAGATCTTTTTTGCAGGTATCCAATTGTCATGGTATTTGATGAATGTTTATATTTATGCATGCATATAAATTGTGGTTTTTAATTCGATTCGTTCGAATTCGTTTTGCCTCATGAGAAAATCCACGAGTAGATTAGGATTTGTTGGATTCGTTCAATGTAATAGACTAGTCTAGATCTAGGTTTATTTATTTTTATAAATAAATTGTAACCGGATCGGAAACGGAGGCGGAGACGAAGAATTAAAAAGACGGGATCCGGACCCGGGTGTGCTGCGGCGTCGCGTCGCGAAAAAACGTGCCAAGGAGGCACGCACGCCGCGACGGGACGCTTGCAGTGCACACAGGCGGGGCGAGGCCCGGCGGGGCCGAGCGCCAAGGATCAAGTCGGGCGACGACGCGGCGAATCGCCAAAGCGGGCGAAAGCGCTAAGCGAGGCAGGTGATGCGGGCGCAGGCAGATCGGGCATGGGTGGGCGCTGCTGAAGCCTTCGGCGCAAGTCTTGTTGGGTGCGCGCTGCACGCCGCCGAGATCTCTACCGAAAGATCCGAGCACACCGCTAGGTGACGTCTTGCGCCGGCGCTTAGACGCTAGCAAGCCGCAGCGCCGACATCGACACGGATGGGGGAGGGGAAGGCGTGCATTCCGACCCACGAGTTGGTCGATGATGTGGCTTGACGAGGCATTTTTCAAAACGGTCAAGTGGGAGCTTTTTGAGACGAACGGTGAAGGCTATGAAGACGATTTCTCGAGATCAAGACATGACAAAAATTAACCGTGACAATTGGATATATGTGCCCAATGTGTTTAATTTTTTGTTTTGATATTTTGCATTATTTTGTGCTTATTTAAATTGTGTTTAAATATGCTATGCATGAGAATATGTTTTGAAAAATCTCACCTTCGAAAATTACTAAGTATGTTTAAACAATTAATTGACAATTTTATTCTCGATAATAAAATTGAATTAATTATGAACTCCATGATTTATTTATTTGTGGATTCTTTTGGAGAAATTCCCCCCACGGGATGGCCAAAAGATAGATTTCACATAAATAAATTCCGAATGGATGATTGTGGGTTATTATTAGTAGTGACGATGACCCTCCCCACGAGGCTCCTTCAAAGTCAAGTAATAATTCTATATTTAATCATGGTTATTACTTAGGTATAAAATTGATATGCATATACTTCCCCGAAGTCCCTGTCAATTTTATATTGGTCAAGTGGGAGCCAACTATTAATCTGGATATTAAAGGTTTGAAACTGTTTTGTTTGTAACCTGCTTGAATGTGTTTAAATAATGACCCACCCCACGTGGCTTATTTAAACTGTTTTGAGATGTTGACTAATGCATGTTCATATTTTTTTTGAGATTTTAATATGATACATGTGATCGAACCTTGTGATATATTTGTGCTTATACAAATTGATATTTATTTCAGTTCAGCATGTCGCAACCTTTTAATCCACTGTTAATATACTTAAAGTGAATAGAATTGTATAGGAAGCTATGTTGATTGGAAACGAAAAGTTATGATTGTCCTAACTGCACAAAAGCACAAGTGGATTCTTGACACACCAAAATCAGATGAGCCAACTGACGAGTCAAAAATGTGGGACTCGTCAGATCACCTTGCGAGAGATATTATCGCTGAAAATGGTGGAGGGCAACCCCGTAAGGGATTACGTCCTCAAAATAGATGGCCCATCTGAATAAACTTGAGGTTATGGTTGCAGGTTATGATCTGGAGACCCATATCGATTTGGTACTCCACTCTCTGCCCAAAAGTTTTGAGCATTTTGGCCTCGTTAGCTGACTTGTTGCAAGCTTTGGTCACGACAGAGACGTTGATGGGGCACCAAACTCAAGCTTTGGCGGTAAGTGGTCCGTCTTCATCTTCTAGGCCAAGGGAAGACAAGAAAAAGAAGAGGACCAAAAGCCATAATCAATCAAACTCAACTGTTGCCAAGGGCAATGGTAAGATGAGGAATGCCGGTGGTGTCAATTGGAAAATCCAAAGAGGAAGTGCTTAAACTGCGGTGAAAGAGGACAATGGAGGTTTGCCTGTTCCAACCCCAAAAGGGCCGGAAAGAAAGGTAATTCTCACGCACTAGTTGTTGAAACTTGTTTAACGGCGTATACTTCTCATTTGTAGGTAGTTGATACGGGATCTGCTGACCATGTATGTTTCACGTTACGGGGTCCCAGCTGACCCGACAACTTAGTGGGAGTGAGATCCTCATCACACTGTGCGATGCTACGAGAGTGGCAGCTGAAGCAGTGGGAGAAGTGCACCTGTCTTTTGAAGACAGAGTTTTAATTTTAAGAGACGTTCTTTATGTTCCCAGTTTTAGAAAGAATTCACTTTCAGTTTCTAAAATTCTGTTAATGGATACTTAGTTTCTTCTAATAAAGAATGACATCATTTCTTGAAATGATGAGTGTATTTGTTATGGGACATTGATGGACAATCTCTATACAATTAACTGTGCACACCACTCACGAAATGCATCCTATAACACATCAACTATTTCCGATAAAAGAAAACATTCATTAGACGTGAACGAGACACTTCTATGGCATCTTAGATTGGGAAATATTAATCTAAAAAGGATTCAAAGGTTGGTAGAAGATGGTTCATTGGAGTCTCTCCGGGTTGAACTAATCCCAACTTGCGAATCATGTTTGGAGGGTAAAATGACCAAGAGGGCATTCGGAGCCAAGGGGAATAGAGCCAAGGAAGTGTTAGAAATCGTTCACACAGACGTATGTGGTCCAATGTAAATCAAAGCAAGAGGAGGTTATGAGTATTTCATCACCTTCATTGATGATTACTCAAGGTACGACTACATTTTCCTTATGAAGCATAAATCTGAGACCTTTGACAAATTCAAAGAATTTAAGGCTCAAGCAGAGAATCATAGGGAAAAACGTATCAAGTCTCTACGATCTGATCGTGGAGGCGAGTACCTCAGTGATGAGTTTTTGAACTACTTGTCAGATGAAGGGATTGTATCCCAGCTAACTGCACCCGGAACCCCTCAACAAAATGGGGTTGCAGAGCAAAGAAACAGAACTCTTTTAGAAATGGTTAGATCAATGATGAGTTATGCGGATCTACACAAGTCATTCTGGGGTCATGCCTTGGAAACAGCGGCTTATATTCTGAACTTGGTGCCATCCAAGTCGGTTCCCAAAACTCCCAAAGAATTGTGGACCGGGCCCAAGCCCAGTTTGAGACACATGAGAATTTGGGGGTGTCCGGCCTACGTGTTGGACAAGGAAGCCAGGAAATTGGATCCTCGATCAGAATTAAGGTTGTTTATAGGATACCCCGAGGGAACAAAAGGGTGTATGTTATATGGTCCCAAAGATCAAAAGGTGGTAATAAGCACCCGCTTTAGATTTTTGGAAGAAGACTATATGAACGAAAGAAAGCCCAGAAGTGAGATTACCTTAAATGAGCTTAAAGGGCTAACCTCAGTGCCAACTGTACAATATAACATACCAAACGACACACTTACACAACCGGAACCTCGACGTAGTGGGAGGGTTGTGAGACAACCCAAGAGATTCATGGGGATAGGAGAGTCCTCGAACTTAGTCCCCAATCAAGATGAATCAAACCCATGGACTTACGACGAGGCAATCCAAGACAAGGATGCAGTTTCTTGGCAAACAACAATGGAAGCCGAAATGGGTTCTATGGATCATAACAGAGTGTGGAGCTAGTCGAACCACTTAATGGGGTCAAACCCATTGGCTGCAAGTGGGTATACAAGAGGAAAAGAGGACCGGACGGGAAGGTGAAAACCTTCAAGGCAAGGCTTGTGGTGAAAGGTTATACTCAGAAAGAGGGGATCGACTATGAGAAAACCTTCTCACCTGTAGCAATGCTCAAGTCCATCCGAATTCTCTTGTCGATTGTTGCGCATCTCGACTTTGAAATCTGGCAAATGGATGTCAAGACGGCTTTCCTTAACGGAAGTCTTGAAGACGAGATCTATATGCAACAACCCCAAAGACTTCATTGAAAAAGGCCAAGAACACCTAGTTTGCAAGCTCAAGAAGTCCATTTATGGACTCAAACAAGCATCCAGAGCTTGGAACCAATGTTTTGATCAAGTAATAAAGTCTTATGGGTTTGATCAAAATGAATACGAAAGTTGTGTGTATAAAAAGCGTGTCGAAACTGCATTGGTATTCTTAGTACTATACGTAGACGACATTCTGCTCATCGGTGACAATGTAAAGGTGTTGTCAGACGTAAGGGCATGGCTTTCAAAAACAGTTTGATATGAAGGACTTAGGGGAAGACGGGCACATCCTTGGGATCAAGATCACTCGAGATCGCAAGAAAAGGATGATAGGCTTATCGCAAGCTTCATATATAGACACTGTCTTGAAGCGATTCAGCATGCAGGATTCCAAGAAAGGCTTCGTACCTTTCAGGCATGGAATCCATCTATCCAAGGAAATGTGCCCTAAGACACAAAAAGAGATAGATTACATGAAAGACATTCGTTATGCTTCGGCTATCAGAAGCCTTATGTATGAAATGCTGTGCATGAGATCGGATATCTGCTTTGCCGTTATCATGGTGGCGAGATATCAAAGTAATCCGGGAAAAGAGCATTAGACGACAGTTAAAAACATTCTGAAGTATCTGAAAAGAACTCGGGATAGAATGTTGGTTTATCAGTTAGACAGTCTAATCTCCATCGGTTACACAGACTCGGATTTCCAATCAAACATAGATTCCAAGAAACTATCTGCCTCAGTTAGTGTACTTTCATTTGGGAGTAGCCATGAAATGGACGAGTGTGAAGCAGAAATGCATCACTGACTCAACCATGGAAGCCGGGGTAAGTAGCTGCTTGTGAAGCAGTGAAGGAACCAGTTTGGCTCTAGACCTTCTTAGTGGACTTGGATGGAGTTCCGAATTTGTCTAGCAATATTTGCTAGGGGCAGTTGCAAATTCAAGGGAATCAAGAGTCCACGAGTCAAACAAGCACACTGAAGGAAAGAAATATTAGACGGGAAATCGTTAAGAGAGGAGATGAAGAGGTGGCTAAGATTGTTGGGGAATGAGTTGCACAGATCTATTCGGGGTGAATATTTAAATACAAATTTAATTCATTAATTATTACTAGCATGAATTAATCCTATATTAATTCAAATAATAATTGCAACAACATATCATGCATATAAAAAGCCAGGTAAAACCTACGCATGCGGAATCTACGGGTTTACGTGAACGTACCTCTCGGGATGGCAGTGACTTTGGTCGGACGGACTAACCAAAAGGACTTCCCAAGTATTCCCTTAGCCCTTGCTCGACAATCCGGTGGAAGGATACTCGCGAACAATTAACAAAAGGAAAAAATAAACTTTGTTGCACCACTTATGTGGATTTGCTAATATTTCCAGCACATGGAATTGTACACTACTCACAATTGTCGTTTTTCGAAAAAATACAATCTGTCGACGTTACAAAATATTTGATATTTTATCGACGCTGATATTTTTCTGAAAAACCTATTTTCGTGTGTTACTGGGAATGAACCATTCATCCCCTATTTATAGAGGAGAGGGGGACGAAAATTACATGTGAAATATGGAGAAAAAATCTTTTCTTGATCTCCAAGAAATCTTGAATATATCTCATATATTCTTTTCTCCATAATTAAAATATTTCACAAAATCCCACTCTCTTATTTGTTATGGAATATTTCAAAATATTAGGGATCAAGATTCCAAGATTTGGATCTTCTTGAATTTATGAGATATTATTGTACTTCAAGAAATACATATCTTCCATAATATATTTTCAAGAAAATCAAGAAAATCTTTCTTGTCCACTATATTTCAATTTTTTCGAAAATCTCATTATAGATAACCAAGTGGGAGATTTCTTGAATTTAATGAGATAATCTTGTATTCCAAGAATACATATCTTCATTCCATAACAAAATTCAAAGAAAATCTTTCTCCCAACATATCTATAATTTTCGAAAATCAGAGGAAATATAAGCAACAATATTTATTTTATTTTAATCACCTTTTCAGTTATTGGACTATATGTTGGGCTACTCAGGGGGCCTTTAGGAGAATTAAGATTGGACCTTCTAATGGATCTTGAATATCTAATATTGAGCCACAATATAATTCAAGCCCATAAATATTAATTAATCCCACTACATAATTAATATTGCATCATCCATCTTAACCCATATTACAAATAATATGGCTCCCGTCATTATTTCCGTGTTTAAGATTATCTAGCCCATTAATTAATTCAAGCCAATTTAAATAGCTTTCCGTTAATTAATATCTTTTGTCCTTGGTCGAGGAACGGTTCAACATTATTATCCATACCTAAAACAAATTCCACTTGCAAGATTTGGTATGATAAAGCTTATGAACCTCCCAAGGGGCAAATCAAACAAGCGTGCTTGCACCACGATTCTTCGTATTAAATCTTAGCAATCACATGAGACCAATAATATTGCCCAAGATAAAAAGTATTGAATCTCTCTCGATTAAGCTACCCATGATAAGTCAAAGCAATAGTTACCAATCCCACGTGATCCTATTTAAGGGACGAAGGTTAAGAAACAACGAACCACCGAGGTCTAATTCTTCCTTGTTCGATTCAAGAATTTATCCTCCTCCCAGTAGTCCTATTCAACAAGATCACCATGCACTAGTGTAATCTCTTGGTCAAGACAAACCAATCGAGTCCTTACACCTCAACCTTTCGCGATGGTTGTTCATTTCCATCTAGGTCATGAATGACGTACTTATAGTTACAAGGATTTGTTAATTTAATCTTCTCGTGATCGGGTATCACTAAATTAACTACTGATGTAACACGCATTTAATTATTGAACAGATATGCAAAGAAATATATGTAACATTCAATCATATTTAAAGCATCGGTGATAAACAATTTATTTCAAAAATAAGTCTGGAAATTCAGTTTCGATTATACAAAGTAAAAAGCATACTTTTCAGTATAATCCCAACAATCTCCCACTTATACTCAAAGTCTGCTTTTAAGTATACTACAACATGTCTTGAGTAGTCCGTGAAGTCTAATGTCACCTACACGAACCTAATAATTTCTCCCACTTATACTCAAAGCAGTTAGCGGCAACCTCTTGACACCCATTCCACTCACATGTCTCTCGAATGTATTCAGGCGGGCACTTTGTGAATGGATCTCGCTAGGGTCGTCCTCGGGCACGCTATCTTTGCCACATCTATATCTCCTCTCTTAACGATTTCTCGTACAAGATGTCTTTCCTTTAATGTGTTTGTTTGACTCGTGGACTCTTGGTTCTCTTGAATTTGCAACTGCCCTTAGCAGATATTGCTAGACAAATTCAGAACACCATCCAAGTCCACTAAGAAGATCTAGAGCCCAATCGGTTCTTTCACTACTTCACAAGCAGTTACTTACCTGAGTCCCATGGTTGAGTTAGTGATGCATTTCTGCTTTACACTCGTCCATTTGATGGCTACACTTCCCAAATGGAAACACACTAACTGAGGCAGATAATTTCTGGAATCTATATCTGATTGGAAATCCGAGTCTGTGTAGCCGATAGGGATTGGAGTATCTGACTAATAAATCAACATTCTATCCCGAGTTCTTTTCAGATACTTCAGAATGTTTTTAACTGTCGTCCAATTCGCTTTCCCTAGGTTACTCTGATATCTTGCTACCATGCCTACGACAAAGCATATATCCGGTCTCGTACACAGCATTGCATACATAAGGTTTCCTACAGCCGAAGCACAAGGAATGCCTTTCATGTCATCTATCTCCTTTTGCGTCTTAGGGGACATTTTCTTGGATAGATGGATTCCAAGTCTGAAAGGTACGAATCCTTTCTTGGAATCTTGCATGCTGAATCATTTTAAAACCAGTATCAATGTATGAATACTTGCGATAACCCGATCATCCTTTTCTTGCGATCTCGAGTAATCTTGATCCCAAGGATGTGTCCGGTTTCCCTAAGTCTTTCATATCAAACTGTTTTGAAACGCCATGCCCTTACGTCTGACCACACCTTCACATCGTTCCCGATGATCACAATGTTATCTACGTATAGTACTAAGAATACCAATGCAGTTCCGACACGCTTTTTATACACACAACTTTCAAACTCGTTTTGATCAAACCCATAAGACTTTATTACATGATCAAAACTTTGGTTCCAAGCTCTGGATGCCTGTTTGAGTCCGTAAATGGATCTCTTGAGCTTACAAACTAGGTGTTCTTGGCCTATTTCAATGAAACCTTGGTGTTGTTGCACATAGATCTCTTTATCAAGACTTCGGTTAAGGAAAGCTGTCTTGACATCTATTTGCCAGATTTCAAGGTCGAAGTGCGCAGCAGTCGATAAGAGAATACGGATGGACTTAAGCATGGCTACAGGCGAATTTTTTTTTCTCATAATCGATCCCTTTCTTTCTGAGTATAACCTTTCGCCATTAGTCTTGCTTTAAAGGTTTCAACCTTCCCATCCGATCCTCTTTTCCTCTTATATACCCACTTGCATCTAATGGGTTTGACCCCAATAAGTGGTTCGACTAGCTCCCACACTCTATTATGAAATATAGAACCCACTTCGGCTTTCATTGCTGTTTGCCAAGAATCTGCATCCTTATCTTGGAGTGCCTCGTCATATGTCCATGGGTCTGATTCCGGGAATCAAGTCCGAGGACTCTCCTATTCCCATGAATCTCTCAGGCTGTCTAACAACCCTCCCACTATAATGAGGCTCAGTTTGTGAAAAAGTATCGTTTGGTATATCATCTAGTACAGTCGGCACTGAGATTTGCCCTCTAAGCTCATTTAAGGTAATCTCACTTCTGGGTTTTATTTGGTTCATATAGTCTTCTTCCAAAATCTAAAGTGGGTGCTTATTACCACCTTTTGATCTTCGGAACTATAGAACATACACCCTTTTGTTCCCTCGGGGTATCCTACAAACAGCCTTAATTCTGATCGAGGATCCAATTTACCGGTTTCCTTGTCCAACACGTAGGTCGGACACCCCAAAGTTCTCATGTGTCTCATACTAGACTTGCGCCCGGTCCACAATTCTTTGGGGTTCTGGGAACTGATTTGGATAACACCAAGTTCAGAATGTAAGTCGGCTTGTTTTTTCCAAATGACCCCGAATCGACTTCGGGAAGATCCGTATAACTCATCATTGATCTAACCATTTCCAAAAGAATTCTATTGCTTTGCTCTGCAATCCCCGTTTTGTTGAGGGGTTCCGGTGCGATCCGATACAATCCTTCATCGGATAAGTAGTTCAAAAACTCATCATTGAGGTATTCGCCTCCACGATCAGATCGTAGAGATTTGATACATTTTTCCCTATGATTCTCTGTTTGAGCCTTAAATTCTTAGAATTTCTCAAAGGTCTCAGATTCATGCTTCATAAGGGAAATGTAACCGTACCTTGAGTAATCATCAATAAAATTACTCATAACCTCCTCTTGCTTTAGTTAACATTGAACTACGTACATCTATGTGAACGATCTCTAACACTTCTTTAGCCCCATTCCCCTTGGCTCCAAATGCCATCTTGGTCATATCACCCTCCAAACATGATTCGCAGGTTGGATTCGATTCAACTTGGAGACGCCTCCAAAGGAACCATCTTTCACCAACCTTTGGATCCTCTTTGGATTTATATGACCTAATCTTAGATGCCAAAGAAGTATTTCGTTCACGCTTTCTTTTGTCGGAAATAGTTGATGTGTTATAGGATGCATTTCGTGAGTGGTGTGCACAGTTAATTTTATAGAGATTTTCCATCAATGTCCCATAACAGGTACACTCATCATTTCAAAAATGATGTCATTCTTATTAGAAGAAACTTAGTGTCCTTTAATCGAATTTTAGAAACTGAAAGTGAATTCTTTCTAAAACTGGGAACATAAAGATAATCTCAAAAAAAAAACTTTATCTTCAAAAAATAGGTGCACTTCTCCCACTGCTTTAACTGCTACTCATGTAGCATTGCAAATGTCTGCTACTTGCGTAGTATTGCAATAATCGTTACTATCGTAGCATTGCAATATCTGCCACTTCCGTAGCATTGCAACGTCTTCTACTTTCGTAACTTTGCCCAGTGTGATGAGGATCTCACTTCCACTAAGTCGTCAGATCATTTAGAACCCGTGAAGCCAACATGATTAGTGGATCTCGTATCAACCACCCACGAATGAGAAGTATACGCCGCTAAACAAGTTTCAACAACTAGTGCGTGAGAATTACCTTTCTTTCCGTCCCTTTTGGGGTTGGAACAGGCAAAACCTCCATTGTCCTCTCTCACCGCAGCTTAAGCACTTCCTCTTTGGATTTTCCTTGACACAACAAACATTCCTCATCTTACCATTGCCCTTGGCAACAGTTGAGTTTTATTGCTTTTGGCCTTTGGTCCTCTTCTTTATCTTGCCTACCCTTGGCCTAGAAGATGAAGACGGACCACTTGCCGTCAAAGCTTGAGTTTGGTGCCTTATCATCATTTCTGCCGAGTCCAAAAGTTTGCAACAAATTAGCTAGCGAGGCCAAAATGCTCAAAAACCTTTTTCAGGCGAGAATGAAGTACCAAATTCATCTGAGTCTCTAGATCATAATCTGCACTCAGAATCTCAAGTTTGTTCAGATGGGCCATCTATTTTGAGGACGTAATCCCTTACGGGTTTTTCCTCCACCATTTTCAAATGACGACATCTCTCGAAGGTGATCCGACGAGTCCCGCATGTTTTGACTCGTCAGTTGGCTCATCTGATTTTTGTGTGTCAAAATCCACTTGTGCTTTTGTGCATTTAGGACAATTATAATTTTCCAATCAATATAGTTTCCATACATATTGTATTGATTTTAAGTATAATAACAGTGGATTAAAAGGTAACGACATCTTTGAATCAAATAAACAACTATATGCAATAAAGACAAGTATATCACAAGGTTCGATCACATTCATCATATTTAAAATCTCAAAAAAAAATATGAACATGCATCAGCCAACATCTCAAAACAGTTTAAATAAGCCACGTTGGGTGGGTCATTATTTAAACACATTCAAGCGGGTTACAAACAAGAACAGTTACAAACCCTTAATATCCAGATTAATAGTTGGCTCCCACTTGACCAATATAAAATTACGGGGACTCCTGAGAAGTATATGCATATCAATTTTATACCTAAGTAATAACCATGATTAAATCTGAGATTACTATTTACGCTTTGATCGAGCCTCGTTGGGAGGGTCATCGTCGCCACTAGTAATAACCCACAATCATCCGTTTGGAATTCATTCATGTGAAACCTATCTTTTGACCGTCCCGTTGGGGGAATTTCTCCAAAAGAATTCACAAATAAATAAATCATGGAGGTCAAAATTAATTCAATTTTATTATCCTAATAAAATTGTCAATTAATTATTTAAAACATACTTAGTAATTTTGAAGTTGAGATTTTTCAATTTGGCAACCCTCATGCAAACACATTTAAACAAATTAAATAAAGCATAAGATAGCACAAATAAATCAAGCAAAAATGAAAATAAACATATTGGGCACAAATTATCCAATTGTCATGGTTTGATTTTTTCTTGGCTTGATCTTGAAGAAACACGCCTCGAATTTCTCCCACTTTCATCTCTCGGAAAAAATACTTCGTCTCGAACCCCCACGCGGCTTCCTTGGCCGGGATGCCCCGCCGCCGATCCGCCGGGATAGGACCCGCCCTCGGCCCCGGACGGCGGAGATCTCGGCGGCGCCGGCAGTCTCGGCGGCGTCGACAGATCTCGGCGAAGCGGCACAAGATCCAGCGCTTCGCCCGCCTCCGCCCTCGCCCGCGACCTCGGCTTCGCTTCGCGTCTCCAAGCCCGTCGCCTCCGCCGCTTCCGCCATTAATTTCGAGCGCGGCACGCGCGCTGCGTGCATCATCGCGTTTCAACCTTCTTGTGGCTCGGCGCCCGGCCTCGCCCTGCGCCCAAGCGTGCCAGCGTGCAATACGCGCGCCGCCCTCGCTTTGGTTACGGATTTCGTCCTTTAATTCTTCGTCTCTTCGTTCCCCGATCCGTTACAATTTATTTACAAAATAAATAAACCTAGATCTAGACTAGTCTATTACATTGATCAAATCAAACAAATCATAGTCTACTTTCGTGGATTTTCTCACGAGGCAAAACAAATCCGAATCGAATCAATTAAAAACCACGGTTTATATGCATGCAAAATAAAATATTAAAATCCATGACAATTGGATACCGCAAAAATGAATCTAACGGTTCTACTATCCAATTTCAAATTTAATGTCCACGAATTAAATTACAATTTAAAAAATTGAGCAAAAAATGGCTCGATACGATTGTTGGGGAATGAGTTGCACGATTCTATTCGGGGTGAATATTTAAATACAAATTTAATTCATTAATTATTACTAGCATGAATTAATCCTATATTAATTCAAATAATAATTGCAACAACATATCATGCATATAAAAAGCCACGTAAAACCTACGCATGCGGAATCTACGGGTTTACGTGAACGTATTCTCTCGGGATGGCAAAAGGACTTGATTGGACGGACTAACCAAAAAGGACTTCTCAAGTATTCCCTTAGCCCTTGCTCGACAATCCGATGGAAGGATACTCGCGAACAATTAACAAAAGGAAAAAATAAACTTTGTTGCACCACTTATGTGGATTTGCTAATATTTCCAGCACATGGAATTGTACACTACTCACAATTGTCATTTTTCGAAAAAATACAATCTGTCGACGTTACAAAATATTTGATATTTTATCGACGCTGATATTTTTCCGAAAAACCAATTTTCGTGTGTTACTGGGAATGAACCATTCATCCCCTATTTATAGAGGAGAGGGGGACGAAAATTACATGTGAAATATGGAGGAAAAATCTTTTCTTGATCTCCAAGAAATCTTGAATATATCTCATATATTCTTTTCTCCATAATTAAAATATTCCACAAAATCCCACTCTCTTATTTGTTATGGAATATTTCGAAATATTAGGGATCAAGATTCCAAGATTTGGATCTTCTTGAATTTATGAGATATTCTTGTACTTCAAGAAATACATATCTTCCATAATATCTTTTCAAGAAAATCAAGAAAATATTTCTTGTCCACTATATTTCAATTTTTTCGAAAATTTCATTATAGATAACCAAGTGGGAGATTTCTTGAATTTAATGAGATAATCTTGTATTCCAAGAATACATATCTTCATTCCATAACAAAATTCAAAGAAAATCTTTCTCCCAACATATCTATAATTTTCGAAAATTAGAGGAAATATAAGCAACAATATTTATTTTATTTTAATCACCTTTTCAGTTATTGGACTATATGTTGGGCTACTCAGGGGGCCTTTAGGAGAATTAAGATTGGACCTTCTAATGGATCTTGAATATCTAATATTGAGCCACAATATAATTCAAGCCCATAAATATTAATTAATCCCACTACATAATTAATATTGCACCATCCATCTTAACCCATATTACAGTCAATATGGCTCCCGGTCATTATTTCACGTGTTTAAGATTATCTAGCCCATTAATTAATTCAAGCCACTGAAATAGCTTTCCGTTAATTAATATCTTTTGTCCTTGGTTAGAGAACGGTTCAACATTATTATCCATCTAGGAAACAAATTCCACTTGCAAGATTTGGTATGATAAAACTTATGAACCTCCCAAGGGCAAATCAAGCAAAAGCGTACTTGCACCGCGATTCTTCAGATTAAATCTTAGCAATCACATGTGACCAATAATATTGCCCAAGATAAAAAGTATTGAATCTCTCTACGATTAAGCTACCCATGATAAGTTAAAGCAATAGTTACCAATCCCACGTGATCTATTTAAGGGGCGAAGGTTAAGAAATAACGAACCACTTGAGGTCTAATTCTTCCTTGTTCGATTAAAAGAATTTATCCTCCCAGAGGTCCTATTCATTCAACATCGATCATGCACTAGTGTAATCTCTTGGTCAAGACAAACCAATCGAGCCTTACACCTCAACCTTTTCGCGATGGTTGTTCATTTCCATCTAGGTCGTGAATGGGCGTACTTATAGTTACAAGGGATTAATTTAATCTTACGTGATGGGGTATCACTAAATTAACTTCTGATTAAACAGTAACACGAATTATTGAGCAGTTATCATGGTAAATATATGTAACATTCAATCATATTTAAAGCATCGATGATAAATAATTTATTTCAAAGAAATAGATGCGAAATTCGGTTTTAGATTATACAAAGTAAAAAGCATACTTTTCAGTATAATCCCAACAAAGATCGCATTGGAGAATAACCTAGTTAATCCTTTCACAAAGTGTCTGCCTCTTGAAACATTCAAGAGACATGTGGGAGGAATGGACGCGTCAAGTCTCGTAATCATTTGATTATAAGTGGGAGATATTATTAGGTTCGTGTAGGTGACATTAGATGTCACGCATTAGGAACTACACGAGACATATTGTAGTATACTTAAAAGCAGACTTTGAGTATAAGTGGGAGATTGTTGGGGTTATACTGGAAAGTATGCTTTTACTTTGTATAACAAAACCTAATTTACTTCTTATTTATTTGAAATAAATTATTTATCACTGATGCTTTAAATATCATTGAATGTTACATATATTTACTGCATAATTGTTTAATAAACAATACGTGTTACATTGTAGTTAATTTAGTGATACCATATCACAGAAGATTAAATTAACAGTCCCTTGTAAACTAAAAGTACGCTGTTCACGACCTAGATGGAAATGAACAATCCATCGTGAAAGGTTGAAGTGTAAGGCTCAGATTGACTTGTCTTGACCAAGAGATTACACTAATGCATGACTGATGCACTGAATAGGACCTACAGGAGGATAAATTCTTCAGCACTGAATTAGGAAGAATTAGACCTCAGTGGTTCGTTATTTCTTAATCTTCGTCCCTTAAATTGGATCGTGTGTGGTTAGTGATTATTGCTTTGACTTATGACGGGTAGAGAATCAATGAGATTCAATACTTTATATCTTGGGAAATATTACTGGTCACATGCGATTGCTAAGATTTAATCTTAAGAATCGTGTCTTGATAGCACGCTTCGTTTGATTTGCCCCCTTGGGAGGTTCATAAGATTTATCATACCAAATCTTGCAAGTGGAATTAGTTTCCGGTATGGATAATAATGTTGAACCGTTCCTTGACCAAGGACAAAAGATATTAATTAAAGGAAAGCTATTTCAGTGGCTTGAATTAATTAATGGGCTGGATAATCTTAAACACGGGAAATAATAATCGGGAGCCATATTAACAGTAATATGGGTTAAGATGGTTAGTGAAATATTAATTATGTAGTGGGATTAATTAATATTTATGGGCTTGAATAATATTGTGGCTCAATATTAGATATTCAAAGTCCATTAGAATGTCCAATCTTAATTCTCCTAAAGGCCCCTCAAGTGGCCCAAACATAAAGACCAATAACTGAAAAAAGGTGTTTTAAATTAAATAAAATATTGTTGCCTATTTTTCCTAAAATTTTCGAAAATAAATAAATAAAGAGGGAGAAAGATTTTCTTTGAATTTTGTTATGGAATGAGGATAAGTATTCTTGGAATGCAAGTTTATCTCATTAAATTCAAGAAATCTCCCACTTGGCTATTTATTTTGTATTTTTTGAAAATAATGAAAAAATAAGGAAGGAAAGATTTTCTTGATTTTCTTGAAAAGATATTATGGAAAATATGTATTCTTGGAATACAAGAATATATCATAAAATTCAAGAAAATCCAAATCTTGGATTCTTACTCCTTATTATTTTCGAAAATACCATAACAAGAGGAGTTGGGATTTTTGTGGAATATTTTAAATATGGAGAAAAGAATATATTGGATATATTCAAGATTTCTTGGAGATCAAGAAAAAGATATTCCCATCTTATTCATGCACAAATTTTCGACCAACACCCACTCTATAAATAGGGGATGAATTTTTCATCCCCAGTGCAATTCCATGTGTTGGAAAAATTAGAAATCCACAAAGGTGGTGCAACATAATTTTATTTTTCCTTTTGTTAAATTGTTCGTGAGTTCCTACCACCGGATTGTTGAACAAGGATAAGGGAATACTTGAGAAGGCTTTTTGGTGTGTTCGTGTGAACGGGATCCATCTTCTCAACGGTTGTCACTCCGAGAGGTTAGTTCACGTAAACCCGTAGTATTTCTGCATGGTTTTATGTGAACTGTTTATATGCATGATTGATTGTTGAATTATTATTTGAATTAATATAGGATTAATTCATGCTAGTAATAATTGTTAGAATTAAATTTGTATTTAAATATTCAACCCGAATAGATCCGAGCAATTAATTCCCCAACAAACTGATCCTTGTCCTTTATTATTCGTCGGGGCTTGGGTAGCATGTCCCGATCCTTGATCTGATTGTACACCATCTCAGGTAAGACGACAAGCACACCTTGGAGTGCATGTGCTTCGGCTCCTTCATCGAAAGGTTTGAAGGAGCCTGGGGGTTTGTAACCCCCCCCCCTCAGTGATTGCCTTTTTGTTGGCGACCATCTTTCTGGTCACCCCTTCCTGCCCAGCACGAGACTAGACGAGCAACTCCTGCATGGTTATGATTTTTGTCACCCACTCGCGGAACTCAGCATATGTGTTCGACCAATCTTGGTGCATGGCCTTCCACATGTCTGTATTGAGGGTGAGGCCCCCAACCACGATGAGGATTTTGGCATCCTCTTCCATGGGGGCCCCGTCAAATAGACATTTATCGAATCTTTCCACATACGTCCGGTCAGACTCGCCCTTCATTTGTGAAAAGTGTGCTAGCCTCTACCTTGGAGCCTGGCGAGCACACATCGATGAGAAGTGGGACAAGAATTTCTGTCCCAGTTGTGTGAAGGATGTGATTGATGCGGCCGGCAGGGTTGAGAACCACCTGTGCGCCCGATCGCCCAGAGTCATGGGAAAAGACCGGCACTGAGTCGCATCGGTGGCACCCACGCCGAACATGAAGTCCGAGTATTTACTGAGGTGGACATGCGGGCCAAATTACGCGTTGAACATCGGGATGGGTGGATGTTTTTTTGCCACCTTCTCCTGAATTTCGGCGGACATGATCGTCGGGGAGAGCGGCGAGCATGGCATGCGGCCTGCCTGCGACAACCATTTAGTTACTGCCAAGTTAGCTTGTAGGCTCTCAATAGCCCTCTGCATTTCCGCAAATTTCACAGAGTTGACGGACCCAGAGTGGGGCTGGGTCCACCATGAGGACTCTAATGGTCATGCTCATGGTGGGACAGTCCCCTTTTGTGTTCGCCACTGATCTTCTAGGCGATGGTGGATGGACAATTTTGTCCCCACCGATTTTTCTGGCTCTTGCCTCTTTTCTTGATATAGGCGAGCACGAGAAGCTGAGTGGGCTTGTGTGTTTGCCCGTTGTTCCTTCTCGGGATCCTGACGCCGGTGATCACCGAGTCGTTCCTTTGCCAACAACTTTAAACGTGCAAACACCGAGACCCTTGTGGTTGTTCACCCTCCGACTAATTATTGACTTATTTGTCGGTTCATTTTTCGGCGGTCCTTTTTTTTACCTGCTCGTTATCAAGAGTATGCGAGCGACGATCGTCATCAAGAGTATGCGAGCGACGATCGTCATCATTAGGGTCTTTTTGTTTGACCAGCTCTTTTTCAGCCCGTTCTTTCTGGGCTCTCAGTAAGAATGTGATGGCCCTTGTTGTGGCCACCGGGTCGTTCGCGATGTCTTCCAGATTCAGATCTTCCTGAGGCTGATGTTGAGCCTTATCTTGGGTGCGAAATCAGCTCTGTCCCGATTTCTGGGTTTGAGTATTTCTTGACTGAGGCATTATATTTCTTTTTTCTGCCTGATTTTTTGGATAGTGTTTTGATTGGTTATTTGTGTTCGTTGGATACCCTCATTTTTTTCGACGGTCCTTCTTTTGACCTGCTCGTTATCAAGAGTATGCGAGCGACGGTCGTCACCATCAGGGTCTTTTTATTTGACCAGCTCTTTTTCAGCCCGTTCTTTCTGGGCTCTCAGTAAGAACGTGATGGCCCTTGTTGTGGCCGTTGGGTCGTTCGCGATATCTTCCAGATTCAGATCTTCCTAAGGCTGATGTTGAGCCTCATCTTGGGTGCGAAATCGACTCTGTCCCAATTTCTGGGTTTGAGTATTTCTTGACTGAGGCATTATATTTTTTTTTCTGTGATTGTTTTGATTGGTTATTTCTATTGTTTTGATTGGTTATTTGTGTTTGTTGGATATCCTCCTTCTAGCGCCAATTGTTGTTAGTCGTCTTACGTGTTAATATGATGTGGCTTATGTGTACAACTTAACAAACAAATTTGATGATGTGCCGAGCACAATGTATATGTGGTGAGCACAAATGTATTGTGAAGTGGAGAGCAAGTATAAGAGTAGTGAGTGGGAAATTTCTGAACCTTTTATTTGACCTCTGAGGGTTTATTTATACTGATTTGGCAAGCATGTGCTGCCTTGGCAAGCACGAGTTGGCCCTTTCTTGTCTAACAAGATTACATGTGGTAGTGACATGTGTATCATTGAGCTTCCCTGGTCGACATCTGTCTTTGCTTGCTTGTGAAGTCTTCGACTTGTCATCTAGGTGGTATCTGCTTAGTAGGTGATTTGGTCCTTTTGTTCGTCACTATGAGCTTGTCTTTGTGGACCCATTCTGCTCGCCCTGGGTGTGCGGCCACAGCCCGGTTGCGGTGTGATCCTTGCTTCGTGCTCGCCCGGTTGGGCGAGCAGATCTTCCATTCTCTGCTTTGCATGGGGCAGATGGTAGGACTGACTTATTGTCATAAGTGAATTAGGAGGCAAATAATTTGCCTATGATGGCGCTATCCCTTACTATCACTGTGTTCACCTCCTGTTCATCATCTTTTCTGCTCGGCCTAGGCTCGTGCTCGCCGGACTTGGCAAGCACGCTATTAGTTATTGGGCGAACACAATCTTCGGTGGTGAGGGGGCCCATGATTGCCCCTTGAGTGTGCTCGGGGGCGTACACCTGACGAGAACGGATAGGCGAGCCGGGTGCCTGCCTAGCTGGCGAATACCCGTTTTGTGAGGTTCACGCGCGTAACCCATTAATTGGTCCACGTGGCGTCGGGCGAACACATGACCTCTTGATCTTTGACCGAGTACAACACATATAAAGCAACAAAATATTCTATAAAATTGTTAATGTATTAGACAATTAATATAGAAAATACATAGACACTAAATGTAATTAGTATTATACAAAACGTCATCTAAGTTAACAGCTGGTATCATTTGTTATTGTAAACTTTAAATTATATATTGTAATTTAAATTTTTTTGTAATGTATTTAAGATTTGATCTCATTTTTTATTGTAAACTTAAAATTTTATACTATAAATATTTTTATATGAAATGTATTTGTAATTGTATATAGTGTCTATTTATCAAGGTTCCGTTTGTCACTAAAAGACAAAATAAAAAATCAAAATTCAGTGACAAAAGGTCAGTGCAGCGAACAATTTTCAATTTCCTAGTTGACGGCTAGGTCTTGTTGCACCAGGGTGCACCGTGCACTCATAGTATATTTTAGAAACGTGCAGTTTGTTATGCTAAAAAGTGCGACTTATTTACATAGAAAAGTGTAACTGTTAATATGGGAACATATTCTGTTTGAAATAGTTGCACGTTCATATTTTGTATAGTTGCACGCTTCTAAAATGCACTATGAGTGTACGGTGCACCGAGGTACACATGAGACCCACTCCTAGGTGACACGTTGTAGTTTTCCACTAGTTAACATAAATTTTATTTATATAAATTTTAGTTTTTCATTTTTAAGATATTATTATTTATATAAAAAAAAAGAAAACATTATATTAAAATTCTTAACTTTTTTCTCTTCAAATAGAAATCAATATTGATATATTTTGAATTATAATCTCATATTCTCTATTTTTTCTTCTAGTTATTTCTCCTAATTTTTTTTTTCATTTTCTACAAAAATTAATACAAATTGAATATTTAAATATAATAAAAATTGATTATAAATGATATGTAATTATTATTATTAAATAATAAAAAATTAAATTAACTTAGATTGGGTTAAGTAATTGATAAAGTGTGAAAAAGATAGATTAAATTGAATCATAGGTTCTGTATGTGGAAGAGAAAAATGAATTATTTATTAAAACATTGTGTTGTAAGAGATTGTTGATAAAGAGGGTCTAAATATACAAAGGGAAAATTCGGGGATCCTATGCGGGTCTAATCGGGTCAAACTGATTTTTCTATAAAATTCACGCAAAGGAAAAACAACAAACTCACTATGAGGTTTGTGTTACTATAATGACAACCATGTGTTACTGTAATTATAAATATGTATTATTGTAAAGACAAATAACACATGCATATTTTTTTCAATACTCATATTTTGTCTGTCAGGTATTGAAAATTATGTTTCTATATACAAAAAAATGTGTTATTGTAAAGAGTAAGATGTGTTACTATATGAACAATGACAAAAACTCATATGAGACGGTCTCATATGAGATGGTGTACAACCTAGCACAAATCACACCCACCCCTTATAAAGTGTTAAAGCGTCAATGCCCAACTTATGCCCCGTCTCACCATGAGACGGTCTTATGTAAGTGTGCCTCATAAACAAAACGACACTCCGTCTATTTCATCTACTTCCCTCTATTTTTTGTTGACAAAAACTCATATGAGACGGGGTACAAATTAACTCATATCAAAATTCACCCCTTCCAAAGTGTTAGAGCGTCATGCCCAAATTATACACCGTCTCACCGTGAGACCGTCTCACACAAGTATGCCTCTTTTTTGTTTGCTTCTCCTTCGAACATGTGGCCAATTGTCTTAAGTGAATGCCCAAACCACCAAATTACATCATTAAATTAGTAAAAATATATTTTTTCCTCATCATCACGTAGTAACACATAATTGTTCTTACAGTAACACATACTTGTATTTATAGTAACACAGACTAGGAGTGTTTTCTTGTTTTGCCTCTGCGCGAATTTTTTGAATTAGCAAAAATAAATAAATAAAATATTCTCCATCATCACATAGTAACATATAGTTGTCCTTACAGTAACACATATTTGTCTCTATAGTAACCTAGACTGGGAGCAAGTTTTTCTATTTTACCTTTGCGGGAATTTTTAAAAAATATCCGCTTAATCTGGTTCGACCTGCCCAGAATCGCGAATTTTCAACACCATCCTATTTGAACTAATATTGTACGTGAAATATTTCACATGAAAGCTCCTCTTAGAATTTTCTTTGTTATTAAATCTATTTATTTGTAAAATTGAGAAGGAGAATTTGAAAATAATACAATAATTAATTCCTAAAGTAAATGTCTAATTGATTTAGTCTTAATATGTTACCTTT
>JBBCBC010000056.1:364522-620459 GCA_037126765.1 Stenogyne calaminthoides
TCATTTAAATGTCTATCGATTTGTGGTGGTGTAAAAACTACTTACAAATTCATACGCAACATCTATCGCTCCTTTTGATCCTCCATGATGCATTGATTTTCTGGATGCATGATTTTTGCGGCACTGTTCGCTTTTTGCTTTGACTTCAGGCAGGTCCCAGTAGTCTTTCAATGCATCCCATACATTTGTATCCCATGGGAACACCTTTCCCTTTTTACGGTGTAGGGTCTTCCAGTTGTTGAGAAGATCCAAATACTGTGTGGCAGCCCTCCGCATAAACAGATCTTTGATCTGCCTTGTATCCTCTCTCTGTACATCCTAGGTGACATCCCTCTAACAAAAAAATGAACATTAAACGTTGATTAATTATAAGTAACAATATAATGAACGAGCTACTTAAATTAATCAAACGAATGCATACCTGGAATGTTTTCCACCACCTGTTTTTCCGCTCATCAGTAACCTTTGCCCACGTGAATCCCCCCAACTCCATATTTCAGGACATTATGTTCCTAATGATCCTCGAACATTTATTCGAAGGATACAACCTGTAAAATTAAAAGGGTGTTACAAACGTATATATATGATATATAAATAAAAGACAAAGTGTAGTATAACATACTTCTTATTCCACACTTGTATGTGTAATCGGATCTCTGGTGGAACATGATTGGCGAGTTCCTCCGTGTCAATCTCCTCATTTCTAGAAGAATCATCATCTAAACCATCAGTTGATTATTCATTATCACGCTCATCATCACTTGTCGTATCGGGTATCGGTACCCGATTCTGCTCTTCATCTTCATTATTATCACGGGAGTTCGACCCAGATCCACTGGATCTCCCGAATAATCTGGAAATCTTCTTTGTAATACCCCTGTCGCCTGCCATCTGTAACATTAATTAAAACAACGTGAAATTTCACAACATATATATAGATAATAATTAATTAAAACAACTCATTTCACAACATATATATATCTATATCATCTTCATTAATTAAAAACAAGCGTACATAACAAAGATATGTATAGATAAAAAATTAGTTTCATCAATCATCTCCATCTTCATCATCATCATCATCATCATTGTTGGGATATTTTACTTTTGCTGAATTATGTCAAAACATTATCAACTTGTGTTATTCAAGCCAATCTACAGATAACAAGTTGAGGGGGAACGAGAGAACAAGTTGAGGGGGAACTCATGGAATCGCATTTAGGTCATTGCGATGAGGCTGATCGAGATCAGATGAGTAGGATGAGTTCCGAATGTTAATTGATGAGCTGCAAAATCAGAAGAAGAAAAGCTAAGCCAGCTTGATCGGAAGAAGGAGAGTTACCTGATCAGATGACCAGAGCAGATATGTTGATCGATGAACATATCGTGACTAGACCAGATGACCGTAAGACATACGAAATGCCGACGGTGATCGTGAGAGCGCATAAGCCGATCGTAACATAACCCACCGTAAGATCGAAGAGAAGGTTGATGATCAGAAGAAGAGCAGATAAGATCGACGAGATCGACGCGATCGAGATCGATGAGATAACCCGGATGCAACCGACCTAAAATGTTAAAACCGATGAGCTAACCTCGATATCTTTAATCGATGTTGTATGATTTGATCAGTGAGCCGATCGATTAGACGAGAAGAAATCGATATCGAAAAACCGTAAATCAAGATACCGCATCAAAGCACTAAATCGAAGACAAGAGTCAAGATCCGAATAAAGAAACACATGCGCATCGATCCGATGTCACCTAGAGATAAGTCATCCGTCATGTTCACTGAGAATCAGAACACTACTGATGATCAGATAACCTGAGTGCAAGTGACCTGAGGGTCGATTGTCGAAGTCGAAGAGTCAACTCGCTTAGTCTCGAGTGTCGAGATGTTCGATCGACAGTCCACCAAGAGAAGTCTGTTGAATCAAAAATCCTGAAGACTCAGAAGAATCTCAAGACTCGAGAGAACCCCAAGACTCGTATGATCCTCAAGATTATAGCCGTTAGATTCAGCTTGACGTGGACCAATGAGAGGAAGACAACCAGCCTGAAAATCTGCAAAAGCTACAGAATAGTATGGATTTGAAAGTGACTTCATCCAACGGTAACATTCAAATCCACACTATAAATACAAGTTCTTCCTTCATTATTAAGTGTGGAAGTGGGAAATGCATGAAACATCCATCAAGCCAAATCATCTAGCATTTCCACCATAGAACACTGAGCAAGAAATACACGCATATATTCAAGAGTGTTCTACCCTAGATCTAAGCACAAATGTAATATCCTAAGCTTAGAGAGATTTTCCCATCCTTAGCATTGAGGCTAAACAAATGTAAGGGAAAATCTCAACCTAGTTGGAAACCAAACAAACCTTACCCAAATCAGTTTGATAGGTTAAGTTTGTAGGTGAGTGAGAACTCGTTAAACATCTAAGCAATCCCGAAAGGGAGGGTAGGCAATCCCTTAGAGAGAGATAAGTCCCGTTTGAGTGAGAACTCAGTAAACATCTAAGCAATCCCGAAAGGGAGGGTAGGCAATCCCGTGAGGGAGATAAGTCCCGTTGGTTAAGTTGGTGCCCCATGAAGGGAAGAGTGGATGTAGGACGAGTTGTCCGAACCACTATAAAAATCGTGTGTTCTTTACTGCTTTATGTTATTACTTGTCATATGCATTCGACTATAAGCAAAACACATGGTTTAAAAGAAAAATTGGAACCACCATTCCCTCACCCCTGTTTTATATGCATTACAATTGATATTTAACGCATTCATGGGTTTTCAAAACGGGACCAACAATCATCATCATCATCATCATCTCCTCCTCCTCTTCCTCCTCCTCCTCAACTAGTGCACCGTTCAAATCTGCCAAAACGACAGGATCATCATCTATTTGAACATTCATTTGGGATGGTATGTCGTCCTCTTAGAGTGGGGGAAGCTCTGGTCCAGTATTTCTATCAATTTCCACTAAGGATCTCGGTTTCGTGGTGCAAACAGCCCACCAATCTCGACCCCACACAGATCTGGGGTACTTGCAATAATAAACTTGACTGGCTTGACTTGCTAGCACAAATGGATCAAAACGACTGTATCGTCATCTTGGATTAACATCCACGAGCTTATAATTGGGATGTATTCTTGTTCCCACCGGCACAGTTGGATCAAACCACTCACACTTGAACAAAATTATTTTTTTATCGGTAAGTCCGGAATATTCCAACACCACTACCTCTTCGAGTATCCCGTAGAAATCATTTTCATTTGAATCATAGTTTGTTCCCTTAATACAAACTCCACTGTTCATAGTGGCTTTAGATGCGCCATAAGCTCGTGTGTGAAATTTGAAACCATTCACGTAATATCAGGGTACACGGTGACACTACTAAGATGACCGCCCGAAAGATCACGTATGGACTCATCCTGAACACGATTTCTCCTCACCTATATATTATTGACGAGATATATAATTATTAGAATGTCGATTATATATTTTTATATTATATTATATATATATATATGTATTGATCACTTACAAGTTGATCAAACCACGAAGCGAATTGTTATTGAAGAAATTCATCTTTTTCAGCATTCGATAGATTCGGTTGAACTGTATGTAATTGCTCGAAAAACACACTGCAATTGTAAATTTCGATGAGAAATTGTGATTGTAAATACCAATTAATTAATCTCGAATTATTAAAACTTACTTAATATACGGCTCCACCTCCTTGTAATTTAGTAGCACGTACGTATGAGTCGTTCTCTTCTCCAAGTCTACAATCGGTCTTCTACCCTTCTTTCCAAGTGTACTACCGGGAGGCACAAATATCGAGAGTCTGCCTCCCACTGATTGTGGTACTTCACGAGGTACATTGCGAGGTCTATTGTGTTGCCTCATCAGCACATGTGCCTCAAAGTAATGGGAACAAAACAATGATGCTTCTTTTGTTAAATAGGCATTTGCAATTGAAGCTTCCACATGTGCCTTGTTACCCACACTTAACTTTAAATTGTGAAGATACCTAATTCGATTGAATGGGTAAGTGTAATTGTCTTTTTTTATCAAATAATTGAATGAATTAAATAGGTTACGTACATCTCAAATGGATACATCCATCTATATTGTATTGGACCAACAATTTTTGCTTCATACGCAAGATGGACAGGTAGATGCTCCATCGAATTAAAGAAGCTGGGTGGAAATATACGTTCCAACTTGCATAAGAACACTGGGATATCACTGTCTAACCGAGTCATCTTTTATACAGTAATGGTCCTCGATGTTAACTCCTTGAAAAACAAATTGATTTCAGTGATGGCTTGTCAAACGTCCCTCGGCAGAACCTCACGGAAAGCAATTGGGAGTAGTCTCTGCATAAATACGTGATAATCATGACTCTTCATCCCAAACATCTTCAATTTTGTCCAGTCTACGCACCGAGACAAGTTGGACACATAATCATCGGGGAATTTCAACTCATCTACCCATTTGCAAACCATATCTTTCTGCTTCTTATCAAGGGAATAAGTAGCTTTGGGGTACTTTCCTGTGTGTGGACATTTCTGCATCGAGGGTCGACGACAATATTCATTAAGTTCATCTCTTGATTTAGTTGTGTCCTTTGTTTTCCCCTCGACATTCATCACAGTGTAGAAGAGATTATCAAACACATTTTTTTCGATGTGCATCACATCCAAATTGTGTCTGATCAATAGGGAGCTCCAATACGACAAATCCCAGAAAACACTTTTCTTCTTCCAACCACATTGTAAACCTTTGTTGTGAGCATCAACACCCAACTCTGTTACTTTCTTCAATCCAAACCAATCAATCTGCTGGAGGAGTTGATCACCTGTAAGGATGGGGGGTGGATCATCATCAACTACTACATTCTTTCTGAAAGCAATCTTGTTCCTTTGGTACGGATGATCGCTCTCTAAGAACTTACGATGGTTGTCAAACCACGATTTCTTGCGACTAAGCCTTAGAGAGAAAGCATTAATGTAATTTGCACAGTGTGGACAAGCAAGTCTTCCAGCTGTGCTCCATCCAGACAACATCGAGTAAGCTGGAAAGTCACTGATGGTCCAGATTAGTGCAGCCCACATCATAAAATTCTGCTTTGTAGCAACATCATACGTTACCACACCATGTTCACATAAAAACATCAAATCACAGATCAGTGGTTGCAAAAACACGTCCAATTTATCCTTTGGATTCTTTGGACCTGGCACCAGAACCGTAAGAAACATGAATTGATCCTTCATGCACAACCATGAGGGTAGATTATACGGTGTCACTATCACTGGCCATGATGAATATTGTTTCCCATGCACCCCAAACGGTTGAAAACCATCAGTGCTCAAGCCCAACCTCACGTTCCGAATTTCTGAAGTAAATTCAGGATGAGACTGGTCCAAGTGTTTCCAAGCCTGTGAGTCTGCAGGGTGACGCATGACACCAGAGTGGTCATTAGAGCAACGTGCATGTCATGTCATATCCTTCGCTGTAGCATTCGACTGATACAACCTTTGCAGTCGCGGAATGATAGGAAAGTAGAACATCTCCTTAAAAGGACGCTTCTTTTTAAGTTGACCATCTACACCACGAGTTGCAGGTTTGAACCGTGGCCTCCCACAAAACTTACAATGTTCAAGTTCACCATCTGCACCCCAGTATAACATGTAGTTACCCGCACAACACTGGATCCTCTCCACTGGAAGACCCATCTCACTCATCAGTTGTTTGCTATCAGAAAATTTCTTGGGCACCAGACTATTTGGACAAAGAACACGAATCGCCTCAACCATTTGATTATAGCCCCTTTCTGACAGTCTATTTTCAGTTTTAATGTTCAGCAACAGGGCATTGTATGACAACTGTGAATGAGATTCGCAACCAGGCATTATATCCTGATTCGCTGCACGAAGCATGTTATAAAAATGTGCAGCATGCTCATTAGGAGGTTCCTCATTAGGGGGCTCATCATTCTCATTTAAGTTAGGACCAGAGGTTTAGTCCGTCATCATATCGTGGTACGAGCTAGATGCAAAAGTCTCGTCAATCAGCCCGTGTGAAGTCGATGCAGACGGATGATCATTGTATTCATGACCCCATATTTCCTCACTGTGATAAATCCAATTACAATAATTGTGCATGAACCCATTTCTATACAAATGTGCTCTCACCTCATCAGGTTCATGATACGTATTATTGTTTCGACATCTAAATTTGTTGCAGGGACACCTAATCTTTCCCTGAATCATCCCATTGCTAGTGGCGAAATCTATAAAAGATTCAAGTCCACTGTAGAATTCGGGAGATATATTGCCATTAATCGATCTAGGACCATACATCCAACGTAAACGGATGGAATAATCCATATCAATTATATGTTTAAAATATTTACGAATTAATTAGTATTCAAAAGCCTAATTAATAATTAATATTTCCTAAAAATTTTGGCAAAGTTTCGTCTTATTTTATCGTATTCCCCAATTAATAAACATTCTACGTGCATCCATTTCCGACTTAATCAATTAAATCCAATCAAGTCGGAATGCACATGTTCTACAACAAGCAATAACCAACATTCTGTTGGGATTATACTGGAGAGTATGCTTTTACTTTGTATAATCAAACTGAATTTCGGACTTATTTACTGAAATAAATTGTTTATCACTGATGCTTTAAATATCATCGAATGTTACATATATTTATTGCATAACTGTTCAATAAATAGTACGTGTTAGAATGTAGTTAATTTAGTGATACCAGATCACAGAAGATTAAATTAACAGTCCCTTGTAACCAAAAGTACACCATTCACGACCTAGATGGAAATGAACAATCCATCGTGAAAGGTTGAAGTGTAAAGCTCAGATTGACTTGTCTTGACCAAGAGATTAAACTAGTGCCTGTTTAGTGCACTGAAGAGGACCTACAGGAGGACAAATTCTTCAGAACTGAACTAGGAAGAATTAGACCTCAGTGGTTCGTTATTTCTTAATCTTCGTCCCTTAAATAGGATCGCTTGTGGTTAGTAACTATTGCTTTGACTTATTACGGGTAGAGAATCAACGAGATTCAATACTTTATATCTTGGACAATATTATTGGTCACATGCGATTGCTAAGATTTAATACGGAGAATCGTGTGCAAGCACGCTTTGTTCGACGGCCCCTTAGGGAGGTTCTTAAGTTTTATCATACCAAATCTTGCAAGTGGAACTAGTTTCCGTATGGATAATAATGTTGAATCGTTCCTTTACCAAGGATAAAAGATATTAATTAATGGAAAGCTATTTCAGTGGCTTGAATTAATTAATGGGCTAGATAATCTTAAACACGGGAAATAATAACCGAGAGCCATATTAACAGAAATATGGGTTAAGATGGATAGTGCAATATTAATTATGTAGTGGGATTAATTAATATTTATGGGCTTGAATAATATTGTGGTTCAATATTGATAATTATGTTGGGATTATACTGGAAAGTATGCTTTTACTTTGTATAATCAAAACTGAATTTCAGACTTATTTACTGAAATAAATTGTTTATCACTGATGCTTTAAATATCATCGAATGTTACATATATTTACTGCATATTTGTTCAATAAATAGTACGTGTTACATTGTAGTTAATTTAGTGATACCAGATCACAGAAGATTAAATTAACAGTCCCTTGTAACCAAAAGTACACCATTCACGACCTAGATGGAAATGAACAATCCATCGTGAAAGGTTGAAGTGTAAGGCTCAGATTGACTTGTCTTGACCAAGAGATTACACTAGTGCATGACTGATGCACTGAATAGGACCTACAGGAGGACAAATTCTTCAGAACCCAACAAGGAAGAATTAGACCTCGATGGGTTCGTTATTTCTTAATCTTCGCTCCTTAAATAGGATCACGTGTGGTTGGTAACTATTGCTTTGACTTATCACGGGTAGAGAATCAACGAGATTCAATACTTTTTATCTTGGGCAATATTATTGGTCACATGCGATTGCTAAGATTTAATACGAAGAATAGTGTGCAAGCACGCTTGTTCGATTTGGTTCTTTGGGAGGTTCATAAGATTTATCATACCAAATCTTGCAAGTGGAACTAGTTTCCGGTATGGATAATAATGTTGAACTGTTCCTTAACCAAGGACAAAAGATATTAATTAATGGAAAGCTATTTCAATGGCTTGAATTAATTAATGGACTAGATAATCTTAAACGCGGGAAATAATAACCGGGAGCCATATTGACTGTAATATGGGTTAAGATGGATAGTGCAATATTAATTATGTAGTGGGATTAATTAATATTTATGGGCTTGAATAATATTGTGGCTCAATATTGATAATTCAAGATCCATTGGAAGGTCCAATCTTAATTCTCCTAAAGGCTCCCTAAGTAGCCCAACATAAAGTCTAATAACTGAAAAAAGTGTTTAAAAATAAAATAAATCTCGTTGCATATTTTTCCTATTTTTTCGAAAATTATGGATTAAAAGGGGAGAAAGAT
This sequence comes from Stenogyne calaminthoides, assembly GCA_037126765.1. NCBI lineage: Eukaryota > Viridiplantae > Streptophyta > Magnoliopsida > Lamiales > Lamiaceae > Stenogyne > Stenogyne calaminthoides. Next base: position 373,055 of record JBBCBC010000056.1, read on the forward strand.
TTTCTTTGAATTTTGTTATGGAATGAAGATATGTATTCTTGGAATACAAGATTATCTCATTAAATTTAAGAAATCTCCCACTTGGTTATTCATAGAGAGTTTTCGAAAATTTTGAGAAAAAAGGGGAAAGAAAGATTTTTTTGATTTTCTTGAAAAGATATTATGAAAGATATGTATTTCTTGAAATACAAGAATATCTCATAAATTCAAGAAGATCCAAATCTTGGATTCTTGCCCCTATTTTTCGAAAATACTCCATAACTTGATGAGGTGTGATTTTTGTGGAATATTATAATTATGGGAAAAAGAATATAGGAGATATATTCAAGATTTCTTGTAGATCAAGAAAAGATTTTCCCACATTGTTTTTTCCCCTAAAAATTCGACCACCACTCATCTATAAATAGGGGATGATTCTTTCATTCCCAAGTACAATTCCATGTGCTGGAAAAATTAGTAAATCCACAAAGGTGGTGCAACAAATTTTTATTTTCCCTTTTGTTAATTGTTCGCGAGTTTCCTTCCACCGGATTGACGAGCAAGGACTAGGGAATACTTGGGAAGGCTTTTTGGTGTGTTTAATCGACGAGACCATTGTCACTCCAAGAGGTTAGTTCACGTAAACCCGTAGCAATTCCGCATGCGTAGGATTTATGTGAAATGTTTATATGCATGATTTGTTGTTGAATTATTATTTGAATTAATATAGGATTAATTCATGCTAGTAATAATTGTTAGAATTAAATTTATATTTAAATATTTATCCCGAATAGATCCGGATAATTAATTCCCCAACAACTGGTATCAGAGCCTCAGTTTCGGGCTCTGAATTTTAAATTGTAATTTAATTCGTTTTCATTAAATTTGAAATTGTATAGTAGAATTGCTAGATTTTTTTTGCAGGTATCCAATTGTCATGGAATTTAATGTGTTTATTTATGCATGCATATAAATTGTGGTTTTTTAATTCGATTCGTTCGAATTCGTTTCGCCTCTTGAGAAAATCCACGAGTAGATTAGAATTTATTTGATTTGATCAATGTAATAGACTAGTCTAGATCTAGGTTTATTTATTTTTGTAAATAAATTGTAACCGGATCGGAAATGTAGGCGGAGACGAAGAATTAAAAGACGGGATCCGGAACTAGGCGTAGGCAGTGTGCGTTACGCGAAACGTGCCAAGGGAGGCACGCCAAGACGCGGACGCCGGGCGGGCGAAAGCACGGGCGTGGTCTAGGCGGAGGGGCCGAGCGCTGGGGATCATCCTCAGCGACGCTGGCGGGGCGATGCCGCCGAGGCGTCTTGTGGCGACACGGTGACGCTGCCGAGGCGGGCACGGTGACGCGGGCGACGCCGCTAAGGCGGGCGCGGCGACGCCGCCGAGGCGATCTTTGCTGAGATGCACGAGGGCGCTACGGCAACGCTGGGCGATTTGCGCTGAAGGCCGTGAGCACAAGACGACACCACTCGACACGGTTGGGGGAGTGCTAGGCGGGTACTCCGACCCGCGAGCTGGTCAATGACATGGCTTGACAAGGCATTTTTTTTAAGACGGTCAAGTGGGAGCTTTTCGAGACGAACGATGAAGGCTATGAAGACGATTTCTCAAGATCAAGATATGACAAAAATTAACCATGACAATTGGATAAATGTGCCCAATATGTTTAATTTTTTGTCTTGATGTTTATGCATTATTTTATGCTTATTTAAATTGTGTTTAAATTTGCGATGCATGAGAAAATGTTTTGAAAAATCTCACTTTCGAAAATTACTAAGTATGCTTAAACAATTAATTGACAATTTTATTCCGGATAATAAAATTGAATTAATTTTGACCTCCATAATTTATTTATTTGTGAATTCTTTTGGAGAAATTCCCCCCACGGGACGGTCAAAAGATAGCTTTCACATGAATAAATTCCAAATGGATGATTGTGGATTATTACTAGTGGCGACGATGACCCTCCCCACGAGGCTCGATCAAAGCAAAATAATAATTATGTATTTAATCATGGTTATTACTTAGGTATAAAATTGATATGCATATACTTCCCCTCAAGTCCCCGCAATTTTATATTGGTCAAGTGGGAGCCAACTATTAATCTGGATATTAAAGGTTTATAATCGTTCTTGTTTGTAACTTTTTGAATGTGTTTAAATAATGACCCACCCCACGTGGCTTATTTAAACTGCTTTTTGAGATGTTGGTGATGCATGTTCATATTTTTGGAGATTTTAATATGAAACATGTGATCGAATTTTGTGATATATTTGTGCTTATGCATATTATTATTTATTTCGGTTCAAAGATGTCTTAACCTTTTAATCCAATTTGCTATTATACTTAAAGTCAATAGAATAAGTATGGAAACTATATTGATTGGAAACGAAAAAATTATAATTGTCCTAATCGCACAAATGCACAAGTGGATTCTTGACACACAAAAATCGATGAGCCAACCGACGAAGTCAAAAATGCGGACTCGTCGATCACCTTCGAGAGATGTCGTTCTTTAAAAATGGTGGAGGGCAAACCCGTAAGGGATTACGTCCTCAAAATTGATGGCCCATCTGAACAAACTTGAGGTTCTGAGTGCATATTATAATCTGGAGACTCGGATGAATTTGGTACTTCACTCTCTGCCTAAAAGTTGTTGAGCATTTTGGCCTCGCTAGCTGATTTGTTGCAAGCTTTGGTCTCGGCAGAGATGTTGATGGGGCACCAAACTCAAGCTTTGAACGACAAGTGGTCCATCTTCATCTTCTAGGCCAAGGGTAGGCAAGAAGAAGAAGAGAACCAAGAGCCATAAGCAATAAAACTCAACTGTTGCCAAGGGCAATGGTGAGATGAGGAATGCTTGTGGTGTCAAGGAAAGTCCAAAGAGGAAGTGCTTCAACAACTGTAAGGACAATGGAGGTTTGCCTGTTCCAACCCCAAAAGGGCCGGAAAGAAAGGTAATTCTAACGCACTAAGTTGTTGAAACTTGTTTAGCGGTGTATACTTCTCATTCGTGGGTAGTTGATACGAGATCCACTAATCATGTTTGCTTCACGGGTTCAAGCTGACCCAAAAACTAAGTGGGAGTGAGATCCTCATCACACTGGGCAATGCTACGAGAGTGGCAGCTGAAGCAGTGGGAGAAGTGTGCCTGTCTTTTGAAGACAGAGTTTTAATTATAAGAGACGTTCTTTATGTTCCCAGTTTTAGAAAGAATTCACTTTCAGTTTCTAAAATTCTGTTAATGGATACTTAGTTTCTTCTAATAAGAATGACATCATTTCTCGAAATGATGAGTGTATCTGTTAAGGGACATTGATAGACAATCTCTATACAATTAACTGTGCACACCACTTACGAAACGTATCCTATAACACATCGACTATTTCCGATAAAAGAAAAACGTTCATCAGAAGTGAATGAAACACTTCTATGGCATCTAATATTGGGACATATTAATCCAAAGAGGATCCAAAGGTTGGTAGAAGACGGTTCACTAGAGTCTCTCCAAGTTGAACCAATTCCAACCTGCGAATCATGTTTGGAGGGTAAAATGACCAAGAGGGCATTCGGAGCCAAGGGGAATAGAGCTAAAGAAGTGTTAGAAATCGTTCACACAGACGTATGTGGTCCAATGTCAACCAAAGCAAGAGGAGGTTATGAGTATTTCGTCACTTTTATTGATGACTACTTAAGGTACGGTTATATTTTCCTTATGAAGCATAAATCTGAGACCTTTGAAAAATTCAAAGAATTTAAGGCTCAAGCAGAGAATCATAGGGAAAAACGTATCAAGTCTCTATGATCCGATCGTGGAGGCGAGTACCTCAGCGATGAGTTTTTGAACTACTTGTCAGATGAAGGGATTGTATCCCAGCTAACTGCACCCGGAACCCCTCAACAAAACGGGGTTGCAGAGCGAAGAAACAGAACTCTTTTAGAAATGGTTAGATCAATGATGAGTTATGTGGATCTTCCCAAGTCGTTCTGGGGTCATGCCTTGGAAATAGCGGCTTACATTCTGAACTTGGTGCCATCCAAATCGGTTCCCAAAGAATTGTGGACCGGGCGCAAGCCCAGTTTGAGACACATGAGAATTTGGGGGTGTCCAGCCTACGTGTTGGACAAGGAAGCCGGAAAATTGGATCCTCGATCGTAATTAAGGTCATTTATAGATACCCCGAGGAACAAAAGGGTATGTTCTATGGTCCCAAGATCAAAAGGTGGTAATAAGCACCCACTTTAGATTTTTGGAAGAAGACTATATGAACGAAAAGAAGACCCGTATGAGATTACCTTAAGTGAGCTAAGGGGGCTAACCTCATTGCCAGCTGTACAAGATGATATACCAAACGACACACTTTCACAATCGGAACCTCATCGTAGTGGGAGGGTTGTGAGATAGCCCGAGAGATTCATGGGGATAGGAGAGTTGTTGGTCCCGGTGCAAACGAGTCTTACACGTGTATGGGGGGGAATAAACGTGTTCAGTGTTTTTAAAACTTTTTTTTATCGAGGTCACTTGGGTCGATAATCCTCAAGATTAGGTTCGAGAAGCACAAATCACTCGAAGTCAAAGTCTCTCGAGACAAAGATCCCGAGTCGCTTTCGTAAACCTCGATAATCCCAACCGAGTCCTCGAAGCCAGAGATCTTGAGTTGCTTGGATCGATAACTAACTTATCAACCCTCGTAAGAGTAAGTTCGGTTTTTGGTAACTATCTGTTCTAGCTACTCGGATGTCTTGAATGGTTGGCCCTTTAGTTTATACTGTTTTTTAAGCTTTCTTTGAAAACCTTCCTTTGAATGGAATAGTGATTAGACTGTGATTCAATTTATATGCAACTTCAGTGGATTGATTCCAACTGAAATATCAGTGAAAATATGCTTTCAGATTTAAGTCAATGCAACAGTTAAGCACAGATAAAGAAAGCAATAAACAACACAACAATTTATAGTGGTTCAGAGGCTCAAGCTCCTATGTCCACTCTCTCTGATCTCTTAAGAGAAATTCACTAATCACTTCCTGAGCTTTCTGACTACCTCGCGTAGTTTACTTACTCAACTCGGCCCTGAGCTTTCTGACTACTCCACGTAGTTTACTTACTCAACCCGACCTTGAGCTTTCTGACTACCTCCGTAGTTTACTTACTCAAACACAAACAAGCTTTCAGACTACCTCTGTAGCTTACTAACTTCACCTCTAGAGCTTTCTGACTACTCCGCGTAGTTTACTAACTCTTTACAACTCTTCTCACCAACAATCACACACCAACTACCTTCTAAAGGGTTTGGGGTTTCTTGGTTGGTTTCCAACTAGGATGAGATATCCTTTACAATAAAGTACAATGCAAAGGCTAGGATATCTCGACTAAGCTTCGGATATATCTTATCAAGCTAGGCTTAGTGGAATGAGCTCTCTTCGATTTAAAAGCACTTGGGAAATTCTAAGTTTTTCGAGTGCTTTAACTTTGCGATAATAAGTTTGAGCTCTTGAGTTGCTTACAAATTTCCCGTAACCTTACAATGTAGAGGGTCACAAGTATTTATAGGCATACACCAAGGTCACTCTTGAAAAACTATCCGTTGGAGGAGAGATAGCATGAGTTTCCTCTTATGGTGTGTGAGGAACGGTATATTTAGGGTTTGAAACTCCCTAACATGTTTTAGGCAATAGCCTTTCATGTAGTCGGTCTTCACTTTTTGCAGTCTGGAACTTTTGTACTTCTGACATCTTTTTTCAAATGACCATCATCATTGTCGGTGTCAATATGGTACAGTGTTGTCTCCTCTTTTTGACTTTTGTCTCCAGTTAAAGGTAGACACCTTAAATGACTATTTTGGTTACAAACTCGAGTTGATATAACCTTAACAACACTCGACTTAGTTCCTTTTGTGCGCATTTGAATGTCTTGGCAAATATCTATTTTTCTAAGGAATCGCGATCTTCTCGATGTGCATCCTTCGAGATAGATATGTTCGATGCCTCGGAACATTCAGTTTATCTTGAGCATTGAATATTACGAAGTCTTCGATAATTCTTTGTCCTTGATATTCTTGATCTTGATTCTTGATCTTACATCTTCTGCGTCTTGAGTCTTGAGTCTTGAGATCTTCCCGAGTCTTGGCGTCTTGAGTCTTCACGATATCTTGGTGATATATCTTGAATCTTAATCTTTGAGTCTTGATTCCTCGATTTCATCTTGAGTCTTGATATCTCGATTTCTTTCGAAGTCTTGATATCTCGATTTCACATCGAGTCTTGATATCTCGGCCATTTCTCGAAGTCTTGATTCTCGCCATCTTCTTTGAGCCTTTTCTTAAACTTTAGTTTCATACTAAAACTTCAGTTTCTTCAGAAACATGTTGAGTTCTTCAGAACCTTTAGATCCTAACCTGATCTAGATCTGCTGACTATACATTTTGCAGATATCATCCTGAATACTCTAAAACTGAATCCTGACTCAACTATCAAGATTATCCTGAACATGTCATACTCAGGGGTTTTGGGATCTAATCAAAATCATGTATCTTTATTAAATTCATCTCCCAACAAGAGTCCTCGGACTTGATTCCCGGATAAGACGAATCAGACCCATGGATATATGATGAGGCAATCCAAGACAAGGATGCGGTTTCTTGGCAAAAGGCAATGAAAGCAGAAATGGGTTCTATGGATCATAACAGAGTGTGGGAGCTAGTCGAACCACTTAATGGGGTCAAACCCATTGGTTGCAAGTGGGTATACAAGAGAAAAAGGGGACCGGACGGGAAGGTGGAAACCTTCAAGGCAAGGCTTGTGGCAAAAGGTTATACTCAGAAAGAAGGGATCGACTATGAGGAAACCTTTTCACCTGTAGCAATGCTCAAGTCCATCCGAATTCTCTTGTCGATTGCTGCGCATCTCGATTTTGAAATCTGGAAAATGGATGTCAAGACAGCTTTCCTTAACGGAAGTTTTGATGAAGAAATCTATATGCAACAACCCCAAGGCTTCATTGAAAAGGGCCAAGAACACCTAGTTTGTAAGCTCATGAAGTCCATTTACGGACTCAAACAGGCATTCAGAGCTTGGAACCAATGTTTTGATCATGTTATAAAGTCTTACGGGTTTGATCAAAACGAGTTCGAAAGTTGTGTGTATAAAAAGCGTGTCGAAACTGCATTGGTATTCTTAGTACTATACGTAGACGACATTCTGCTCATCGGGAACGATGTAAAGGTGTTATCAGACGTAAGGGCATGGCTTTCAAAACAGTTTGATATGAAGGACTTAGGGGAAGCCGGGCACATCCTTGGGATCAAGATCACTCGAGATCGCAAGAAAAGGATGATAGGCTTATCGCAAGCTTCATACATAGACACTGTCTTGAAACGATTCAGCATGCATGATTCCAAGAAAGGCTTCATACCTTTCAGGCATGGAATCCATCTATCCAAGGAAATGTGCCCTAAGACACAAAAGGAGATAGATGACATGAAAGGCATTCCTTATGCTTCGGCTGTCGAAAGCCTTATGTATGCAATGTTGTGCACGAGACCGGATATCTGCTTTGCCGTTGGCATGGTGGCAAGATATCAAAGTAATCCGGAAAAAAGAGGATTGGACGGCAGTTAAGAACATTCTGAAGTATCTGAAAAGAACTCGGGATAAAATGTTGGTTTATCAATCAGACAGTCTAATCCCCATCGGCTACACGGACTCGGATTTCCAATCAGACATAGATTCCAGAAACTATCTGCCTCAATTAGTGTGCTTTCATTTGGGAAGTGTAGCCATGAAATGGACGAGTGTGAAGCAGAAATGCATCACTGACTCAACCATAGAAGCCGGGTAAGTAGCTGCTTGTGAAGCAGTGAAGGAACCACTTTGGCTTTAGACCTTCTTAGTGGACTTGGATGGAGTTCCGAATTTGTCTAGCAATATTTGCTAGGGGCAGTTGCAAATTCAAGGGAACCAAGAGTCCACGAGTCAAACAAGCACACTGAAGGAAAGAAATCATAGACGAGAAATCGTTAAGAGAGGAGATGAAGAGGTGGTTAAGATCGCATTGGAAGATAACCTAGCTAACCTTTTCACAAAGTGTCTGCCTCTAGAAACATTCAAGAGACATGTGGGAGGAATGGTTGTCAAGTGTGTAGCCAATCTGCTTTGAGTACAAGTGGGAGACATTATTAGGTTCGTGTAGGTGACATTATATGTCACGACAGGAACTACACGAGACATGTTGTAGTATATACTTAAAAAGCGCACTTTGAGTATAAGTGGGAGCTTGTTGGGATTATAATTGGAAAGTATGCTTTTACTTTGTATAATCAAACCGAATTTCGGACTTATTTATGAAATAAATTGTTTATCATCGATGCTTTAAATATCATCGAATGTTACATATATTTCTTTGCATAACTGCTCAATAAATAAGACGTGTTACATTGTAGTTAATTTAGTGATACGGATCACATAAGATTAAATTAACAATCCCTTGTAACTAAAAAGTACACCATTCACGACCTAGATGGAAATGAACAATCCATCGTGAAAGGTTGAAGTGTAAAGCTCGATTGGCTTGTCTTGACCAAGAGATTACACTAGTGCATGTTTAGTGCATCAAGAGGACCTGAGGAGGGACAAATTCTTGAACCCAACTAGGAAGAATTAGACCTCGGTGGTTCGTTATTTCTTAATCTTCGCCCCTTAAATAGGATCGCGTGGTTTAGTAACTATTGTTTTGACTTATTACGGGTAGAGAATCAACGAGATTCAATACTTTATATCTTGGGCAATATTATTGGTCACATGCGATTGCTAAGATTTAATACGGAGAATCGTGTGCAAGTACGCTTGTTCGATTTGCCCCCTTGGGAGGTTCATAAGTTTTATCATACCAAATCTTGCAAGTGGAACTAGTTTCCTGGTATGGATAATAATGTTGAACCGCTCTTTTACCAAGGATAAAAGATATTAATTAATGGAAAGCTATTTCAAAGGCTTGAATTAATTAATGGGCTAGATAATCTTAAACACGGGAAATAATAATCGGAGCCATATTAATGATAGAATATGGGTTAAGATGGATAGTGCAATATTAATTATGTAGTGGGATTAATTAATATTTATGGGCTTGAATAATATTGTGGCTCAATATTGATAATTCAAGATCCATTGGAAGATCCAATCTTAATTCTCCTAAAGGCCCCTCAAGTAACCCAACATAAACTCCAATAACTGAAAAATGTGTTTAAAAATAAAATAAATTTTTGTTGCATTATTTTCCTTGAATTTCGAAATTATTAAAGAAAAAGAGGGAGAAGAATTTTCTTGAAAAGATTTTATGGAAAGGAGATAAGTATTCTTGAAATACAAGATTATCCCATAAATTAAAGAAATCTCCCACTTGGTTTCTTTAATTGTAATTTTTGAAATATATAGAGTAATAATAGGAAGAAGGATTTTCTTGAAAAGATTTTATGGAAAAAGATATGTATTCTTGGAATACAAGAATATCTCATAAATTCAAGAAAGATCCAATCTTGAAAAGTCTCCTATTAATTTCGGAAAAATGGGTTAAATAAGGGTGTGAGATTTTTGTGGAAAAATACACATGGAAAGAAGAATATATGGGATATATTCAAGATTTCGTGGAGATCAAGAAAAGATCTTTCCTAACCCTATTTTGAGCACTAAGTTTCGTCCCCCTCTCTATTATAAATAGGGGATGAATGTTTCATCCCCAGTGAACACGAAAATTGGTTTTTCGGAAAAATATCAGCGTCGATAAAATATCAAATATTTTGAAACGTCGACTGATTGTGTATTTTCGAAAAACATCAATTGTGAGTGTACAATTCCATGTGCTGGAAAAATTAGTAAATCCACAAAGATGGAGCAACAAATTTTTATTTTCCCTTTTGTTAATTGTTCGCGAGTTTCCTTCCACCGGATTGACAAGCAAGGACTAGGGAATACTTGGGAAGACTTTTTGGTGTGTTTAATTGACGAGACCATTGCCACTCCAAGAGGTTAGTTCACGTAAACCCGTAGAAATTCCGCATGCGTAGGATTTATGTGAACTGTTTATATGCATGATTTGTTGTTGAATTATTATTTGAATTAATATAGGATTAATTCATGCTAGTAATAATTGTTAGAATTAAATTTGTATTTAAATATTCATCCCGAATAGATCCGGGCAATTAATTCCCCAACACATTCATCAACATCGATCCCTCCACTCCAACATCCAACGTAATTAATATATTAAATAACACTAAATAATTGAACAACTAATTAATACTATATATACACAAATAACATAAATTAAGCTAATACTAATGTACACGTATTAGCTAGAAATTGTGTTAAATAATACTAAATATGCAACTATCAATTAAAATTAAACTAAAATATACACTACATAATATATATACACTAAACAACTACACAATTAAACTATAATATAGTTAAAATATAAAATTATCATGCAAATTAAATTAAGCTAAATACAACTAATACTAAATACATTTATCATGTAAATTAAATTAAACTGAATTAAATTTTAATTTAAGCTAATATAAGTAATACTAAATACATAAAACAAGTAATACTAAATACACAATATACTAATACTAAACAATATTAAAACAACTAATACTAAATAATAAAATAATTAAAATAACTAATACTTACCTGGACGAAATGAATTAGCGGCTGATTTCCTCCCCTAATTTTCGCCTCCAAGCCGCTGCCTCTCCCCCCCCTCAAACTGAATTTTACACACTCTGAATGAAAAATGAGAGCTGATGTTCGTATATATAAAGGGGCGAGCGCCTTTAAGAGGGTAGTTACCCTCGGGAACCGACGTCGTCAGCCGGTGTCAGGCGTGTCACGGGAATTGGAATTGAAGAGGGCCAATTGCGCTCGTTGACGCCCTCGGTAAATGTGCCGAGGGAAACGCGCCCTCGTTGACCATGCTCGTTGAAAATTATTGAGGGTAGTTAGCCCTTGTTAAACATGTCGAGCGTTTTACCAAGGGTATTTGCCCTCGTTAAATGTGACGAGGGTTATACCCTCGGTAAAACCCTCGTTCATCTTATCCCTCATTAAATATCGAGGGTTCTTTTCCCCTCATTAATTTCCCTCGTTAAACCAGTGTTTTTTTGTAGTGTTTGTTATCTAGTATTTTTTATGATTAAATATTTTCTAATTCACAAAATATTAAAATAAAAATATAATTCAAACATACAAAATATAATTTTATATGTTACTTAATGACTCTATAAAAAAATTGAATCCACAAATTTAAATTTAAATATATATATATATATATATATATATATATATATATATATATATATATATACACACTCTCTCTAAATTACAAATTTCGAAAAAAAAATTATTTGTACAATATTTGTTGTATACTTGCAAGGTCTCCCATTTGAACCAAGATACAAAATTTTCAATCTTCTTTTGCTTTTAGCTCTGAGACTGCAACATAAAATTGTATGTGTGTGAAAATCGACTTGGGAAGATACAAACCTACAATTGAAAGAAATTGATACAAACTTTTACATATCGTGATCGCAAAATATAATAGGATTGAAAATTGATTCCTCTTAAACTTTACAGACATTGTTTGGTTTGAATTTCTTAATATCATTTTTTGGATGAACACCTTATTCCCAGTATTCTTCCTTTAACTATTTGTACTTTAAAAATTATGATTTTCCAGACAACCAACCTCGTGCTATTGCACAAACCTGACATTTCATTCATATTCATGAGAAACATTGCATACACTCTTTCCTTAAATTACTCAACTTTCTTCGATTGTGTGTACAACAAAGAATGCAAGTCAATTCGGGACGGAGTGAGAATAATTTAAATTACAAAAAATACATATTTTTAAATCAAGTAATAATTTATGTGTAATCTAAAAATGAAATACATATATAAAATTTATATAATTTAAAAATACAAAAATAAATTTAAAAAATAAAAAATACATATAGACTATATAAAATTTAAAATAAAAAAATAATATTGTTAAATCAAGGAGTAATAATTTATAGTTAATCTAAAAAATTAACATATACATAGAATTTGTTTATAATTTAAAAAATATATTAAAATTTACCAAAGAAATAATAATTTATGTAAAATGTAAAAAAATAGGCTATATATAGTTTAAAATACAATAAATAAATATTTTTAAACCAAACAATAATGTATGTGAAAGAGTGTGTGAGTGTTTTCCAGAGATATTATGTAAAATGTTATAACAAGTGACACAATAGTATACACCGGAAGACTTAAAAACACGTGCAAATGGTTTCAAAACTTTACATAGATTAAATAAGTCTATGTGGGTCTCAAGACGAAATATTCACTATACAAAGCAGTGATATAAACATAGTGTTAGGGTTATACTGGAAAGTATGCTTTTACTTTGTATAGCCAAACTGAATTTCTATCTTATTTACTTAAATTAAATTATTTATCATTGTAGCTTTAAATATGAATGAATATTATATTTACTTCATAACTGTTCAAATAATAGTACGTGTTACATTGTAGTTAATGTGGTGATACCAGATCACAGAAGATCACATTAACAGTTCCTTGTAAATAAGTACAAATTCACAACCTAGATGGAAATGAACAATCCATCATGAAAGGTTGAAGTGCAAGACTCAGATTGGTTTGTCTTGACCAAGAGATTACACTAGTGCATTATGATGTGGTGAATAGGACCTACAACGAGGATACATTCTTCCGTAGTGAATATAGAAGAATTAGACCTCATTGGTTCGTTATTTCTTAATCTATGTTCCCTAAATAGAATCGTGTGAAATTAATAATTATTGCTTTGACTTATGTTGAGTAGAGAATCAATATGATTCAATACTTTGTATTTTGGGAAATATTATTAGTTACATGACGATTGCTAATATTTAATACGGAGAATCGTGTGCAAGTACGTCTTGCGTGATTTGTCCCCTTGGGAGGCTCAGAAGTTTTATCATACTAAATCTTGCAAGTGGAATTTGTTTCCGGTATAGATAATAATGTTGAGTCGTTCTTATTCAAAGGAAAAAGATATTAATTAATATAAAGTTTTTCAGTGGCTTGAATTAATTAATGGACCAGATAATCTTAAACACGGGAAATAATAAACGGGAGCCATATTACAGTAATATGGGTTAAGATGGATAGTGCAATATTAATTATGTAGTGGGATTAATTAATATTAATGGGCTTGAATAATATTGTGGCTCAATATTGATAATTCAAAGTCCATTGGAAGGTCCAATCTTAATTCCCCTAAAGGCCCTCAAGTAGCCCAAAAATAAAGTCCAATAACTGAATAGGGTGATTAAAATAAAAGAAATTATTGTTGCTTATTTTTCCTTATTTTCGAAAAATATGAGGAAGGGAGAGAAAAGATTTTCTTGATTTTCTTGGAAAGATTTTATGGAAAAAGATAAGTATTCTTGGAATACAAGATTATCCCATAAATCCAAAAATTCAAGAAAAGTCAAAGATCTTATTTCTTCCCTAAATGGAATTTTCGAAAATTGCCCTATAATTAATAAGGGGATATTTTGTTGGGGTTTAATTATGGGAAATAGAATATATTGGATATATTTAAGATTGTATCTTGAAGAAGATACAAGGAAATTTCCCATTGGGCATTAAACCCTAGAAATTTTCGCCCCCTTGTATATTATAAATAGGGGATGCATTTTTCATCCCCAACATAATTCTATGTGTTGGAAAAATTAGAAATCCACAAAGGTGGTGCAACATAATTTTATTTTTCCCTTTTGTTAATTGTTCGTGAGCATCCTCCCACTGGATTATTGAACAAGGACATGAGAATACTTTGAGAAGGACTTTGGATATATTCGTGGAACGTTGCTCGTCTTCTCTGTTGTCTTGATCGTCAAGAGGTTAGTTCTGTTGGGGTTATGCTGGAAATTATGCTTTTACTTTGTATAACCAGACTGAATTTATGTCTTATTTGTTGAAATAAATTATTTATCACTGTTGCTTTAAATATAATTGAATGTTCCATATATTTACTGCTTAACTGTTCAATAAATAGTACGTGTTACATTGTAGTTAATTTAGTGATACCAAATCACAGAAGATTAAATTAGCAGTCCCTTGTAACTAAAAGTACAGAATTCACAACCTAGATGGAAATGAACGATCCATCGTGAAAGGTTGAAGTGTAAGGCTCAAATTGGCTTGTCTTGACCAAGAGATTGCACTAGTGCATTATGATGCGCTGAATAGGACCTACATGAGGATAAATTCTTCAGAACTGAATATAAAAGAATTAGACCTCAGTGGTTAGTTATTTCTTAATCCCCGTCCCTTAAATAGGATCGTGTGGAATTAATAACTATTGCTTTGACTTATGATGGGTAGAGAATCAATGTGATTCAATACCTTGTATCTTGACAATATTATTAGTTACATGATGATTGCTAAGATTTAATACGAAGAAACGTGTGCAAGTACGTTTTGCATGATTTGTCCCCTTGGGAGGCTCAGAAGTTTCCGTTCCTGAACCAAGGAAAAAGATATTAATCAAAATGAAGCTATTTCAGTGGCTTAAATTAATTAATGGACTGGATAATCTTAAACACGAAAAATAATAATTGGGATCCATATTAACTGTAATATGGGTTAAGATGGATAGTGCAATATTAATTATGTAGTGGGATTAATTAATATTTATGGGCTTGAATAATATTGTGGCTCAATATTGGAAATTCAAGGTCCATTGGAAGGTCCAATCTTAATTCTCCTAAAGGCCCCTCAAGTAGCCCAAAGATAAAGTTCAATAACTGAAAAAAGTGTTTGAAATAAAATAAATTATTGTTGCCTAATTTTTTGAAAATAAATAAATAAAAGAGGGAAAAAGTTTTCACGAGGTGCGACAAAAATAAATACCCAAATCTACCCTACTAACTCGTAGTAGTGGCAAGTAAGGGGTCGATCCACAGGGAACGTAGAATAATTGTTATGCAAATTGTATGAATTTATAGTGACAAACAAGAAAAAGGGGGTTGGATTGGATTTCTATAACTACTAATAAAAATAATAAATTACTAAGAAACCAACAATTAATTAAATAAATAAAATTCAATAATAGGTAAGTATCCCAACTCACGGTTCATTCATCCCCCGGCTTAACACGAAAAATCAACCTCAACATTTACTCTATTTGTTTTCAAGATTAATGCCCCTCGGGGATCAAAACGCTTTGATTTCCCGGTCCCATCCCTTAATTATATTCAATTGAAAAGACGTCTCTTCAAGAGAACATTTCTAACTAAACAGTCTAGGTACGCCCATAGATTTAACCTAGTAGAAGCATTACGAATTAGGATAGAGAGCAAACAAATTCCCAGGTACGCTAGCTCGACCCGAAAGAACTTGATTTAATTTACCCTAGTGAACCACTAGTTGTTACCAATTGTCACAACACACAACAATTACGGATTATGTGCTTAGAGCTAACAGACATATTAAAACAATTAACCTAGGTGATCAATCTAAATTAATTAATTCCAATACGGAAGAATTTAAACCAGATAAATCAAACAATCCAAAAACAAATATCATAAACATCTTGAATTAAAGCATCGACATTAAACACAGGTTCAGAAATTCCCGGAGTTGGGATAAAAACACTAACTAAAATTGGTTGCAGTCATCTTGTCTCCTCGTCCGCTGCTGCCGTGTCCAGCGCCCAAAGTTGGCGTGTCTTACTCTCCCTAGGTATCCCAAAGAGTGGCGTCTCCCAGGACCTTAAATAGTAGTAGGTTTAACAAGTTGATTATGCATTGACCCAATTCTTATTTCCTAACTATGTCGGCGAACTGAGGTTAGTAATCTTAGGCATGAATCACTCTTTCTCTCACTTGTTGTTCACATACGTGTGTTATTCTAAATAACCATTGGGCTCTTTTCTTCTATGGCTGATTTTATTGGGCTTCTGTTACGAGGAACACTTAGAGTTGGACCTTTTTTTTGCACGAAGATTTTCCATGGAATTTTATCTCCAAATCAATACTCCATAAAAGACACCTAAATACACTAAGAAATATAAGAATAGATCAAGCGTGGGATAATACCATCAAAACTCAAATAAGTAATTAATCGTATCATCTTAATACAAACGAGTTCAATAAATTGCACTCTAATATATTAAAAATATGCATAATATACTACTTACCATGTGTTCATCACCTCACTCCTTGAAACCGTAACCGCATGACCTGGAACATTCTAGGTCGTCATCCTACATTCAAAGATATT
Source organism: Stenogyne calaminthoides (assembly GCA_037126765.1). Lineage (NCBI taxonomy): Eukaryota > Viridiplantae > Streptophyta > Magnoliopsida > Lamiales > Lamiaceae > Stenogyne > Stenogyne calaminthoides. The sequence continues at coordinate 389,388 of JBBCBC010000056.1, forward strand.
GAGAAGAACATATAAAAAAAAGTTAGTGTTAGGAGAAAAGGGCAAACTCAAATATTGTTAGAAATATTTTTCAACACATTGCACAACATGACTTCCAACATCAATATTATGTATAATCTAAAAAAAAACTATATATATATATATATATATATATATATATATATATATATATCTTTAATAGGAAACCAATTAAATATAATAATTTAAATTTAAATTATGAATTATAAATTAGTTATAATATAATTTTTTTTGGATAGTTTGAATATACTAAAAATTAATATTAAATTTATTTTAAATTAAATAAAATTTATATAAAAAAAACTTATTTTATGCACCATTTTTTTTTACAAAATCTATTTAAATATTATCTTAATAAAAATCAAACCATAGTCTAAAGATAATAGTAATAAAAAGAACAAATTCATGTAGAATCTAAAAGGTATACTAAACTAATTATAAATTTGTAATTAATAACTCATAAATTAATTTATGTAAAATCTTAAAGTTACACTAAAAAAAAGAATAAATTAAATTTTTAGGACCAAATTTGTAATTAATGACGAATGTGACTGACTTCTGTTAGAAATGGACGAAAAAACTTTGTAGGACCAAATTTATTGAAAAAAAAGGATCGCTTTGCAATTTGCCCATTGACTTGGGGACCAAAAATGCAATTTACCCAATTTATTTTGATCAACGTTCCACTACCCGTGCTTAACTCAAAGATAAATTTGTTGACAACTAGAATTTATCAAGTCAAGCTTTGGCTAATCGAATGGTTCTCGAGCTCGAGTTTAAGCTCAATAATACTTGACTCGACAGTCTTGCAAACTGAATCAAGCTTAAGTAATGTTACCATTTTATAATTAGTGTGTTTGTTTACAAGTATACCTAATAGTAAATGGAAAAGTCTCCAATTAAAGCTATGTAAATTATCTAGTTTTTTTTTCCGAACCCAAGAGAACTTATATTATATGTTTGCAGGTACAATTATTCCTCAGAAGTCCTTCCACATCAAAAGAAGGATCATCTCAAATAGATGGGCTCTCATAAAGCCTAGAGACCTAGCTAATTCGTGAGCTATCACATTTGCATCACGTCGTACAAAATTAACAGAATAATCTGGGCAACTGCTAAGAATATAATTGTAACTCCTAACAAAATCACCAAAGGACGACACACCTGGGCATTCATAGGTAATCACATCAATCACTACTTTGGAATAACCTTCTATAATCACTTTCTCTAAATCTAACTCATTAGCCCAAGATAGAGCTTCCAAAAAATCCATAGCCTCTCTGATATCTTCATCTATCCGTCCAGGGATAGTTAGAGTACGACCACGAATAAACGACCCACGCGCATCAAGGAGCACCATACCAATTCCAGTTTCAAATGATTGATCGAAGAATGCCGCGTCCATATTGATTTTAAAAGCACCCGAATCTGAAGTGTTGGTCCCGTGAAAAACCATGTAATGCATATAAAACAGGGGTGAGGGAATGGTGATTCCAAATTTTTCTTTTTAAACCATGTGTTTTGCTTATAATCGAATGCATATGGCAAGTAAGAACATAAAGCAGTAAAGAACACACGATTTTATAGTGGTTCGGAGTCCAACTCCTACATCCACTCTTCCCTATCAGCAGGGGCACCAACTTAACCAACTGGACTTAGTTTTACGTGTTAGTCCAACACGATACAACAGATGTTTAATGAGTTCTCACTCTCTCGAGACTTATCTCCCTCACGGGATTGCCTACCCTCCCTTGCGGGATTGCTTAGATGTTTAATGAGTTCTCACTCACACCCAGAATTTAAGTTAGTCCAACTAACTTAAATTCCTTGCTTAATAAAACTTAACCTAACACTTGGTTTGGGTATAAGATTGTTTGGTGTCCAACTAGGTTGAGATTTTCCCTTACATTTGTTTAGCCTCAATGCTAAGGATGGGAAAATCTCTCTAAGCTTAGGATATTACATTTGTGCTTAGATCTAGGGTAGAACACTCTTTGAATATATGCGTGTATTTCTTGCTCAGTGTTCTATGGTGGAAATGCTAGATGATTTGGCTCTGCAGCTCAATGGTGTTTTCATGCATTTCACACACTTTCACACACTGAATAATGAAGGAAGAACTTGTATTTATAGTGTGGATTTGAATGTTACCGTTGGATGGAGTCACATTCAATTCCATACTATTCTGTAGCTTTTACAGCTTTTTCAGGCTGGTTGTCTTCCTCTCATTGGTCCACGTCAGCTGAATCTAAAAGTTATATTCTTTAGGATCTTCTGAGTCTTCAGGGTTCTCTAAGTCTTCAGGATTCTCTGAGTCTCAGGATACTTTGAGTCTCATGATACTTTTACTCTGGATTCTTGATTCAGCAGACTTCTCTTCAGTGGACGTTGTCTGATTAGGTATACTGACACTCAGGCTAACTGAGTTCAGCTCTTCTGACTTAAGACATCCTGACCCTCAGGTCACTAGCACTCAGGCTATCTGATCATCAGTAGCTTTCTGATTCTCAGTGAACATGACTTCAGATGACTTCTCTTCTGATTTCTTCTCGCCTGATCTGATCAGCTCACCTGATCAGATCAGTATAGCATCAGGTCAGCATCTTAGTTTATCTGCATCAGATTAGTACATCAGGTTAGCATATCAGGTCAGTTACATCAAGTTATCTTTGTTGGAGTTATACTGAAAAGAATGTTTTTACTTTGTATAACCAAACTGAATTTCTTATTTATTTTACTGAAATAAATTATTTATCACATGCTGCATTAAATATGAATGAATGTTATATATATTTATTGCATACTCGTTCGATAAAGTCAGTACGTGTTACGTTGTAGTTAATTTGGTGATACCAGATCACAGAAGATCAAATTAACAGTTCCTTGTGACTAAGTACAAATTCACAACCCAGATGGAAATGAACAACTCATCATGAAAGGTTGAGGTGTAAAGCTCAGATTGGCTTGTCTTGACCAATGGATTACACTAGTGCATTATGATGCGCTGAAAAGGACCTACAGGAGGATAAATTCTTCGGTACTGAATATACAAGAATTAGACCTCAGTGGTTCGTTATTTCTTAATCTTCGTTCCTTAAATAGGATCGTGTGAAATTAATAACTATTGCTTTGACTTATGATGGGAAGAGAATCAATGTGATTTGATACCTTGTATCTTGGGCAATATTATTAGTTACATGACGATTGCTAAGATTTAATACAGAGAATCGCGTGCAAGTACGACTTGCTTAATTTGTCCCCTTGGTGGGCTCAGAATCTTTATCATACCAAATCTTGCAAGTGGAAATTTATTTCCGGTATGGATAATAATGTTGAGTTGTCTTTACTCCAAGGACAAAGATATTAATTAATATAAAGTCTGTTCAGTGACTTAATTAATTAATGGACTAAGATAATCTTAAACACGAGAAATAATGAACGGGAGCCATATTATTGTGAAGTCGTAATGTGGGTTAAGATGGATAGTTCAATATTAATTTTATAGTGGAGTAAATTAATATTAATGGGCTTGAATAATATTTTGGCTAAATATTAAAGCTTCATAGCCCATTGGAGGTCCAATCTTAATTCTCCTAAAGGCCCCTCAAATAGCCCAAACTAAAGTCCAATTAATGAAAAGGAGAAGAAATCCACAAAGGTGGTGGCCAAATATTTTATTTTCTCTTTTAAGATTAAAATCGTTATTTGATAATCCTCTCACCGGATTACGTTCGTGGACGTGGGACATATTTGAGAAGGCACTTTGGATTTATCCATCGTCTCAGCGGTACAAGAGGTCAGTATTTACATAATTCCTAGATTCCGCATGCTTAGGTTTTACGTGAAATACGTGTACGCATGATGTTTATTTGTTCATTAATTATTATGTTGAATTGAATTAGGATTAATTCATGTTAGTAATTAATTGATTAATTTAAATATGTATTTAAATTCAACTCGAATAGATCCGGGCACCCCTAATTTCCCAACAAGCGCATCGAGCCTCGGTTTCGAGCTCTGTATTTAAATTGTTATTTAAATTATGTTGGCCATTAAATTTTATTGAAAATTGGATAGTAGAATTGTTAGATATGTTTTGCAGGTACCCAATTGTCATGGTATTTAATGTGTTTATTTATTTCATGCGTATGAATGGTTTTAATTCTACTCATTCGAATTTGTTTTTCTCGTGAGAAAATCCACTAGTAGATTAGACTATTTGATTTGTTCAATGTAATAGACTAGTCTAGATTTAGGTGTATTTATTTTTGCAAAATAAATTGTAACATGATCGAAGACGGAGACGGAAGCGAGATATTAAAACGGATCCGAAACCGTACGTGGGTGACGTACGTCGCGCGAAATGTGTCAAGGGAGGCACGCCGCGTGCGAGGCGGATGTTACTTGTCGCGACGGCTCGGGCGCGCGGTGCGAAAGTGATCGGCGCCGCTGGCGCTTTGGCTACTGGCGTCTTCGACTCACAGCAGAGACGCGGGCGACGGGCGCATTGGGCAAGCCAGGCGCAGGGGGCGTGATGGGCGCTGGGCGCGATCGCTCGGCCAAGGGGCCGGCCAGATGCGGGCGTGCATCCCGGCTATGAGCTACTTGGCATGGCGTTTTGAGACAGAGTTCTTTTCGAGACGATCGAGTGTGAGAAATTCAAGACGACGTTTCTTCAAAATTAAGCCAAGAAAAATCAAACCATGACAATTGGATAATTTGTGCCCAATATGTTTATTTTTCTGCTTTGCTTGATTTATTGTTGTATTTTCTTGTGCTTTATTTAATTTGTTTAAATGTGTTTGCATGAGAATTGCCCAACGAAAAATCTCAAATTCAAAAATTACTAAGTATGTTTTAATAATTAATTCGGTCATAAATCGAATTAATTTTGACCTCCATGATTTATTTATTTGTGAATTCTTTTGGAGAAATTACCCTAACGGACGGCCAAAAGATAGCCTTCACATGAATAAATTCTCAAAAGGATGATTGTGAATTATTATTAGTGGCGACGATGACCCTCCCAAGAGGCTCGATCAAAACGAAGTAGTAATTCTGTATTTAATCATGGTTATTACTTAGGTATAAAATTGATATGCATATACTTCGCCGAAGTCCCTGTCAATTTTATATTGGTCAAGTGAGAGCCAATTTTTTTTTTAATTAAAGGTTTGTAACTGTTCTTGTTTGTAACTGTTCTTGTTTGTAACCTGCTTGAATGTGATTTAAATGATGACCCTCCCAAGAGGCTCATTTAAAACTGTTTTGAGATGTTGGCAGATGCATGTTCATATTTTTTTGAGATTTCAATATGAATCATGTGATCGAATTATGTGATTTTCTTTGTGTTGATCCGGATATTAACATAAGATATATGTTTATTTTCAGTATCATCATGTCGCAACCTTTTAATCCACTGTTCAATATACTGAAAGACAATTTGCTTACTGGAGATAACTATTTTGTTTGGAAACATAACCTTATGAATGCCCTCACTTCACATGAATCCAAATGGGTACTTAATGCACCAAAACCCAAAGAACCAGCTGAGGGTGCTAGTATATGGGAAGAGATGGAATATAATGAATGGGAGCTGGCAAATGAATTGGTAAAGGACATAATTTGGCACACATATCGGATTTATTAAAACGCATTCATCAAAGATTTGCATCAGCTGCAGACATTATGGGAAATCTCGAAGCGATGTTTGCACATCCGGCCCATATAGCAATCCAAAGCATTAAGCATGACTTGGTCAAGCTGAAAATGGAAGAAGGAATGACTGCAAAAGAACACATTCTTAGGGTTATGGTGTTGGTCCCGGTGGGAAAACCCATTTTGCGCGTGCGAAAGCAAACATGAATTGCGATGCATATAAAAACAGGGGTGAAGGAATGGTGATTACAGATTTTTCTCTTTTAAGCTCATGTGTTGTGTTTTGCTTATAATCGAATGCATATGACAATATAAGAACATAAAGCAATAAAGAACACAACAAAGTATAGTGGTTCGGAGACTCAAGCTCCTACATCCACTCTCCCTGTTCCTAGGGAAATTCCTTCCAACTGGACTTATCACCCTCTCGGGCTCGCCTCTAGATATTTAACGAGCTCTCACTCAAACTAGACTTATCACCCTCTCAGGTTCGCCTCGGGACTTATCTCCCTCTCGGGCTTGCCTCTTAGATGTTTAACGAGTTCACACTCCAATCGGGACTTATCACCCTCTCAGGTTTATCTGAGTCTCAGATTTCTCATCTGAGCCTCAGGATACTTGATTCAGCACACTTCTCTTTAGCGTACCTTGTCTGATCAGGCATACTGACACTCAGGCTGACTGAGTTCAGTTCTCTGAATTCAGACATCCTGACCTTCAGGTCACTTTGACTCAGGCTATCTGATTTCTTCTTTGCCTGATCTGATCAGCTCGACTGATCAGATCAACACATCTTCAGATCAACATCTCAGGATAGCATCAGGTCAGTACATTAGGTTTAGCATATCAGTTTAGCACATCTGATCTCAATCACGTCTGATCTTGATCATCTGCTCATCTTCATATCTGATCTCGATCACGTCTGATCTCGATCAGTCTCATCTGCTCCTCTTCTGATCTGCAACCTTCTCTTCTGATCTTCTGGTCAGTTTCTTTCTGATCAGCTTGTCTGCTCTTCTGATCACCGTATCAGCTCGACTGTTCTTCTGATCATCTGATCAGGTCTGTTCTGGTCATCTGATCTTCTGATCAGCTGGCTTAGCTTTTCTTCTCTTCTGATTTTGCACAGCTCATCAGTTAACTCGGAACTCATCTAACTCATCTGATCTCGATCAGTCTCGTCTGCAGCCTCGTCTGATTTCGTGAGTTCCCCCTCAATTTGTTCTCTCATTCCCCCTCAACTTGTTATCTGTATATTAGCTTCAATAACACAAGTTGATAATGTTTTGGCATAATTCATCAAAACTAAAATATCCCAACATATGGTTCTCTTTGAAGAATTGGCATATCTTGGCGAAAAATATGACTTCAAAACCAAAATTGATATCATTCTCAGTTTTCTGCCAAAGAGCTACGATCATCCTTATGTAACGTATCTAATGGAAGATATGGGGTTTACTGTGGATGATCTTGTGAGAGCCCTTACATTGGTCGAAGAGGACAATGAGCGCAAGAAAGTGAACATGGTTACAAAAGGGTCCTCTTCTATTTCTAGGCCAATTGGTGGTAAGATAAATGAAGAGACAAAAGGATTAACCAGTTCTATTCAAGCTTCAAAGATGAAAGTTTAAGTACAAAAGATCTGTTTGGAGTGTGGCGAAAGAGGACATTGGAGGTGGGCCTGTTCCAATCCCAAAAGGAATGGAAAGAAAGGTAATTCTCTCGCACTAGTTGTTGAAACTTGTTTGGCGGCGTATGCTACCCATTCATGGGTAGTGGATACGGGATCCACTGATCATGTTTGTTTCACGTTACAGGGGTTCAAGCGGACCCGACAACTTAGTGGAAGAGAGATCCTCGTCATGCTAGGCGATGCTACGAGAGTGGCAGCTGAAGCAGTGGGAGACGTGCACCTGTCTTTTGAAGATGAGAGTTTAATTTTAAGAGATCTTCTTTATGTTTCTGTTTTTCGTAAAAAACCTTATTTCAGTTTCAAAACTATTTGCTGATGGATATTCTGTTCGTTTTAATGAACATGTAATTGTTTTTCATAACAATGTGGTTATCTGTCATGGAACATTACGGAACAATCTCTACATTATTAACTGTGCACATCACACACACAATGCATCCTATAACTCATCTACTATTTCGAGCAAAAGGAAACGTTCGACCAATGTGAACGAGACACTTCTTTGGCACCTAAGATTAGGTCATGTTAATCCAAAAAGGATCCAAAGGTTGGTGCAAGATGGTTCATTGGAGTCTTTTCTGGTTGAAGATTTTCCAACTTGTGAATCATGTTTGGAGGGTAAAATGACCAAGAGGGCATTTGGATACAAGGGGCTTAGAGCTAAAGAAGTGTTGGAGATCGTTCACACCGATGTATGTGGTCCATTGCAAATCAAAGCAAGAGGCGGCTACGAGTATTTCATTATGTTTATCGATGATTACTCACGCTATGGATACATTTTCCTAATGAAGCATAAATCTGAGACCTTTGATAAATTCAAAGAATTTAAGGCTCAAGCAGAGAATCATAAGGAAAAACGTTTCAAGTTTCTACGATCCGATCGTGGAGGCAAATACCTCAGCGATGAATTCTTGAACTACTTGTCGGAAGAAGGGATTGCATCCCAGTTGACTGCACCCGGTACCCCTCAACAAAATGGGGTTGCAGAACGAAGAAACTGAACACTTCTAGAAATGGTAAGATCAATGATGAGTTATGCGGATTTACCAAAATCGTTTTGGGGTTACGCCTTGCAAACATCGGCTTATATTATGAACTTAGTGTCATCCAAATCGGTTCCAAAAACTCCTAGGGAGTTGTGGACGGGGCGAAAGCCCAGCTTAGGACACATGAGGATCTGGGGGTGTCCGACATACGTGTTGGATAAGGAAGCCGGGAAATTGGATGCACATTTGGAATTAAGGTTGTTTATAGAATACCCCAAAGGAACGAAGGGATGCATCTTCTATGGTCCCGAAGATCAAAAGGTCGTAATCAGTACGCACTTTAGATTTTTAGAAGAAGACTATATGAACGATAAAAAGCCTAGAAGCGAGATTACTTTGGAAGAACTTAAGGGGCCAACTCCGTTGCCAACTGTACAAGAAGACATACCACGCGTCACGCCTACACAACCGGAACCTCATCGTAGTGGGAGGGTTGTCAGACAACCCGAACGATTCTTAGGGATCGGAGAGTCCTCGAACTTGATCTCGGGAGAAGAATCAGATCCATTGTCCTACAACGAGGCGATCCAAGATAAGGATGCAACATCTTGGCAAACAGCAATGGAAGCCGAGATGGGTTCAATGGATCACAATAAAGTGTGGGAGCTAGTCGAACCACTTAATGGGCTAAAACCCATTGGATGCAAGTGGGTATACAAGAGAAAAAGGGGACCGGAAGGTTGAAACCTTTAAAGCGAGACTCGTGGCGAAAGGGTACACTCAGAAAGAAGGGATCGACTCTGAGGAAACCTTTTCGCCTGTAGCCATGCTCAAGTCCATCTGAATTCTCTTGTCGATTGCTGCACATCTAGATTTTGAGATCTGGCAAATGGATGTCAAGACAGCTTTCCTCAACGGAAGTCTTGACGAAGAAATCTATATGCAACAACCCGAAGGCTTCATTGAAAAAGGCCAAGAGCATCTGGTTTGCAAGCTAAAGAAGTCCATTTATGGGCTGAAGCAGGCATCCCGTGCTTGGAATCAGTGTTTTGATCAAGTTATAAAATCCTACGGTTTTGATCAAAACAGTTTCGAAAGTTGTGTGTATAAAAAGTGTGACGGAACTGCCTTGGTATTCTTGGTACTATACGTAGACGACATTCTGCTCATCGGGAATGATGTAAAGATGTTGTCAGACGTAAGGGCATGGCTGTCAAAACAGTTTGATATGAGGGACTTGGGAGAAGCCGGTCACGTCCTAGGGATCAAGATCACTCGAGATCGCAAGAAAATGATGATCGGGCTTTCGCAAGCTTCATACATAGATACCGTTTTGAAGCGATTCAGCATGCAAGATTCCAAGAAAGGCTTTGTACCTTTCAGACATGGAATCCATCTATCCAAGAAAATGTGTCCCAAGACACAAAAGGAAATAGATGACATGAAAGGCATCCCTTATACTTCGGCTGTGGGAAGCCTCATGTACGCGATGTTGTGCACGAGACCGGATATCTGCTTCGCCGTAGGAATGGTTGCAAGATATCAAAGTAACCCTGTGAAAGAGCATTGGACTGCGGTTAAGAACATTCTTAAGTATCTGAAGAGGACACGGGACAGAATGTTGGTTTATCAATAGGACAGTCTAATCCCCATCGACTATACGGACTCAGATTTCCAATCAGACATAGACTCCAGAAAGTAATCCTCGGGTAGTGTGTTTTGTATGGGGGGAGGAGCCATGACATGGAGAAGCGTTAAGCAGAAATGCATTGTTGATTCTACCATGAAAGCCGAATATGTAGCTGCTTGTGAAGCAGCGAAAGAAGCGGTTTGGCTCAAGAACTTCCTGGTGGACTTCGACGTCGTTCCGAATTTGCCCAGCACGATCATGGTCTACTGTGATAATGCCGGAGCAGTTGTAAATTCTAGGAAACCGAGAGCCCACAAGGCCAGCAAACACATAGAAAGAAAATACCATCTTATACGAGAAATCGTTAAGAGATGAGATATAGAGTTGACAAAGATTGCATCTGAAGACAACCTAGCAGATCCATTCACAAAGGGTCTGCCTCAGAGTACATTCGAGAGACATGTGGAAGGAATGGGTGTCAAGAGCATTGTCAATCTGCTTTGAGTATAAGTGGGAGAAATATTATTAGGTTCGTGTGGGGTGACATTATATGTCACATAGAACACGAGACATGCTGTAGTATACTTAAAAGCAGACTTTGAGTATAAGTGGGAGATTGTTGGGGTTATACTGAAAAGTATGCTTTTACTTTATATAACCAAACTGAATTTCTTATTTATTTTACTGAAATAAATTATTTATCACATGTTGGGGAATGAGTTGCACAGATCTATTCGGGGTGAATATTTAAATACAAATTTAATTCTTTAATTATTACTAGCATGAATTAATCCTATATTAATTCAAATAATAATTGCAACAACATATCATGCATATAATAAGCCACGTAAAACGTACGCATGCGGAATCTATGGGTTTACGTGAATGTACCTCTCGGGATGGCAGTGAATTCGGTTGGACGGACTAACCAAAAGGACTTCTCAAGTATTCCCTTAGCCCTTGCTCAACTATCCGGTGGAAGGACACTTGTCGAACAATTAACAAAAGGAAAAAATAAACTTTGTTGCACCACTTATGTGGATTTGCTACTTTTTCCAGCACATGGAATTGTACTTGGAAATGAAACAATCATCCCCTATTTATAGGATAGAGGTGGTCGAATTTTTCAGTAGAAAACCAATGTGGGAAAAGACTTTTCTTGATCACCAAGAAATCTTGAATATATCTCCTATATTATTTTTTCCATAATTAAAATATTCCACAAAAATCCCACCTCCTCAATATATGGAATTTTCGAAAATTTGGAGTGCAAGATTCCAAGATTTGGATCTTCTTGAATTTATGAGATATTCTTGTATTTCAAGAAATACATATCTTCCATAATATCTTTTCAAGAAAATCAAGAAAATCTTTCTTGCCCTCTATTTTCAAAATTTCGAAATATCCCTTATGAATAACCAAGTGGGAGATTTCTTGAATTTAATGAGATAATCTTGTATTCCAAGAATACATATCTTCATTCCATAACAAAATTCAAAGAAAATCTTTCTCCCTCTTTTATCCATAAATTTCGAAAATTTAGAGGAAAAATAAGCAACAATATTTATTTTATTTTAATCACCTTTTCAGTTAATGGACTATTTGTTGGGCTACTCAGGGGGCATTTAGGAGAATTAAGATTGGACCTTCTAATGGACCTTGAATATCTAATATTGAGCCACAATATAATTCAAGCCCATAAATATTAATTAATCCCACTACATAATTAATATTGCACTATCCATCTTAACCCATATTACGATCAATATGGCTCCGGTCATTATTTCCGGGTGTTTAAGATTATCTATTAATTAATTCAAGCCCAATAGCTTAATTTAATTCTTTTATCCTTGGTCAAGGAACGTTCAACAAATAGCTTTCTAATTAATTAATATCTTTTATCCTCCCAGGGATCAATCAAACAAGTTTCAACATTATTATCCAATCACATGTGACTAATAATTCCCAAGATAAAAAGTATTGAATCTCTTTGATTATTTACCCATGATGAGTCAAAGCAATATTATCACCCTCGAGGGGAAGATTAAAACAAATCAAACAAGCGTCTAATTCTTCCTTTTACCAAGATTCTTCCTGTAGGTCTATTAAATCTTAGCAATCAGTGTATCTCTTGGTCAAGACAAACCAATATTGCCCTCAAGATAAAAAGTGTTGAATTCTCTAGGTCGTGAATTAAAGTTACAGGGATAAGTTAAAATGATAGTTATCAATCCCTACAATGTAACACGACTATTTGAACAAGTTATGCAGAAATATATGTAACATTCAATCATATTTAAAGCATCCGATAAAACAATTTATTTCAAAGAAATAAGTTCGAAAATTTAGTTTTTTATACAAAGTAAAAAGCATACTTTTCAAGATAATCCCAACATCACATGCCTTAGACCTCAATATGAATGAATGTTATATATATTTATTGCATACCCGTTTGATAAAGTCAGTACATGTTACGTTGTAGTGAATTTGGTGATACCAGATCATAGAAGATCAAATTAACAGTTCCTCGTGACTAAGTACAAATTCACAACCCAGATGGAAATGAACAACCCATCATGAAAGGTTGAGGTGTAAAGCTCAGATTGACTTGTCTTGACCAATGGATTACACTAGTGCATTATGATGCGCTGAAAAGGACCTACAGGAGGATAAATTCTTCGGTACTTAATATACAAGAATTAGACCTCAGTGGTTCGTTATTTCCTAATCTTCGTTCCTTAAATAGGATATTGTGAAATTAATAACTATTGCTTTGACTTATGATGGGAAGAGAATCAATGCGATTTGATACCTTGTATCTTGGGCAATATTATTAGTTACATGACGATTGCTAAGATTTAATACGGAGAATCGCGTGCAAGTACGACTTGCTTGATTTGTCCCTCGGTGGGCTTTTTAATCTTTATCATACCAAATCTTGCAAGTGGAAATTTATTTCCCAGATGGATAATAATGTTGAGCGCTTTTTACTCCAAGGACAAAGATATTAATTAATATAAAGTCCTGCTCAAAGGACTTAATTAATTAATGAACTAAGATAATCTTAAACGCGGGAAATAATGACCAGGAGCCATATTATTGTGAAGTCGTAATGTGGGTTAAGATGGATAGTTCAATATTAATTTTATAGTGGAGTAAATTAATATTAATGGGCTTGAATAATATTTTGGCTAAATATTAAAGCTTCATAGCCCATTGGAGGTCCAATCTTAATTCTCCTAAAGGCACCTCAAATAGCCCAAACTAAAGTCCAATTAATGAAAAAGAGAAGAAAATATTTTGGCTTATTTTTCCTCATTAAATTTTCGAAAATATTGGGTAGGAAGAGAGAAAATATTTTCTTGATTTTCTTGGAAAGATTTTATAGAATATGTATTCTTGGAATACAAGATTATCCCATAAATTCAAGAAAAGTCAAAGATCTTATTTCTTTCCTAACTAATTGGAATTTTCGAAAATTCCCTTAATATTATGAGGTGGGATTTTTGTGGAATATTTTAAATATGGAGAAAAGAATATATTGGATATATTCAAGATTTCTTGGAGATCATGAAAAAGATTTTCCCATCTTATTCCTAGGTCAATTTTCGACCACCCCTAGTGTTATAAATAGGGGATGAATTTTTCATCCCCAAGTAAAAAATTCCATGTGTTGGAAAAATTAGAAATCCACAAAGGTGGTGGCCAAATATTTTATTTTCTCTTTTAAGATTAAAATCGTTCGTTGATAATCCTCCCACGGGATTACGTTCGTGGACGTGGGACATATTTGAGAAGGTACTTTGGGTTGATCCATCGTCTCAGCGGTTGTCTCTACAAGAGGTTAGTATTTATGTAATTCCTAGATTCTGCATGCTTAGGTTTTACGTTAAATACGTGTACGCATGATGTTTATTTGTTCATTAATTATTATGTTGAATTGAATTAGGATTAATTCATGTTAGTAATTAATTGATTAATTTAAATATGTATTTAAATTCAACTCGAATAGATCCGAGCACCCCTAATTCCCCAACAATCTTATCTGATCTCGACCAGTCTCACCTGCTTCTCTTCTGATCAGCAACCTCCTCTTCTGATCTGGTCACCTTATCTGGTCTCTTGATCAGCTTATCTTTTCTGGTCATCTGATCAGGTCACTTCTGATCATCTGATCTTCTGATCTCAGGTCCATCTGATCAGGTAACTTCTGATCAGTTGGCTTAGCTTTTCTTTTCTTCTGATTTTGCTCAGCTCATCAGTTAACTCCGGAACTCATCTTACTCATCTGATCTCGATTAGTCTCGTCTGCAGCCTCGTCTAATCTCGATCATCTTCTTCTGATTTCGTGAGTTCCCCCTCAACTTGTTCTCTCGTTCCCCCTCAACTTGTTATCTGTAAATTAGTTTGAATAACACAAGTTGATAATGTTTTGGCATAATTCATCAAAACTAAAAATATCCCAACATGAAGGATGCCTTGCTTTACAAATTGCCTCTTTAGGCGCATCAACACTTCGCACCTGTGCGGCTTCCCATTCAGCAAGTTCAGCCTCTGCAGCGAGGCACACTGCCATAGGGTTATGGTTGTGTTCTTCCCAATATCTGCTATTACGTTCTTTCTATTAAGGTTATACGTGAAAGTATGTTTTTACTTTGTATAACAAACACATTTTACTCTTATTTACTGAAATAAGTCTTTTATCGTTGTTGCTTTAAATATGAATGAATGTTAATTATTTATTGCAAAACGTTCAATATTAGTACATATTACATTGTAGTTGATGTGGTGATACCCGATCACAGAAGATCACATTAACTGTTTCTTGTAAATAAGTACATCTTCACAACCTAGATGAAATTGAACACTCAGTTGGTATAGGTTGATGTGTAAATCTCAGATTGGTTTATCTTGACCAAGGGATTACACTAGTGCATTATGATGCGCTGAAACGGACCTATAGAGAGGATAAATTCTTTTGTACTGACTCACGGGATGAAGAATTAGACCTTAGTGGTTGTTGATTTTTTAATCTCTGTCCCTTAAATAGGATTGTGTGTAATTAATATTTATTGCTTTGATCTATGTTGAGTTTAGAATCAGATAGCGATTCTATACGTTATATTTTGGGCAACATTATTAATTACATGACAATTGCTAAGATTTAATACAGAGAAACGTGTACGAGGAAAGTCTCATTTGATTTGTCCCCTTGGTGGGCTCAAAAGTTTTATCAAACTAAATCTTGCAAGTGGAATTCGTTTCCGGTATGGATAATAATGTTGAGCTATACTTACTCCAAGGAAAAAGATATTAATTAATCTAGAGCATTCAGTGGCTTAATTAATTAATGGACAAAATAATCTTAAACACGGGAATAATAACCGAGAGCCGTATTATCGTAATATGGATTAAGATGGATAGTGCAATATTAACTTTATAGTGGAATAAATTAATATTAATGGGCTGAATAATATTGTGGCTCAATATTGGAATTCAAAGCCCATTGGGAGGTCCAATCTTAATTCTCCTAAAGACCCCTCAAGTAGCCTAACATGAGTCCATTAATGAAAAAGTGATTAAAATAAAAGAAATAATTTATTGCCTAATTTTTCTTGAAGCTTTTGAAAATTGCAAGAAAAGAAAGAAAGAGATTTTCTTGGAAAGATTTTATGGAAGATAAGTATTCTTGGAATACAAGATTATCTCATAAATTCAAGAATCTTTGATTTTGACTTTTATTGCATGAGATTTTCGAAAATCTCTATAATTAGAGAAGGAAGATTTTTATGGAAAATTATTTATTTGAGAGAGAATATATTGGATATATTCAAGATTACTTCTTGCACAAGAAATAAAGATCTTCCCATATCTTTTCCTAGCCCTAAAAATCGGCCACTTCTCTATTATAAATAGGGGATGATTTTTTTATCCCCAACACAATTACAGTCTTGAAAATATTAGAAATCCACAAAGGTGGTGCAATATATTTTTCTTTATTCCTTTATTAAATTTGTTCGTGAGTATCTTCCACCGGATAATCGAGCAAAGGACTTGGGGAATACTTGAGAAGGTGCTTAGGTTGATCTGTTCCATCGTCTCAACGATTGTCTCTACGAGGGTAAGTTTCGTGTAAACTCCTAATTCCGCATGTGTAGGACTTTACGTGAATTTACTTGTTCGCATGATGTTGTTGTGATTATTATTTAAATTAATAGGATTAATTCATGCTAGTAATAATTGTTTATTTAAATTTGTATTTAAATTACACCTTGAATATATCCGGGCACACTATTTCCCAACACTTTCCACACCTGCCATGCAACCATAGCAAATAAACGCCCCTTGTTGCCATTCACCATCTGCAATGTCAGTTCTGCTACAGAGTCTACTAAGTAGACAACCTCATCTATTTCATTCCAGAGATTAACTTGCAGCCAATATTCTTTCGCAAAAACACAGACGAAGAATAAATGCCAGGAATTTTCACTCGGATGATCACACAAAATGCAGTTCGTATCATTAAAAATATTTTTGCCTCGAAGATTTAGTTTGTGGGGTGAACAAACCCTACTAATTCTCCACAAGCAATCTTTCACTTTAGGTGGAACCCTTAGCTTCCAAAGATGAGTCCAGTCCCCCTCAACCTCCAACTTCCGGTCGAAGACTAGTGACATTGTCAATTTGTAGCCAGACTTCACAAAATACTTCCCGTCCCTGTTGAAATGCCAAATCAATGAGTCCAAGCTGCCTCGAGGAGCAACAGGTGTCCGTAACACCTTAACAATGTCTTCCTCGTAAAAAATAGCTTCAATCAACTCACGATTCCAAAGAGACGAATCTAGAATCATTAATTCAGAACCCTTTAGTGTCTCTAGCTCGTGAATATGCGGTGTTTGGACCCAGAAATTCCACTCATAGTTCAACCACAAATCACGCCAAACTAGAATTTCTTCACCCGACTCCACCTTCCACCGGACACCTCTTCTAACAAGTGGTTGTGCCGCCATAATTCCTGTCCAAGTATAGCTTGGATTATATCCAAGACGTGCTGATAAAAAACATCCATTTTGAAAATAACGTGCCTTAAGCACTCGACAAACAAGGGCATGAGGCTCTGTTAACATACGCCACCCTATTTTAACCAATAAAGCTATATTAAAGAGATGTAAGTCCATAAACCTCTTAGGAATACCAGCTTCAGCAATCATTGTCCTTGCAGCTTCTTTCAGAGTCCTATTTCTTCTTTCAGCAACACCATTCTGTTGTGGGGTCCTTGCAGCTGATGTTTCATGAGCTATTTCATTTGCTGCACAATAATCAGATATAATTTGGTTGATAAATTCAGTTCCTTTATCTGATCTGATCTTGACCACACTCAGATTTTTTTCAGTACTGAGCCTTTTCAGTAGTTCAGGCAGTTTTGTCTAAGTCTTTTTCTTACTGAGTAAGAATATGACCCATGTGTATCTAGAGTAGTCATCAACTACCACAAGTGTGTATTTTCTGCCATTAGTGCTCACAGGTGTTACTGGACCAAAGAGATCCATATGTAACAGTTGTAGTATTCTATCAGTAGAAACATCTACTTTGCTTTTGAAAGATGCTCTGATTTGTTTTCCTTTCTGACAAGCATCACATACATGATCTTTACTGAACACTTCATTGGGTAACCCCCTCACAAGTGCTAATCTTGCAAGTTTGTTCAGGGTTTTGAAGTTTAAGTTATTCAATCTTTTGTGCCACAACCAACTGGTTTCAGTGGAACTTTTTGCAACCAAACATGTATCTTTAGGAGTTGAACTCAAATCAACAAGATACACATTTCCTTTTCTAGTACCAGTCAGTAACATTTTCTGTGAAGCATTGTCTTTTACATAACATAAGTTCTTTGAGAACTCAACACTGAATCCTTTGTCACAGAATTGGCTGATAGAAAGCAAATTATGCTTTAGACTAGACACATATGAAACATCATGGATATGAACAGAGTCAACTTCAAGAGTTCCATATCCTTCAGTTTGTCCTTTGGAGTTGTCTCCAAATGTGATCTGAGGGCCTTTTTGCTCAACATAGTCAGTGATTAGTTGCTTATATCCTGTCATATGTCTTGAACATCCACTGTCCAGATACCATACAGCAGGAGCCAATTCATTTCCACTCATCAGGGCTATGTTGTCTTCATTCAGCTTAGTGCCCTTTTCCTTCACCTGAAAAACAGACCAGTTCTTAGGTACCCATTTGGTGTAGGGTCCTACCAGGTTAGTTGTACCTTTTGGAACCCAAATCTGCCTAACAACTCTAATTACTTTAGAGTGACTGATTTGTCTCCCATAAAAATCTACATGCACATTCACCACCCTAGGACCCTTGGCAGTATCCTGTGCATGAGTGCCAGCCTTAGCATGAACATGAGTCTTAGAGTTCTTCTTAGGTTCAGGCCTTTTGTTCAAGTGCCTTAGCTTTGGTGCAGCTGGTCTCTGTCTCTGCTGACTTGGGTTCAAGAAACCTTTACCCTTAGGCAAGTGGGGTTTAGGTTGCCTGTACTGAAATTGTGGTCTTTCAATAATCTGAGGAATTGGTCTTTTCAGTTGAGAATATCTCTGATGAGTGTTTCTCTTCTGAAAATTCCTCTGATGGTTCAGTACAGATCTCTTCAGGTTGGTATTCTTAGCCTGAGGCTTTGAAGTACTGGCCTGAAATTTTCCTACTGAGTGTTCAGGTTTTCTAGCCTTTTCCTGAGGTTTGGGCTTTCTTCCCCGAACCTTCAGTTTTTCTGAAACCATAGGTCCTTTACCCTTGTCTAAAACCTTGGGTTGTTCTTCAGTGAGAAGATTTGATGCCACTGGTTTAACAAAGACAGTCTTGGTGTTAATAGAAGCAGCATTCAGAAGACCTTGTGAGGTTCACCCTGGAATGTATCCCAATCCAGCTTTTATAGTTGCAGGTCTTTGATAACTCTGAATTTCATCTATTACTTTAGATGCAGAATTCAATAGAGCTAACTTTCTCTGCGCACTATCCTCACATTTCTTTAGAGTTTCATGCTTCTCAAAGAGGTCATTGAACTCAGTTCTGATAAGCTGAATCTCCTTAGTGGATTTCTCTAATTTTCCATTCAGGATCTCTATCACCTTCTCTTTTTCTGAGAGTTTTACTTTCATAACATCCAGTTCATCAGTAGTTCCCATCAATTGAAAAGTGATCTCAGCATTTTTAAAGTCTTTCCACTTCAGATTTTCGGCAGTCAGTTCCTTGTTCTGCTCTTGAGTTTCAGTGAGCAGTTCTTGTAACACAGAATAGTCCTTCATAAGATTCTCAAATGAATCCATCAGGTCAAAGTTACTGTTTACAGTTGAACTTGAGAACTCATGTGCTTGTGTAGGAGCAACAACAGAGATAGAAGAATTTACCTCCTCCACAGCCATAAGACAGATATCATCACTGTCACTATCTGAGAAAATCTCATCTGAGGAACTGGAACCTTCTTCAGAATGTTCTTCTTCCTCAGCAATCATAGCTTTCTTGCTGGAGATCTTCTTGTCTCTCTTGGCTTGTCTTTCCTTTCTTTCTTTAGCACTCAGCTCAGGACAATAATATTGGAAGTGACCTTTCTTTTGACAGTTGTAGCATCTGTTGGCATCATCATCCTGATCACTTTCCTCCTTGATCTTGGAGTCCTTCTTTTTGGATGAGGATCCTTCAGCTTTGTGGTCCTTCCTTTTCTCAGTGTATCTGTCCTCAGCTTATGAGTTTCTCTTGTACCTGTGATTCCTGTAATATTTCTTATATTTCCCATATCTGCTATTGAGTCTTTCAAACCTCCTTGCCATCAGTACTAGCTTATCCTCTTGCTCATCCTGATTTCTGGCAAGTGAGTTCTCAGACTCTCTAGACTTACAGGATTTCTCTTTGGCTTTGAAAGCCACATTCTTGCTAGATGAAGAATCATCTTTGCTATCAGATTTCTTAGTTTTCTTGTCAATAACAAACTCATAAGATTTCAGTTCAGAGAAAACTTGTTGGTATGGCATGGAATCAATATTTTTGGTGTTTTCAATCACCACAGCATGAATATCCCATTTCTTAGATAATCCTCTAAGAATTTTCAGTGCCACTTCTCTTTGTGGGTATCTTTTCCCAAGAGCATTCAGATCATTCATAATGCTAGTGAATCTGACCTCAAGTTTGTCAATGGATTCACCATTTTCCATTTCAAAGCTATCAAACTTTCCAATAGCAACAGAAAGTTTGTTTTCCTTAATATGATCTGTGCCTTGACACATAACATCAAGTGTGTCCCATATTTCTTTTGCAGTTTCACAGTGAGAAATCATCCCCATAACACCATCATCAATAGTGCTATACAAAGTATCTTTAGCAATGTAGTCCAGATTGACTAACTTTCTCTCATCGGGAGTAAGTTGATCATCAGGCTTTGGAAATTCATCTCTGGGATCATTCCTCTCAGTATAAGTGATTCTTGGATTCACAACAGTAAATTTGAATGGTCCTTCAGAAACCACTCTCCACATTCTTTCATGTTTTGAATACAGATGGTCCTGCATTCTCAATCTCCATAGATCGTAGCTCTCAACAGAGAACATAGGGAGTTTTTTAGAAGGCATGATGACTGAGCCTTGTAAGATATCAGCAAACAGATCTATTCAGTAGACCACCAAAGTCTTTCAGCAAATAGACTATGGCTACCAAAGCAAGTGGTCAAAATGAACCACTGCTCTGATACCACTTGTTGGTCCCGGTGCTAACGAGTCTCACACATGTATGGGGGGGGGATACACGTGCTCAGTGATTTTTAAAACTTTTCTTTCATCGAGGTCGATGGGTCGTTATTATCGATAATTTTGCCCGAGAAGCACGGATTGCCCCTGAGTCAAAGTCTCATCGAGACAATGATCCCGAAAATGCTTTCGAAGCTTTAGATTAGCCCAATCGAACCTCGAAGTTTATCGAGATCCTAAGGAGCTTGGATCGATAATTATCTTCTTGAACCCTCGATGAGAGTTAGTTCGATTTTGGTAACTATCTCTGCTCTAGCTACTCAAGTGTGCGGAATGGTTGGCCCTAAGTTTATACTCGTTTTAGCTTTGCTAAAAATCTTCCCTTCGATAAAACAGTGATTAAGGTTGTGATCAATTTGATGCAAGTTCACTGGATTGGTTCCAACTGAATATCAGTGAAAATATGCTTTCAGTGAAAACATGCAACAGATAATAATGCAATATAGAAAGCAAACAACACAGGAGTTATAGTGGTTCAGAGACTCAAGCTCCTACGTCCACTCTCTCTGATCTTCAGAGAAATTCCTTAACCACTTCCTAAAGCTTTCAGGCTAACTCACTGTAGCTTACTCACTTTTCTACCTTGTGTTTTTTGGCTGACTCACTGCAGCTTACTAACTAAAACACACACAAATGTTCAGACTACCACAAGTAGCTTACTAACTTCTTCTCTAGAGTTTTCTGGTTAACTCGCTGTAGCTTACTAACTCTTTACAACTCTAACTCACCAACAAATCACACACAAACTACCTTAACAAAGGGTTTGGGTTTTGGGTTGGTTTCCAACTAGGGTGAGATATCCTTTACAATAAGAACAGATGCAAAGGCTAGGATATCTCTTCTAAGCTTTGGATATTTCTATCAATCTAGCCTTAGAATAGTGAGCTCTCTCCAATGTGAAACACTTGGGAAATTCTAGGGTTTTCGAGTGCTTCAATTTGCAATAATACGAATGAGCTCTTGAGTTGCTTGAAATTTCCCGTAACCTCTCAATGTAGAAGGTCACTGGTATTTATAGGCAACCTTCACCAAGGTCACTCTTGAAAAACTATCCGTTGGAGGAGATAGTATCAAGGGTTTCCTCTTCTGGTGTTTGATGAACGACTATATTTAGGGTTTGAACACTCCCTTGCATGTTTTAGGAAATATGCAGTCATGTAGCCAATCACCAATTTTTGCGATGCCGAACTTAGTACTACTTGACATGATTCAGGTCCCGTGCCGCTTTCGGTGTTAGTAAAGCATGCGTTGTTGTCTTCCTCTGATTGGTTCTTATCTTCAGTGAATGTAGACAAACAAAACGGCTCTTTTTGGTCAATCTCTCTGAATGAGACAACCTTAAACAACACTTAGACTTAGTTCCTTTTGTCTGCATATGAATGTTTTGGGCAATATCTACTTTTCTGAACATTTCCATTTTTCTCAGTTTTTGTAGTCTTCAGATAGATATTATTCAGTGCCTCTGAACATTCAGTTATATTTGAGTATTCAAGATCTTCATCGAGTCTTCATAATTCATCGGTCTTCATGTCTTCAAGAACTTCATCGAGTTATCGATCTTATCTCGAGTCTTCATTCCTTCAAAGATCTTGATATCTTTTCTCAACATTCGATTCTCTTGATTCTTGATTCTTCTAATTCTTGATTCTCATCGATTCTTGATTACTCAAGATCTTCTCGAGTTCTTCAGTAACTTTAAGATCTAACCTGATCTATATCTGCTGACTATACATGGTGCAGATAACTTCCTGAACAATCTATGTTGAAACCTGACTCAGTCTATCAAGATTATCCTGAACATGTCATACTCAGGGGTTTTGGGATCTAATCAAAACTTCTTTATTAAAATCATCTCCCAACAATTTCCCCCTTTTTGATGATGCCAAAACCATCTTGTTACATTTAAGAAAACCTAACCTATCCTCAGGATTCAGTTTATCTATTACAACCAAAATGGTATTTCTCCCAACAATTTCTTAAACAATCGGCATATCATCAGACATGTAAAAGATAATGAGATATTATCTTTGAGCATAAAAGATAAAATTTTCATTGATCAAGAGATAAACATTACAGATTACAATGAAAACAAAAAAAAAAAAATCGAAGTACAAAGTCTTGGTCTTTCTTCCACTTCATCCTCCCGCACTTCCAAAGTTGAACATCCCGTAGTATCTCTTCTTCAGTTCATCCCTTGCCTTGATGATATCAGGGTTGTTTCCTGTTAGGCCTAGCTGGATGGCATACTGGGCTATTTCCTGAGAAATGGCTGCCTCATTTACATAGTCATTCTCAAACCTAGGAGCTGGGTACATGTATGGACCAGGAGCTACTATCTGAGTGTTTCCTTCATCTGCCATGTTGATCCAACTTTGCAGGTACTTAGGATAGAAAGTCAGTAAGTACTCAATGAAGGCTTCATTCTTATCCGAGCTGCTCCCCCTCCATTCTCTCAGAATCTCATAATAGAACCAGAAGGTTCTCTTGATCTCTTCCCATGCATCATTGAACTGTATAGGCATCCACTTGTCAATGTCCGGCCACTTCTGAGTCTTTTCCGTACCCCTCCTTTTGCTTAAAAGCTTTTTAAAACCACCTCTTCTTTTATGCTCTTCTTCTTTCTTCTTCCTGATCAGTGGAACACCTGATACTGAAGCAGCTGTTTTCTTTTCCTTTTCAATCTGAAGAGCTTTCAGAGTTTTCTTGGTATCGAAGGCTTCTTTCTGGGTGTCAGTTTCTTCCTCAGATTCTTCGAATTCCATTTTCAGCTTCCCCTGAGTAGGTTTTGAGCTTTTTGCTCTTTTCTTCCTTTCTTGTTCCACAAATGCCATAGCCTTTCTCAGGTCTGACTTGATCTTCACCGGCTTTGCTTGTCTCAATCATCCTTCTATCACTCAGTTTCTCAGTAATTACTTCTTCAGTGATCTGATCATTTGTCTGAGTGAAGGTAGGTTTCTCAGCTTCTGTAAACTTCAGTTTCTCAGTGGCTTCAATCTCACTTAAGGCATCTAAAATTTTCTTTCCTTCAGCTTCTTTTTGAGCCTTTCTCTCCAAGGTTTGTGCCAACAACTCACTTAATTTGCCACCAGGCCTTTCCCCCTTTTTGGCACCATACCTTGGGAGTAGTTGAGTCAGTGAAGTATCCATATAGTATTGCTCCTTGCCCATACTACGCACTTCCCCTGCCAACTGATCATGCTCATCTTCTAGCCTCATCATGTAGTTCTTGGCCATTGAGAATTCATCCGAAAGAGGAGCAAACTGCTTTGAGAAGACATCATGCATCATCTCTGTCATCTTGGTCATGAGAAGAGAGCCCATTTCCTCAACAGCTGTTTTGATCATCAGATCATTCTTCTCAATCAGCTTGGCTTCAAGATAGGCAGTTCTTTCTTGATACATCTGCTTCATGTTGGCATTAAGCTCTGTATGCACTCCATCAATCTTTCCATCTAATGAAGCTAATTTACCTGATAGAGTTGATTGAAGCGTATCAGATGATGAACTCAGGTTCTCCATTTTCTGATTTTGAGCAGCCAGGACTAACTCCATCTGAGTCATCTTGTCTGTGAGAATTGTTTGCATTATGCTTGATGAAGAGCTTAGATTCTCAATCTTTTGAGATTGACTTGCCAGTATCTCTTCCATCCTTGGCTCTATCTTCTTTAACTCATCCAGGATTGGTGTGAGATCAACCACTGGAGTTTGTTCAATATTTTCCAACTGAGTTGGGTGCTCCAACTGAGCCTCAGTCTGCATATCATAAACATCAGATTTAAAGCTAGGTACTTCAGTAACTTCGGCATAATGTATAACAGTGCCAAAAGGTACCTGAAGAGTGCTAACTTCAGTCTGAGGTTGTCTGATATCAGTTGGTTCAGCATCAGTATCCGTCACCATCTGACTCTCAGTTTCCTTCTCTTTCTCAGCATCGGTCTGAGGTTCCTTCTCCCCCTCAGATTTCTTTTCTGCATCATCTCCATTATCCTTATCTTTGTTTTGATCATGAGAGCTGGAAGCATCTACTCCTTCAGTAGCTTTCTTTTGAGCTAGCTTCTTTTTCACCAGTTCATCGAAATTAGCAGCTTTCATCCTGAGCTTTGTCTTTCGGAAGCCTGAAAACTCTGTCAACACAGCAGTTTCAGCATTCCACCAGTCCTCTCCTCTGAATGAGGCAATATTCAGCATTTCAGAAAGTGATTGATTCAGAATTTACATAGTGGTTCTGAGCCTGAAGAACATATCCAGAAGGTCAGGATAGACATTCAGCTCAGGGTATCTGTCCAAGATGAACCGTTCCCCCTTGCTTTGCCATTCAGTCTCTTTGGCTTCTCCCTACTTCAATCTTGGGCTTTCAAGAGCATTAGGTTCAGAGTGTATGAGTTCCAGAGCTGATGGATCTAGAAATGGTTCATTCAGAAGCGCATCCAAGTTCAGCAATTCCTGAGGTTCAGACTGATCTGGAGTCTGAACAAGTCTTTCTTCAGTAGGGATCTGAGGTCCCTTGAAGATTTCCTGAGAGATTTTATCTGAGCTCAGAGAAGTTTCGAGTACCTCAGAGAAAACCTTTTCCTCAGTTTCTTGCTCCTGCACAGTTGTTACCACCTGAGCAAGAACCTGTAGTGGAGATTTCAGCCTTTGCTGACCTTCAGGTTGAGTTTCTTCAGTTTCATTGGCCTCCTGTTCCGTAATTGTTTGAAGCCTTCTGCGCTTCTGAGGAGCCAGTGCTTTCTTCTTCAGTTTCTCTCCTTTCTCCTTTTTAATTTTCATCAGGGCTTTCCCCCTAGCTTGTTTGGCTTCTTCATCAGTTTCCTCAGTGAATTTTTGAGCGGATTGTCTTGTTTCCCTGACCTGCTCCACCACTGTTGTATCTTCCTCCGTTTCCTCTTCGGCAGTCTCCTCCAGAGACTCAATGTTTTTCTCTTTCTTTCCTCTCAAAGTCTTCTTCGTTGGTTTGAACATGATTTTTGACTTTGGAAATGAAGTGGAATCGGCAAAAATGTCCTCCTCTTCCATGCACGTTTCCAAGATAAATGCAATCTTGGTTGCATGTAGAATTTTTCCCTTGACAACTATAGAGCCATTCACCTTCTGAATGTGTTTGGCTTGATCACTCACCACCTTGATCAAATAGTGCAACCAATTGAATGAAGTAGTAGGAGAATCTTCAATCGCCGCCATTAGCCTTAACTTAGGTGTGCTTATCTGCTCGAAACTACCAGATCTACTCATGATGCATTTGCTTACAATATTCAACAATACACGATATTTAGGCTTCAAATGCTTCTTATTCAGAGTAGCTTTAAACTTTACCAGATGCTCAGTAATTTTATCCAAATACTCTTGTTCCCTACCCATCATGTATACCGTAGGGTCTTCACCTCTATCACTTAACTCATATATGGCATTTAGATTCTTAGGAATAATATATAATTCCCTAACAAAATCCACATATTTTGTACTATGCTCCAAATGCAACACCGTAATCTTAGACTCTATGCAATTTTTGTCATCTAACTGCATATTAGAAACAAACTCAATTACCTCTTTCGCATATTCGGCCTCTGGTTGATTCGCGACCAGGCATGTAAGCTTTGCCAAACGAATTATATGCAACGCCTCCTCCTCATGAGTTGTATTGGACGTGCTTTCTAGAGGGACAACATATTCGTACCATGGTTTGTTGGAAATGGCGAGTTTGTCGTATACAGAGAGTGCCATTTTTGGAGATTTTTGAGTGATGGGTTTTGAGATAGAAAAAAAATGCTGGGCAATCGAGGGTTTCGAAGCAGAGTGTTTGTGAAGATGGAGGTTTTTTTTTTTGAAATAGGGCTTGAATGGGATCTTTTTAATGGATATAGGATTTTGATTTATGGAAAATCGCGTAGATGAAGAAAAGATGCAAAGGCTAGGATATCTCTTCTAAGCTTTGGATATTTCTATCAATCTAGCCTTAGAATAGTGAGCTCTCTCAAATGTGAAACACTTGGGAAATTCTAGGGTTTTCGAGTGCTTCAATTTACAATAATACGAATGAGCTCTTGAGTTGCTTGAAATTTCCCGTAACCTCTCAATGTAGAAGGTCACTGGTATTTATAGGCAACCTTCACCAAGGTCACTCTTGAAAAACTATATTTTGGAGGAGATAGTATCAAGGGTTTCCTCTTCTGGTGTTTGATGAACGGCTATATTTAGGGTTTGAACACTCCCTTGCATGTTTTAGGAAATATGCAGTCATGTAGCCAATCACCAATTTTTGCAGTCTGGAACTTAGTACTACTGATATGATTCAGGGTCCTGTCGCTTTTAGTGTCAGTAAAGTACAGTGTTGTCTTCCTCTGATTGGTTCTTGTCTTCAGTGAATGTAGACAAACAAAACGGCTCTTTTTGGTCAATCTCTCTGAATGAGACAACCTTAAACAACACTTAGACTTAGTTCCTTTTGTCTGCATATGAATGTTTTGGGCAATATATACTTTTCTGAACATTTGCGTTTTTCTCAGTTTTTGTAGTCTTCAGATAGATATTATTCAGTGCCTCTGAACATTCAGGTTATACTGAGTATTCAGTATCTTACTGAGTCTTCAGTAACTACTAGGTCTTCAGCGTCTTCAGTAACTTACTGAGTTATCAGTACTATCTGAGTCTTCATTCCTTCAGCATCTTCAGTATCTTTCTGAACATTCAGTTCTACTGATTCTTCAGTTCTTCTGATTCTTCAGTTCTACTGATTCTTCAGTTCTACTGATTCTTCAGTTACTCAGTACCTTCTGAGTTCTTCAGTAACTTTAAGATCTAACCTGATCTATATCTGCTGACTATACATGGTGCAGATAACTTCCTGAACAATCTATGCTGAAACCTGACTCAGTCTATCAAGATTATCCTGAACATGTCATACTCAGGGGTTTTGGGATCTAATCAAAACTTCTTTATTAAAATCATCTCCCAACAGTTAACGTGGTGATACCAGATTACAGAAGATCACGTTAACAATCCCTTGTAAACAAGTGCGTGTTTCACAACTTAGATAGATCTGAACAATCTATTGGTAGAAGTTGATGTGTAAGGCTCAGATTGACTTGTCTTGACCAAGAGATTACACTAGTGCATTTGATGCGCTGAAGCGGACCTACAGAGAGGATAAATTCATTTTCACTGACTTAAGGGATGAAGAGTTAAACCTCAGTGGTTGTTGACTTCTTAATCTCTGTCATTTAATAAGGACTGTGTGCGATTAGTAATTATTGCTTTGACATATAATGGGAAGAGAATCACTGCGACTTCGATACCCTATATCTTGGGCAATAATATTAATTACATGACAATTGCTAAATTAATATAGAGAATCGTGTGCTTGGAGAGTCTTGCATGATTAGTCCCCTTGGTGGGCTCAGAACCTTTATCATACCAAATCTTGCAAGTAGAATTAATTTTCCGGTATGGATAATAATGTTGAGGTGTCCAAGGATAATTATATTAATTAATATAAAACTGTTGGTCCCGGTGATATCGAGTCTCACACGTGTATGGGGGGGAATACACGTGTTCAGTGATTTTTAAAACTTTTCTTTCACTGGGGTCAGATGGGTCAGGTTATCCTGATGATTTTGCCCTGAGAAGCACGAATTGCCCTGAGTCAAAGTCTACTGAGACAATGATCCTGAGCTGCTTTCAGAAGCTTCAGATTAGCCCAACTGAGCCTGAGTTTATCAGAGATCCTGAGGTGCTTGGATCAGATAATTATCTTAATGCAACGACTGGGATATCTCTTCTAAGCTTTGGATATATCTATCAATCTAGGCTTAGAATAGTGAGCTCTCTCCAATGTGAAACACTTGGGAAATTCTAGGGTTTTTCAAGTGCTTCAATTTGCAATAATACGAATGAGCTCTTGAGTTGCTTTGAAATTTCCCGTGACCTCTCGATGTAAAGGGTCACTGGTATTTATAGGCAACCTTCACCAAGGTAACTCTTGAAAAACTATCCGTTGGAGGAGATAGTATCAAGGGTTTCCTCTTCAGGTGTTTGATGAACGGCTATTTTTAGGGTTTGAACACTCCCTTGCATGTTTTAGGAAATATGCAGTCATGTATCCAATCACCAATTTTTACAGTCTGGAACTTAGTACTACTGACATGATTCAGGGTCCTGTTGCTTTTCGATGTCGATGAAAGTACGATGTTGTCTTCCTCTGATTGGTTCTTGTCTTCAGTTAATGTAGACAAACAAAACTGCTCTTTTTGGTCAATCTCTCTGAATGAGACAACCTTAAACAACACTTAGACTTAGTTCCTTTTGTCTGCATATGAATGTTTTGGGCAATATCTACTTTTCTGAATATTTGCATTTTTCTCAGTTTTGTACTCTTCAGATAGATATTATTCAATACCTCTGAACATTCAGGTTATACTGAGTATTCGAAGATCTTCTTTGAGTCTTCAATAACTCTTTTCTTCAAAGATCTTCCGAGTCTTGATGTCTTGATGACATACTGAGTCTTCAATGTCTTCAGTGACATCTTGAGTCTTGATGTCTTGATGACATCTTGAGTCTTGATGTCTTGACAACTTCATCGAGTCTTTATTATCTTGACAACTTCTTGAGTCTTGATTCAAAGAACTTCTTCGAGTCTTGATGTCTTCAAAATCTAACCTGATCTATATCTGCTGACTATACATGGTGCAGATAACTTCCTGAACAATCTATACTGAAACCTGACTCAGTCTATCAAGATTATCATGAACATGTCATACTCAGGGTTTTTGGGATCTAATCAAAACTTCTTTATTAAATTCATATCCCAACAATTTCCCCCTTTTTGATGATGCCAAAACCATCTTGTTACATTTAAGAAAACCTAACCTATCCTCAGGTTTCAGTTTATCTATTACAACCAAAATGGTATTTCTCCAATCAAGTTCTTTAACAATCTGGCATATCAAGACATGTAAAAAGATAATGAGATATTATCTTTGAGCATAAAGATAAAATTTTCATTGATGTAGGATAAGAGTTACAGACATAATGAAAAAAAAAAGTAAGAACAAAGTCTTCAGTCTTCTTCCACTTCATCCTCTGGCACTTCCAGGTTGAACATCCCGTAGTATCTCTTCTCCAGTTCATCTCTTGCCTTGATGATTTCAGGGTTGTTTCCTGTTAGGCCTAGCTGGATGGCATACTGGGCTATTTCCTGAGAAATGGCTGCCTCATTTACATAGCCATTTTCAAACCTAGGAGTTGGGTACATGTATGGACCAGGAGCTACTATCTGAGTGTTTCCTTCATCTGCCAAGTTGATCCAACTTTACAGGTACTTAGGATAGAATGTCGATAGAAGTATTCAATAAAGGCTTCATTCTTATCCGAAATTGCTCCCCCATTCTCTCATAATCTCATAATAGAACCGTAGGTTCTCTTGATCTCTTCCCATGCATCATTGAACTCAGATAGGCATCCACTTGTCAATGTGCGCCACTTCTCGAGTCTTTTTCAGTACCTCTCCTTTTGCTTAGAAACTTTTTGAATCCACCTCTTCTTTTTCGTTTCTTCTTCTTTCTTCTTTTCTCGATCGAGGAGCACCACGATCTCGAAGCGGCCAGTTCTTTTCTCCTTTTCAATCTGCAGGGCCTTCAGAGTCTTCTTGGTATCAAAAGTCTCTGGTTGAGCTTCAGTTTCCTTTTCTGGTCCTTCATCTGATTCTTCAAAATCCATAATCAGCTTCCTCTGAGTAGGTTTAGCTACCTTTGCTCTTTTCTTCTTTTTAGGTTCAACAAAGGCAACTGCTTTTCTCTTTTCTGGTCTGGCTTGTTCTTCTTTTGCTTTGCTTGTTCCAACCATCCTTCTATCACTCAATTTCTCAGAAATTACTTCCTGAACGGTTTGATCAGATGTTTGAATGAAGATAGGTTTCTCAGCTTCTTTGAACTTTAGTTTCTCAGTGGCTTCAATTTCTCTTAAGGCATCAACAATTTTCTTTCCTTCAGCTTCTTTTTTAGCCTTTCTCTCCAAGGTTTGTGCCAACAACTCACTTAATTTGCCACCAGGCCTTTCCCCCTTTTTGGCACCATACCTTGGGAGTAGTTGAGTCAGTGCAGTATCCATATAATATTGCTCCTTACTCATACTGCACACTTCTCCCGCCAACTGATTATGCTCATCTTCAGCCTTATCATGTAATTCTTGGCCATTGAGAACTCATCCGAAAGAGGAGAAAACTGTTTTGAGAAGACATCATGCATCATCTCTGTCATCTTGGTCATGAGCAGAGAGCCCATTTCCTCAACAGCTGTTTTGATCATCAGATCATTCTTCTCAATCAGCTTGGCTTCAAGATAGGCAGTTCTTTCTTGATACATCTGCTTCATGTTGGCATTAAGCTCTGTATGTACTCCATCAATCTTTCCATCTAATGTAGTTAATTTACTTGATAGAGTTGTTTGAAGCGTGTCGTCGATGATGAACTCGGGTTCTCCATTTTCGATTTTGAGCAACGTAACTAACTCCATCCGAGTCATCTTGTCTGTGAGAATTGTTTGCGGATGCTTGATGAAGAGCTTAGATTCTCAAGCTTTTGAGATTGACTCGCCAAAGATCTCTTCCATCCTTGGCTCTATCTTCTTTAACTCATCCGAGATTGGTGTGAAATCAACCAATTTGGAGTTTGTACAACATTTTCCAACCGAAATGGGGCTCCAACCGAGCCTCGATCGCATATCATAAACATCGATTTAAAGCTAGGTACTTCAAGAATTTCGCATAATGTATAACAAAGGCGAAAAAGGTACCAAGAATGTTAACTTCATCGAGGTTGTCTCGATATCGCTTGGTTCAAATCGATTCATCCCCATCCGACTCTCGCCTTCCTTCTCTTTCTCAAGATCTATCCGAGGTTCCTTCTCCTTCTCGATTTCTTTTTTTTTTCAGCATCATCTCCTTATCCTTATCTTTATTTTGATCATGGGAGCCGAAGCATCAACTCCTTCAAGAGCTTTCTTTACGCTAGCTTTTTTTTCACTAATTCATCAAAATCAACAAATTTTCATTCTCAAATTGGTTTTTCAAACCCGAGAATTCATCGAGTAAAATTGCCTCAAAGATTCCACCACTCTTCTCCTCAATATGAAGCAATGTTTAGCATCTCCGGGAGTGTTTGATTCGCAGAATATACATTTGTGGTTCTCGAGCACGAAGAACATATCCCGAAGGTCGATAGGCATTCACCAGGTATCTATCTGCCTAAGATGAACTGCTTCCCGCCTTGCTGCCATTCATCTCTTGGCTTCTCCTTCTTAAATCTTGGGCTTTCGAAGATAGATTCAGAGTGTATGAGTTCTAGAGTCGATGGATCTAGAAATTGTTCATTGAGAAAGCGCATCAAGTTCAAGCAATTCACGAGGTTCAGATCGATCTGAGATGCGAGCAGTCTTTCTTCATGGGGATCGAGGTCCCTTGAAGATTTCCTGAGAGATTTTATCTGAGCTCAGAGAGGTTTCGAGTACCTCAGAAAAAACCTGTTCCTCAGTTTCTTGCTCCTGCACATTTGTCACTACCTGAGCAAGAACCTGAAGTGGAGATTTCAACCCTTGATGTCCTTGAGTTGAGTTTCTTGATTTCAGCGGCCTCCTTCTCAATGATAGATTGAAGCCTTCAAGGCTTCCGAGGAGCTTTCTTCTTCTTTTTCTCCTTTCTCTCTTTTAATTTGCATTTAATTTTCATTTTCATTTTTTTCAGTTTCTTCTTGGCCTCCTCCTCCTGAGACTCATAGTTTTTCTCTTTCTTTCCTCTCAAAGTCTTCTTTGTTGGTTTGAACATGATTTTTGACTTTGGAAAGGAAGTGGAATTGGCAAAGATGTCCTCCTCTTCTTCTCTGCGTTTCCAAGATAAATGCAATCTTGGTTGCATGCGAATCTTTCCTTTGATAACTACAGAGCCATTCACCTTCTGAATTTGTTTGGCTTGATCACTCACCACCTTGATCAAATAGTGCAACCAATTGAATGACGTGGAAGGTGAATCTTCAATCGCCGCCATTAGCCTTAACTTAGGCGTGCTTATCTGTTCAAAACTACCAGATCTACTCATGATGCATTTGCTTACAATATCCAACAATACTCGATATTTAGGCTTCAAATGCCTCTTATTCAGAGTAGCTTCAAACTTTCTTGGATGCTTTCGATATTTTATCCAAATATTCTTGTTCTCTACCCATCATGTATACCGTAGGGTCTTCACCTCTATCACTTAACTCATATATGGCATTTAGATTCTTAGGAATAATATATAATTCCCTAACAAAATCCACATATTTCGAACCATGCTCCAAATGCGAGACTGTAATCTGAGATTCTATGCAATTCTCATCATCTAACTGCATATTAGAGATAAACTCAATTACCTCTTTCGCATATTCGGCCTCTGGTTGATTCGCGACCAGACATGTAAGCTTTGCCAAACGAATCAAATGCAATGCCTCCTCCTCGTGAGTTGCATTGGACGAGCTTTCTAGAGAAACGACATATTCGCATTTCCAAGGTTTATTGAAAATGGCGAGTTTGTCGATACGAAAAGTGTCATTTTTAGAGAATTTCGGTGAAGGGTTTTGAGATAGGTGAAAATTTCTGCAATCGAGTGTTTTTTGACGAGTGTTTGTGAAGATGAAGGCTTTTTGGAATAGGGCTTTGAAAGAAATTTTTCCAATGGATATGGGATTTTGATTTATGGAAAATCGCGTAGATGAAGAAATCGACGGTTGAGATTAAAAACCGACTAAAACGGGTATATGAAAGGACGATTTCGCAAATACTAAGCCGCCAATTTATCCCTATTGGTGATTAATGAACAATGCATTTAATTACTATTTCTGCAGACCATTGACTTTCCTCGTGGATTTCAAAGGTCCCGCCCAATTATTTCTTCGTGTTTTTCATTTTATTGCCAATGATTATTGAGATTCAGCTAGACAATAAATGTGTTGCATGAGTCAATACTTCTTTAGACTAATTTTCTCCATCGTCTTTAATTTTTTTGACCTTGATAAAATGTCAAGATAATATCGAAATCTTGATCTTCAAGATAATTGAGTTTCCCAAGACTCGGTGTTCAAGATTTCAATTTTATCCCGAGTTTTTCAAGAAAACCGAGAAAACTTCATGCATCCGAAAACCTTCAATTTTTCGATTTTCTTTATTCACCGATCCAACATACCTAATTCAACCGATAGTTCCTTAAATCTTGATTCAAATGAAAGGTTTAGTCAAGATATCGACTCTCTGTTTATCAAGATGAATTTTCTCCATTCTCGATCTTTCTTCTCAACATGATCTCGATGAAGTGATGTCTCGATATCAACATGCTTACATCCGTGTGCAATACAGATTTTGTGTAATAGCAATTGCACTATTATTATCACAAAATATAGGTACTTCATTGGCAATAATCTTATAATCCCTCAATTGTTGTCCGAGCCAAAGAATCAGGCACAACACTTTCCTGCGATCATGTATTCACCCGGTAAGAGTTGGTTGCTCACGAGGTTTGTTTCTTTTGAAAACCATGATATCGGTTTACTTCCAAGAAATTGACAAGTTCCTCGTGGTAGGCTTATCATCAATTCTACATCCTCCATAATCATCCCATCAATAACCGCTAATTCAAGGTTATCATCACCGGATACCATAATCCTCTATTCACAAAGGCCTTTAAGATATTTCGAATCTTTTTGGCGGCCTCCATGTGACTAAATTTAAGATTAGCTTTGGTATCTTGCACATATCCCAACAAAGAAATGTTATATCGGGCCTACTTGTCTGTGAGATATAGCGAAGGATCCAATGATACCTCTATAATCGCAGTGATTTATTGATTTGCCTTTCGAGATCGATCCATCTTGTAGTTAGTATTCATAGGAATTCTAATTGTATTGCAATTCTCATAACCATACTTTTTGCAATCGGATCTCGGTGTATTTTGCTTGATTGATGAAAATTCATTCCTTAGTTTGTTTCACCAAGTCCAAGAAAGAAATTCATCTCCCCATCATTGACATCTCAAACTTTCCTTTCATCGGGGAAAAACTTTTCACACAAATTGATGATTTGGAGATCCAAATATGATGTCATCTACATAAATCGATCAAGTAAGATGTCTTTCCCATCTTCTATCCCCGAACAGAGTCCTATCAACAGTTCATTTGATAAAACCATGGTCAAGAAGAAAACCGAGAAAGGGTATCATACCATGCTCGGTGCTTGCTTAACACCATACAAGGCTTTCCCGAGCACAGAACTTGGTCATTATGTGCGAAAACCGGAGGTTGTTCCACATAAACCTCTTCCTTAAGCACACCATTCGAAATGCACTTTTCACATCCATCCGATGGATGAATTTCATGTGGGCAAACATATGCAAGAAACAATCGATGGCTTCTAGTCTTGCAACAAAAAAAAAGGTTTCATCATAATCCAAGCATTCTTCTTGGGAATAACCTTGTGCAACTAGCCTTGCCTTTGTTTCTCACAATATTGTTGTTTTCATCTCTCATATTCTTGAACACCCACTTAGTTCCAATCACATTGTGCCTCTTAGTCTATCCACTAGCTCCCAAACTTCATTCCTTGAGAACCCATTCAAATCTTCTTGCATAGCAAAGAATCCAAAATGAATCTTGTAGAGCTTCTTCAATCTTAGTAGGTTCGTTTTCAGATAGGAAGCAGGAGAACAAAGCACTTTCTCCATGGAACCTTCTCGTTTTGACACCATCTGATAGATCACCCACAATCTGACTTGTAGGATGATTATCCAACCATTTTCTCTGGATGTTCCCCTTCAAGAGTATCCTCAACATCGAAATGTTAGGTTCAGGTAGTTCATTAAATTTAGGGAACAACAGAAAAGGAGAAAGAGAATCATCTTCCTCAGGGGAAATTCCATTCAGAACATTGTCAGAGACATTTGTTTGATAGATTCAGAGTTTGCCTCAGCTGTGACCACATCTTCATCTGCATTACATACCCGAGTCCGAATCGTGTATGTTTAGATTGGTCGACTTCAGGTGTGTTTTCTTTCCTTGGTGGAGAATTTCCATCCCGAGTCTCACCATCCCGAGTTTTTCCATCCCGACTTCTTTGTTCGAGTCTAATTCACTCCATTCATAGAAAGTGACCGACTTCTTCTTTTCAGGTTCAGAGGATGTTTTATCATTCTTTTTCAGGCTAAGTCTGGTGATTCTCTTGATCGGTTCTCCTGAGTCATGTTCATGTTTCTTCCAACACAAGTTGATTCATCAAAAACAACATGAGGTGTTTCTTTCACAATAAGAGTCCTACAAATGTAAACTCGAAGGCTTTACCGACTTCGAATACCCTAAGAATATCCCTTCATCGCCTTTGCTATCAAAAGTTTTCAACCGATCTTTACCATTATTGTGTATGAAACACTTGCAACCAAACACACGAAAGAAAGAAAAACAAGAGGCTTCCTTTCATTCCACAAATTCATATGGAGTTTTTCCTTGGTTCTTGGTCAAGATGGATCCGTTTCCGAGAGTAGCATGCAAAGTGTTGATAGCTTCAAATTTCAAAAATCTCTTAGGAATATCACCAAAGAATCATTGTCCTTGCGAGCTTCTTTCGAGTCCTATTTCTTCTTTTTTAGCAACACCATTCTTTGTGGGGTCCTTGCGGTGATGTTTCATGAGCTATTCCATTTCTTTGCACAATAATCGATGTGATATGATTGATAAACTCGGCCTCCTTTTATCGATCCGATTTTAACCACACTCGATTCTTTTTCAAGATCGAGCCTTTTCAATAGTTCGGTAGTTTTTGTCGAGTCTCTTTCTTCGAGTAAGAATATGACCCATGTGTATCTAGAGTAGTCATCGGCTACCACAAGTGTGTATTTTTCGCCATTAGTGCTCACAGTGTTCTTGGACCAAAGAGATCCATATGTAACAGTTGTAGTATTCTATCAGTAGAAACATCTACTTTGCTTTTGAAAGATGCTCTGATTTGTTTTCCTTTCTGACGAGCATCACATACGTGATCTTTACTAAACACTTCATTGGGTAACCCCCTGACAAGTGCTAATCTTGTAAGTTTGTTCGGGTTTTGAAGTTTAAGTGATTCATTCTTTTGTGCCACAACCAACTGGTATCAGTGGAACTTTTTGCAACCAAACATGTATCTTTAGGAGTTGAACTCCAATCAGCAAGATACACATTTCCTTTTCTAGTACCAGTCAGTAAAATTTTCTGTGAAATATTATCTTTTACATAACATAAGTTCTTTGAGAACTCAACACTGAATCCTTTGTCACATAATTGACTGATAGAAAGCAAGTTATGCTTTAGACCAGACACATATGAAACACCATGGATATGAACAGAGTCAACTTCAAGAGTTCCATATCCTTCAGTTTGTCCTTTGGAATTGTCTCCAAATGTGATCTGAGGGCCTTTTTGCTCAACATAGTCAGTGATTAGTTGCTTATATCCTGTCATATGTCTTGAACATCCACTGTCCAGATACCATACAATAGGAGCCAATTCATTTCCACTCATCAGTGCTATGTTGTTTTCATTCAGCTCATTGCCCTTTTCCTTCACCTGAAAAACAGATCAGTTCTTAGGTACTCATTTGGTGTAGGGTCCTACTAGGTTAGCTGTACCTTTTGGAACCCAAATCTGCCTAACAACTCTAATTACTTTAGAATGGCTGATTTGTCTCCCATAAACATCTACATACACATTCACCACCCTAGAAGCCTTGGCAGTATCCTGTGCATGAGTTCCAGCCTTAGCATGAACATGAGCCTTAGAGTTCTTCTTGGGTTCAGGCCTATTGTTCAAGTGCCTTAGCTTTTGTGCAGCTGGTCTCTGTCTCTGCTGACTTGGGTTCAGGAAACCTTTACCCTTAGACACGTGGGGTTTAGGTTGCCTGTACTGAAATTGGGGTCTTTCGGTTGAGAATATCTCTGCTGAGTGTTTCTCTTCTGAAAATTCCTCTGATGGTTCAGTGCAGATCTCTTTAGGTTGGTATTCTTAGACTGAGACTTTGAAGTACTGGCCTGAAAATTTCCTACTGAGTGTTCAGATTTTCTAGCCTTTTCCTGAGGTCTGGGCTTTCTTCCCTGAACCTTCAGTTTTTCTGAAACCATAGGTCCTTTACCCTTGTCTAAAACTCTGGGCAGTTCTTCAGTAAGAAGATTAGATGCCACTGGTTTAACAAAGACAGTCTTGGTGCTACTAGAAGCAGCATTCAAAAGACCTTGTGAGGTTCCCCCGAATGTATCCCAATCCAACTTTTATAGTTGCAGGTCTTTGATAACTCTGAATTTCATCTATCACTTTAGATGCGTAATTCAATAGAGCTAACTTTCTCTCACAAGACTATCCTCACATTTTTAGAGTTTCATGCTTCTCAAAGAGGTCATTGAACTCGATTACGATAAAATTTGAATCTCTTTAGTGGATTTCTCTAATTTTCCATTCAGGATCTCTATCACCTTCTCTTTTTCTGAGAGTTGTACTTTCAGAACATCCAGTTCATCAATAGTTCCCATCAATTGAGAAGTGATCTCAAAGCATTTTTTTAGAGTCTTTCCACTTCGATTCTCGTGATCGGTTCCTTGTTCTCGCTCTTGAGTTTCATTGAGTAGTTCTTGTAACACAGAATAGTCCTTCATAAGATTCTCAAACGAATCCATCAGGTCAAAGTTACTGTTTACAGTTGAACTTGAGAACTCATGTGCTTGTGTAGGAACAACAACAGAGAGAGAAGAATTTACCTCCTCCACAGCCATAAGACAGACATCATCATTGTCACTGTCTGAGAAAATTTCATCTGAGGAACAGGAACCTTCTCTTCGTAATGTTCTTCCTCTTCTGCAATCATAGCTTTCTTCTTTGGAGATCTTCCCGCCTCTCTTGGCTTGTCTCTCCTTTCTTTCTTTAGCACTTCACCAGATGATCATATTGAAAGTGACCTTTCTTCTGACAGTTGTAGCATCTGTTGGTATCATCATCCTGATCACTTTCCTCCTTGGTCTTGGAGTCCTTCTTCTTGGATGAGGATCCTTCAGCTTTTTGGTCCTTCCTTTTCAAGCAGATATCGCCCCTCGACTTCGAGTCTCTCTTGTACTGTGATTCCCGTAATATTTTTATATTTCCCATATCTGCTATTGAGTCTTTCAAACCTCCTTGCCATCAAGATTAGCTTATCCTCCCGCTTTCATCCCGATTTTTTGGCAAGTGAGTTCTCGAACTCTCTGTACTTCTGAGATTTCTCTTTGGCTTGAAAAGCCACATTCTTGCTAGATGAAGAATCATCTTTGTTGTCAGATTTCTTAGTTTTCTTGTCAATCACAAACTCATAAGCTTTCAGTTCAGAGAAAACTTGTTGATATGGCATGGAATCAATATTTTTGGTGTTTTCAATCACCACAAAGATGTATATCCCATTTCTTAGATAATCCTCTAAGAATTTTTTAAATCACTTCTCTCTGTGGGTATCTTTTCCCAAGAGCACTCAGATCATTCATGATCTTTTCCCAAGTTTGTCAATGGATTCACTATCTTTCATTTCAAAGGTATCAAACTTTCCAATTCAATAGAAAGTTTGTTTTCCTTAATATGATATGTCGACCTCAAGTTTGTCCCATATTTCTTTGCGCTTCATTCAATCATCCCCATAACACCATCATTTTATACAAAGTATCTTTACTTTCCAATAGACTAACTTTCTCATCGAGAAAGTTTGTTTTCCATCTCCTCGATCATTCCTCTCAATATGTGCCTCTGATTCACAACAAGAATTTGAATGGTCCTTCGTCCCATCCACATTTCTTTCATGTTTTGAATACGATGAGTGAAAATCAATCTCCATAACATAGCTCATCAACATAGAACATGTTAAGTTTCTTAAAGGCATGATCTTTAGATATGTAACAGTCAAGAAAAAATTATTCAAAATGAACCACCGCTCAAAGTCTGTTGGTTTGGTAAGTTGATCATCAAAACGAACCAACGCTTTAAAACTTTTTCATTGAGGTCGATGGGTCAGTTATCCTATGATTTTGCCTCGAAACACGGACCCGAGTATCATTTTTAAAACTTTTCTTTCATTGAGATGGGTCGAGATGGGTATCAAGGGTTTCTTTGAAAAACACGGATTTGAATGGTCTCTTGAAAAATGATCCCGGTTTCCACATTCTTTCATGTTTTAGAAATACGGCAATGATCGATTATCTCAATCACCAATTCTCAAATCTCTAGCCACTACTCAAGTCTGCTAACTATCACATAGCTTTTGATTTTAGCAAAATTTTCCCTTCAATAAAAAAGGTTTAAAGGTCACAAAATTTGATTTCTTGTTGGTTCCAATGAATATCGGTTCTATGCCTTGAAAAACATGCAACTTTATAATCTAACAAACAAAACAACACAAACTCAAAGGGTTTGGGTTTTTATCTCTGAGATATCCTCTTTATGACAACAAATAAATTCAACCACTTCCTAAACTTAGTTCCTTTTTAGTCAAATTTTCCAATGAATATTTTGGGCAATATCTCAAACACACACAAGTTTGATGACTACCATAAGTAGCTTACTAACTTTTCTCTAGAGTTTTTTGGCTAGTCTTCATTTATAGATATTATTCAAGGTAACTCTAACTCATCCAACAAAGACACATCAAACTTATTAACAAGGGTTTGGGTTTGGGTTAGTTTCTTACTAAGATATCTTGTTTAAGAACTAATGCAAAATTTAGTCATATCTTTCCAAGCTTTGATATATCTTCACTCTAGGCTTAGAATAGTGAGCTCTCTCCAATGTGAAATCTTGGGTTCTGTCTTTCAATGTCTTCTTTCAATTAGAATATTTTTCACATCTCTCTTGAGTTTGAAAGTCTTCAAGTCTTCGTATTTATAAACATTTACTTCACCAAGGTAATTCTTGAAAAACTATCCGATTGTCTTTATTATCTTGATTTTCGGTTCTTGATTGATGAACGGCTATTTTTAGGAAAACACTCACTTGCATGTTTTAGGAAATATCTTCATCAAGTCAATTTTCCAATTTTTACATAATGGAACTTAACCCTCTACATGATTCAAGGTCTCTCTTTTCGATGAATTATCTTTTGTTGTCTTCCTAATTGGTTCTTGTCTTATTATCCCAAACAAAATGTCTTTTTGGTCAATGAATTAAAACCTAAACAACATTTTGATTTCCTTTCCCAAATATTTTGGGCCTACTTTTAAATATTTGGATATTTTTCAGATAATCTTGACATATTATCGAACATGAATTAAATAAAGAGGATTTTGTTAGATCTTACTAAGTGTTATCTGACATGTTCTTCGATAATCTTGATAGATCTGAATAATTCAAAGATAGAGTGTCTTCTTGACAATAATAGCTTATCAAGTTAGATTTTGAAGATTCTCAAGACTCTTGAAGTCTTGACAAGAAACCAAGACTCAAGAAGTTTTTCTTGACAAAAATCAAGACTTCAAATCTAAGTTTTCTCAAGAAATCTGAAGACTTAGTAATCCCTTCAAGAAATCAAGATGTCAAAATGAAGTTTCGACAAAACAACAAGACTTAAAAAATAGAGTTTTTCAAGTTTTGAGACTTATTTCAAGAAATCAAGACTGGATATCCATTTTCAAATCAAGACACCTAATGGCTATTTTTCCGAGATCTCTTCTACATTTTCAAGAAATCTAGACTCAAGTATCTTACAATAAGAAACTCTTCTCAAGTGAAACACTTGGAGAAATCAAGACTCAACTAAACATTATTTCAAAAATTGAAGACTCTGAATAAATCAAGACTTGCTTTGAAACTTTTCAAGACAAAAGTCTCAAAGATCTCTTTGAGACATCAAGACTCAAGACACCAAAGTCTCTCTTGAGATATCAAGACACTAAGATATAGAAGACCTTTGAGTTTGATATCCCGGAAGACTCAGCTTTATCAATACTTGAAAATTAAATAAAATATTCTCGAGGCAATTGAATAATATTTATCCGAAGGCTACAAAACTGAGAAAAACGCAAATATTCAGAAAAATAGATATTGCCCCAGACATTCACATGCAGACAAAAGGAACTAAGTCCAAGTGTTGTTTAAGGTTATCTCTCTCAGAAAGCGACAGGTCACTGAAGCATGTCAGTAGTACTATGTTCCAGACTGCAAAAAGTGGTGATTGGCTACATGAAAGCATATTTCCTAAAACATGCAAGGGAATATTCAAACCCAAAAAATAGCCGTTCATCAAACACCATAAGAGGAAACTCATGAAGCTATCTCCTCCAA
The DNA here is from genome assembly GCA_037126765.1 of Stenogyne calaminthoides. NCBI lineage: Eukaryota > Viridiplantae > Streptophyta > Magnoliopsida > Lamiales > Lamiaceae > Stenogyne > Stenogyne calaminthoides. Next base: position 431,497 of record JBBCBC010000056.1, read on the forward strand.
CGGATAGTTTTTCAAGAGTGACCTTGGTGAAGTTGCCTATAAATACTAGTGACCCTTTACATTGAGAGGTTACGGGAAATTTGAAATCAACTCAAGAGCTCATTCGTATTATTGCAAATTGAAGCACTCGAAAAACCTAGAATTTCCCAAGTGTTTCACATTGAAGAGAGCTCATTCACTAAGCCTAGATTGATAAGATATATCCAAAGCTTAGTAGAGATATACTAGCCTTTGCATTGTACTTATTGTAAAGGATATCTCATCCTAGTGGGAAACCAACCAGAAACCCAAGCCCTTTGTAAGGTAGTTTGAGTGTGTTTGTTGGTGAGTTGGAGTTGTAAAGAGTTAGTAAGCTACTGTTGAGTTAGCCGTAAAAAATCTCTAGAGAAGAAGTTAATGGCTAGCTACTTGTGGTAGTCCCAACACATGTGTGTGTTTGAGTTAGTAATTCGCAGTGAAGTCAGCCAGAAAACTCAAGGTAGAAAAGTGAGTAAGTCAAAGTGAGTCACCGTAAAGCTTTAGGAAGTGGTTAAGAAATTTCTCTGAAGGTCAGAGAGAGTGGATGTAGGAGCTTGAGTCTCTCGAACCACTATAATTGTTGTGTTGTTTTGCTTTATGTAATCGTGACATTATCTGCTGCATGTTTTTCAATCGAAAAGCATAATTCATCGATATTCAGCTTGAATCAATCCACTGAACTTGCATCAAACTGATCACATCCTTAATCACTATTTCATTAAAAGAAGATTTCAAAGAAAGCTAAAACGAGTATAAACTTAGGGTCAACCATTCCGCACACACTTGAGTAGCTAGAAAAGATAGTTACCAAGTCGAACTACTACCGAGGGTTCAAGAAGATAGTTATCCGATCCAAGCAAAATTTTAGGATCTCCAAAAACTCAGCCTGGGGGCTAATCCAAGCTTCCGAAAGTAACTCAAGATCATTGTCTCAAGAGACTTTGACTCGTATGATCTGTGGGCTTCGTACAAAATCATCAGACAACTCCCACCCATCCGACCTCGAGGAAAGAAAAGTTTTAAAATCAATCGACACGCGTATTCCCCCATACACGCAGGAGACTCTAAGTTAGCACCGGGACCAACAAGTGGTATCAGAGCAGTGGTTCAATTTGACCACGTGCTTTGGTAAGCCATAGCCTAAATTTGCTGAAAGACTCTGGTGGTCTACTGAATAGATCTATTTGTTGATATCTTACAAGGCTCAGTCATCATGCCTTCTAAGAAACTTCCTATGTTCTCAATTGAGAGCTATGACCTATGGAGATTAAGAATGCAGGCTCATCTGTATTCAAAACATGAAAGAATGTGGAGAGTGGTTTCTGAAGGACCATTCAAATTCACTGTTGTGAATCCCAGAATCACTAATACTGAGAGAAATGATCCCAGAGATGAATTTCCAAAGTCTGATGATCAACTTACTCCTGATGAGAGAAAGTTAGTCAATCTTGACTACATTGCTAAAGATACTTTGTATAGCACTATTGATGATGGTGTTATGGGGATGATTTCTCACTGTGAAACTGCAAAAGAAATATGGGACACGCTTGATGTGATTGCTAAGGAAGAAGAACATTCTGAAGAAGGTTCCAGTTCCTCAGATGAGATTTTCTCAGATAGTGATAGTGATGATATCTGTCTTATGGTTGTGGAGGAGGTGAAAGAAAAGGGCACTGAGCTGAATGAATACAACATAGCACTGATGAGTGGAAATGAGTTGGCTCCTGCTGTATGGTATCTGGATAGTGGATGTTCAAGACATATGACAGGATATAAGAAACTAATCACTGACTATGTTGAGGAAAAAGGCCCTCAGATCACATTTGGAGACAATTCCAAAGGACAAACTGAAGGATATGGAACTCTTGAAGTTTACTCTGTTCATATCCATGGTGTTTCATATGTGTCTGGTCTAAAGTATAAATTGCTCTCTATAAGTCAATTATGTGACAAAGGATTCAATGTTGAGTTCTCAAAGAACTTATGTTATGTGAAAGACAATACTTCACAGAAAAATCTACTGACTGGTACTAGAAAAGGAAATGTGTATCTTGCTGATTGGAGTTAAACTCCTAAAGATATATGTTTAGTTGCAAAAAGTTCCACTGATACCAGTTGGTTGTGGCACAAAAGAATGAATCACTTAAACTTCAAAACCCTGAATAAACTTGCAAGATTAGCACTTGTGAGGATGTTACCCAATGAAGTGTTCAGTAAAGAACATATATGTGATGCTTGTCAGAAAGGAAAATAAATCAGAGCATCCTTCAAAAGCAAAGTAGATGTTTACACGAAAAGAATACTAAAACTCGTTATTTATGGATCTCTTTGGTCCAAGAACACTGTGAGCACTAGTGGCGTAAAATACACACTTGTGGTAGTTGATGACTACTCTAGATACACATGGGTCATATTCTTACTTGTAGAAGAAAGAGACTCGCACAAAACCGCCTGAACTCATGAAAAGGCTCAAGATCGAAAAGAAGAATCTGAGTGTGGTCAAAATCGATCGAGATAAAGGAACCGAGTTTATCAATCATATTATATCCGATTATTAAAAGAAATGGAATAACTCATGAAACATCACCGCCGCAAGGACCCCACAAATGTAATGGTGTTCTTTGAAAGAAGAAATAGGACTCGAAAAGAAGTTCGCAAGGACAATGATTCTTGTTTGTCGATATTCCTAAGAGATTTTGGGTGGGTTATCAACACTTTGCATGCTATTCACGTAACGCATCCATGCTGACCAAGAACCAAGGAAAAACTCCATATGAGCTGTGGAATGAAAGGAAGCCTCTTGTTTCTTTCTTTCTTGTGTTTGGTTGCAAGTGTTTCATACACAATAATGGTAAAGATCAGTTGAAAACTTTTGATAGCAAAGCTGATGAAGGGATATTCTTAGGATATTCTGAAGTCAAGAAAAACCTTCGAGTTTACAACCGTAGGACTCTTATTGTGGAAGAAACACCTCATGTTGTTTTTGATGAATCTACTTGTGTTCAGAAGAAACAGGAACATGACTCAAGGGAACTGACCAAGAGAATCACCAGACTTAGCCGTAAAAGAATGATAAAACATCCTCCGAACCTCGAAAAAGAAGAAGTCACCACTTTCTATGAATGGAGTGAATCGGACTCGCACAAAGAAGTTCGGATGGAAAAACTCGGGATGGTGAGACTCGGGATGGAAATTCTCCAATCGGAGGAAAGCCAACACACTGAAGTCGACTAATCAAACGTACACCCGCCTGCTCGTATGTAATGCCGATGAAGATGTGGTCACAAACCGAGGCAATCTCCGAATCTATCAACCAAAGGGGAACAAATGTCTCGACAATGTTCTCAATGGAATTTCCCACGAAGATGATTCCCCTTCTCCTTTTCTGTTGTTCCCTGAATTTAATGAACTACCTGAACCTAATATTTCTGATGTTGAGGATACTACTGAAGGGGGAACATCCAGGAGAAAATGGTTGGATAGTCATCCTATAAGTCAGATTGTGGGTGATCTATCGATGGTGTCAAAATAAGAAGGTTCCATGGAGAAAGTGCTTTATTCTCACTGCTTCCTATCCTAAAAAGAACTCATCGAGATTGAAGAAGCTCTACAAGATTCATTTTGGATTATTTGCTATGCAAGAAGAGTCAATCGAGTTCTCAAGGAATGAAGTTTGGGAGCTAGTGGATAGACCTAAGAGGCACAATGTGATTGGAACTAAGTGGGTGTTCAAGAATAAGAGAGATGAAAACAACAACATTGTGAGAACAAGGCAAGGCTAGTTGCACAAGGTTATTCCCAAGAAGAAGGCTTGGATTATGATGAAACCTTTGCACCGTTGCAAGACTAGAAGCCATCGATTGTTTCTTGCATATATCGCCCACATGAAATTCACATACCTATCGATGGATGTGAAAAGTGCATTTCAATGGTGTGCTTAAGGAAGAGGTTTATGTGGAACAACCTCCCCGGTTTCGCATGTAATGACCAAGTTTACGTGCTCGGAAAGCCTTGTATGGTCTTAATCAAGCACCCGAGCATGGTATGATACCCTTTTCGGTTTCTTCTTGACCATGGTTTTATCAAAGGAACCGCTGATAGAACTCGCTCAGATAGAAGATGGGAAAGACATCTTACTTGTTCAGATTTATGTGGATGACATCATATTTGGATCTCCAAATCATCGGGCCAGTGAAAAGTTTTCTACCTCGATGAAAGAAAAGTTTGAGATGTCAATGATGGGGAGATGAATTTCTTTCTTGGACTTCGTGAAACAAACTAAGGAAGGAATCTTCATCAATCAAGCAAAATACACCGAGATCCGATTGCAAAGTATGGTGTATGACTGGTGCAATGCGCTTAGAATTCCTATGAATACTAACTACAAGATGGATCCCGATCCTCAAGGCAAATCAAGAAATCACACCGATTATAGAGGATCATTGGATCATCGCAATATCTCACGACAGTAGGCCCGATATAACATTTGTTTGTTGGGATATGTGCAAGATACCAAGCTAATCCTAAGGCTAGTCACATGGAGGCGCCAAAAAGATTCTCAAATATCTTAAAGGCACCGTGAATAGAGGATTATGGTATCCAGCCATTGATGATAACCTTGAATTAACCGGTTATTCAGATGCTGATTATGGAGGATGTAGAATTGACATGAAGTCTACCACAGGAACTTGTCAATTTCTTGGAAGTAAATTGATATCATGGTTTTCAAAGAAACAAACCTCAAGAGCAACCAAGATTACCGGGTTTGATACATGGTCAGCAGGAAGTCATTGTGCATATTCTTTAGCTCGCATAAAACAATTGAGGATTATAAGATTATAGCCAATGAAGTACCTATATTTTGTGATAATAATAATGCAATTCTATTACACAAAATCCGGTATTGCACACCAGATGTAAGCATGTTGATATCAGACATCACTTCATCAGAGATCATGTCGAGAAGAAAGACATCAGGATGGAGAAAATTCATACCGATAAGCAGAGAGTCGATATCTTGACTAAACCTTTGGGTCAAATCAAGATTTCGGGAACTATCGATTGAATTAGGTATGTTGGATCCGGTGTATAAAGCAAATCAAAAAATTGAAGGTTTTCGGATGCATGAAGTTTTCGTGATTTTTCTTGAGAAACTCGGATAAAATTGAAAGTATGAACTCGAGTCTTGGGAAACTCGGATATCCCGAAGATCGAGATTCGAGATTATCTCGACCTCGTTTAGTACTTCGATATCATCGACCCCTTTCAAGATTTCGATCTTATAATCGATCTTTCTCAAGATTTTCGAGATTATACGAGACCTCGCCAAGACTTTCGAGATTATAATCGACATTTTATCAAGGTCAAAACTTCGATAAAGACCGATGGAGGAAATTAGTCCGAAGAAGTATTGACTCATGCAACTCATTTATTGTCTAACCAATCTCAAGAATCATTAGCAATAAATAACAAAACACCAAGGAATATTTAAGGACCTTTGAAATTCTCCAAGAAAGTCAATGGTCCGCAGAAAAAATAATTAATTACCTTTGTTCATTAATCACCAATAAGGTTAAATTGGCGGCGTAATATTTGTGAAATTATCCTTTCATATACCCGATTTAGTCGATGTTTAATCTCAACCGTCGATTTCTTCATCTATACGATTTTCCATGAATCAAATCCTATATATCTATTGAAGATTTCCTTCAAAGCCCAATTCCAAATAACCTTCGTCTTCAAAACACTCTACTTCAAAAACCTCTCGATTGCCCAGAAATTATCATCCTTCTCTCAAAACCCTTCACAAAAATTCTTCAAAAATGATGTTCTCTGTATTCAATAAACTTGCCATTTCTAACAAGCCGTGGTATGAATACATCGTTTCTCTCGAAAGCTCATCGAATGCGACTCACGAAGAAGAAGTTCTGCACATGATTCAATTGGCGAAGCTCACTTGCCTGGTTGCGAATCAACCAGAGGCAGAATACGCAAAAGAGGTAATAGAGTTTATCTCTAATTTGAAATTAGATGAGGAGGACTGTATAGAATCGCAGATTACAGTTTCTCATTTAGAGTATAGTTCAAAGTATGTGGATTTTGTTAGGGAATTGTATATCATTCCTAAGAATCTTAATGCCATATACGAATTGAGCAATAGAGGAGAAGACCCTACGGTTTATATGATGGGTAGGGAGCAAGAGTATCTGGATAGGATTGCAGAGCATCCAGTTAAGTTCGAAGCAACTCTGAACAAAAGGCATTTGAAGCCTAAGTATCGAGTTTTGCTGGACATTGTGAGTAAATGCATATTGAGCAGGTCTGGCAGCTTTGAACAGATTAGCACGCCGAAGTTGAGACTAATGGCGGCGATTGAAGATTCACCCACCACTGCATTCAACTGGTTACATTATTTAATCAAAGTGGTGAGTGACCAAGCTAAGCAAATACAGAAGGTGAATGGATCCGTTGTTATCAAAGGGAAGATCCTACATGCAACCAAGATTGCATATATCTTGGAGATGTGCAGAGAAGAAGAGGATATCTTTGCTAATTCCTCACCCTTTCCAAAGTCAAAAATTCTATTCAAGCCACCTACAACTAAGAAGACTTTGAAAGGAAGGAAGGAGAAAAGCTCGAAGTCTCAGGAGGAGACTACTGAAGAAGGAGCTGATGAAGCCCAACAAGCCAGGGGGAAAGCCCTGATGGAGGTGAAAAGAGAAAAAGGAGAGACTCTGAAGAAGAAAACACTGGCACCTCAGAAGCGCAGGAAACTTCAAATTATTACTGAGAAGGAGGTCAGTGACACTGAGGAAGTCCTACCTGAAGGCCAGCAAGGACTAAAATCTCCATTGCAAGTTCTGGCTCAGGTTGTGACTATTGCACAGGAACAAACTGAGGAACAAGTTTTCTCTGAGGTACTCGGAACATCTCTGAGCTCAGACAAAATATCTCAGGAAATATTCAAGGGACCCCAGGTTCCTACTGAGGAGATACCTGTTCAGACCTCAGATCAATCTGAACCTCAGGAGCTACTGAACTTAGATGCGTTCCTGAGTGAACCTTTTCTAGATCCCTCAGCACCTGAATCTAATCCTACTGAGTCTGAAAGCCCAAAGCTGAAGAAGAGAGAGGCAGAAGAGACTGAGTGGCACAGCAAGGGGGAACGATTCATTCTGGATAGGTACCCTGAGCTGAGATCATATCCTGACCTTCAGGATCTCTTCTTCAGACTCAGAACCACAGTCTATATCTTGAACCAAACTCTTCCAGAGATGCTGAACATTGCCTCCTTCAGAGGAGAGGACTGGTGGAATGCTGAGACTGCTGTGCTGACAGAGTTCTCTGGATTCAGGAAGACTAAGCTCAGGATGAAAATTGCTGATTTTGATGAGCTAGTCAAGAAGAAGGTGGCTGAGAGGAGGGAAGCTGTTGGTGATGCCTCCAGCTCTAAGGATCAAAATAAAGAGGGGGATCAACACGATGATGCTGAAAAGTAATCTCAAATGTAGAAGGAAACTGATGCTGGTCAGACTGATATATCACATCCTCAGACTGAAGTTAGCACTCTTCAGGTAACTTTTGGCACTATTAAACATTATGCCAAAGCTACTGAAGTTCCTATCTTTAAATCTGATATGTCTGATATGCAGACTGAGGCTCAGGTGGAGCACCCAGCTCAGGTTGAAAAAGTTCTAGACACTCCAGAGATTTATCTAAGTCCCATCTTGGAAAAATTAGAGAAGGTGGTGCCAATGGTGGAGAAAATTACCCAAATTGAAGAAACCATGGCAAGCCAATCTCAAAATCTGGAAAGACTGAGTTCATCTTCAGACATGATGCAGCTTCAAACATCTCTTGCTGATAAAATGACTACCATAGAAGGAAAGGTTGATGGAGTCAAAGCTGAGCTCAATGCAGAGATGAAGCACATGTATCAGGAAAGAACTGCATATCTTGAAGCCAAGCTGGTTGAGAAGAATGATCTGATGATCAAGACAGTTGTTGAGGAAATGGGCTCTATGCTCATGACCAAGATGACAGAGATGGTGCAAAATGTCTTCTCACACCAGTTTGCACCTCTATCTGAAGAGTTCTCAGTAGCAAAGAATCATATGAAGAGGCTGGAAGATGAGCACAATCAGTTGGCAGGGGAAGTGCGATGTATAAGCAAAGAGCAATATCATATGGATACTGCACTTTCTCAACTTCTTCCAAGGTATGGTGCCAAAAAGGGGGAAAGGCCTGGTGGCAAGCTTAGTGAATTGTTGGCACAAACCTTGAAGAGAAAGGCTGAGAAAGAAGCTGGAGAGAAAATTATTGCTGATGCCTTAAAAGAAGTGGAAGCCACTGAGAAGCTCAAATTCAAGGAAGCTGAAGAGCCTATCTACACTCAAGTATCTGAGCAAACTATTCAGGAAGCAATTTCTGAGAAACTGAGTGGTAGAAGGATGGTGGAAACAAGCCAAGCCGGTGAAGAACAAGTCAAACCTATTAAGAGAAAGGCTGTGGCATTTGTGGAGCAGGAGAAGAAGAAAAGAGCTAAGTCTACTCAGAGGAAATTGATTATAGATTTTGAAGAATCTGAGGAAGAAGCTGATAAAGAAGTCTTCAACACAAAGAAAGCTCTGAAAACACTTCAAGTTGAAAAGGAAAAGAAAACTGCTGCTTCTGTATCAGGAGTTCCTGTGATCAGGAAAAAGAAAGAAGAAGAGCAGAAAAGAAGAAGTGGTTTCAAGATTCTTGAGCAAGAGGAGGGGTACTGAAAAAGCTCAGAAATGGCCACACATTGACAAATGGATGCATATTCAATTCAATGATGTGTGTGAGGAAATCAAGAGAACCTTCTGGTTCTATTATGAAATTCTGAGGGAATGGAGGGGGACCAGCTCGGATATGAATGAAGCCTTCATTGAATATCTTCTGACATTATATCCTAAGTACCTGCAAAGTTGGATAAACTTAGCAGATGAAGGTAATACGCAGATAGTTTCCCCTGGTCCATATACTTACCCAGCTCCTAGACTTGAAAATGGCTATGTGAATGAGACAGCCATTTCTCAAGAGATTGCTCAGTATGCCATCCAACTTGGCCTGACAGGAAACAACCCAGACATCATCAAAGCAAGGGATGAATTGAAGAAAATATATTATGGGATGTTCAACCTAGAGGTGCCTGAGGATGAGGTTGATGAAGACTGAAGATGAAGAAGACTGAAGACTCTTTGTACTTCTATTTTTGTTTTTGATTTTCATTGTAAACTGTAACTCTGATTTTACATCAATGAAAATTTATCTTTATGCTCAAAGATAATATCTCATTATCTTTTTACATGTCTTTTATGTTTGATATGCCTTATGTTTTGAACTGTTGAGAATTGCCATTTTGGATTGTAATAGAAAAACTGAAACCTGAGTATAGGTTAGGTGTTTTTGTAATAAGATGGTTTTGGCATCATCAAAAATGGGGAAATTGTTGGGAGATGAATTTAATAAAGAGGATTTTGATTAGATCCCAAAACCCCTTAGTATAACATGTTCAGGATAATCTTGATAGACTGAGTCAGGATTCAGTATAGAGTGTTCAGGATGTTATCTGCATCATGTATAGTCAGGAGATATAGATCAAGTTAGATTTTGAAGATTCTGAAGACTCGGTAAAGTTTAAAAGAAATCAAGACTCGATAAGTTTCGACGAAAACCAAGACTCGATAAGTTTTCAAGAAACCAAGACTCGATAAGTTTTTGAAGATATCAAGACTCGATAAGTTTCGATTTAAAATCAAGACTCGATAAGTTTTCAAGAAATCAAGACTCAATAAGTTTCAAGAAATCAAGACTCAATAAGTTTCAAGAAACTAAGACTCAAGAAGTTTCAAGAAACTCAAGACTCAATAAGTTTCGAAAAATCAAGACTCGCGAAGTAATCAAGACTCAAGAAGTTATCAAGACATCAAGTCTCAAGATGTCATCAAGACATCAAGACTCGAAGACATCAAGACACCAAGTCTCGTAAGATATCAAGACACAGAAGATATCAAGACCCAAGAAGTTATCAAGACTCAAGAAAAATATCGAGCCTGAATATTCCGAGGCACTGAATAATATCTATCTGAAGGCTACAAAACTGAGAAAAACGCGAATATTCAGAAAAATAGATATTACCCCAGACATTCACATGCAGACAAAAGGAACTAAGTCCAAGTGTTGTTTAAGGTTATCTCACCGCAGAGGTTGACCAAAAGAGCCAAGTATGTTTGTCTACATTTATCAAGACAAGAACCAATCGTAGGAAGACAACATCAGACTTTTTACGACATCGAAAAGCGACAGTCATCAAGCTTGTCCGTAGTACTATGTTCCAGACTGCAAAAAGTGGTGATTGGCTACATGAAAACATATTTCCTAAAACATGCAAGGGAGTATTCAAACCCTAAAAATAGTTGTTCATCAAACACCATAAGAGGAAACTCATGAAGCTATCTCCTCCAACGGATAGTTTTTCAAGAGTGATCTTGGTGAAGTTGCCTATAAATACTAGTGACCCTTTACATTGAGAGGTTACGGGAAATTTGAAAGCAACTCAAGAGCTCATTCGTATTATTGCAAATTGAAGCACTCGAAAAACCTAGAATTTCCCAAGTGTTTCACATTGAAGAGAGCTCATTCACTAAGCCTAGATTGATAAGATATATCCAAAGCTTAGTAGAGATATCCAAGCCTTTGCATTGTACTTATTGTAAAGGATATCTCATCCTAGTTGGAAACCAACCAGAAACCCAAACCCTTTGTAAGGTAGTTTGAGTGTGTTTGTTGGTGAGTTGGAGTTGTAAAGAGTTAGTAAGCTACAGTGAGTTAGCCAGAAAACTCTAGAGAAGAAGTTAGTAAGCTACTTGTGGTAGTCTGAACACTTGTGTGTGTTTGAGTTAGTAAGTCGCAAAGTTAGTCGCCCGAAAAACTCAAGGTAGAAAAGTGAGTAAGCTGCAGTGAGTCACCGAAAGCTTTAGGAAGTGGTTAAGGAATTTCTCTGAAGGTTGGAGAGAGTGGATGTAGGAGCTTGAGTCTCTGAACCACTATAATTGTTTGTGTTGTTTTTGCTTTATGTCTTTGCATTATTATCTCATTGCATGTTTTTCAATTTGAAAGCATAATTCATCGATATTCATTTGGAATCAATCCAATCGAACTTGCATCAAACCGATCACAAATTTTAATCATTGTTTCATTAAAAGGAAGATTTTCAAAGAAAGCTAAAACGAGTATAAACTTAGGGCCAACCATTCCAAGACACTTGAGTAGCTAGAAACGAGATAGTTACCAAACCGAACTACTACTAAGGGGTTCAAGAAGATAGTTATCTCGATCCAAGCAAACTTCAGATCTCTCAAAAAACTCAGCTCGGTTGGGCTAATCAAGCTTCAAAGCAAACGGATCATTGTCTCAATGACTTTGACTCGTATGATCCAGGCTTCTCAGGGCCAAATCATCAGGACAACCTGACCCATCTGACCTCAGTGAAAGAAAAGTTTTAAAAATCACTGAACACGTGTATCCCCCCCCCATACACGTGTGAGACTCGTTAGCACCGGGACCAACAATGTCATACTCAGGGTTTTTGGGATCTAATCAAAACTTCTTTATTAAATTCATCTCCCAACAAAAACTTTTCAGTGGCTTAATTAATTAATTGACAAAATAATCTTAAACACGGAAAATAATAACTGGGAGCCATATTACCGTAATATGGGTTGAGATTGATAGTGCAATATTAATTATATAGTGGAATTAATTAATATTAATGGGCTGAATTATATTGTGGCTCAATATTGAAATTCAGAAGCCCGTTGGGAGGTCCATCTTAATTCTCCTAAAGGCCCCTCAAGTAGCTCAAATTAAAGTCCATTAAATGAAAAGGTGTTTAAAATAAATTAAATATTTTTGTTGCATATTTTTCCTTAATTTCGAAATTGTTAAAGAAAAAGAAGGAGAAAGATTTTCTTGGAAAGATTTTATGGAAAGGAGATAAGTATTCTTGGAATACAAGATTATCCCATAAATTCAAGAAATCTCCCACTTGGTTTCTTTAAGGGTAATTTAAAAAAAAAATAGAGAATAAGAAGGAAGAAAAGATTTTCTTGATTTTCTTGGAAAGATTTTTATGGAGAAAGATGTGTATTCTTGGAATACAAGAATATCTCATAAATTCAAGAAAGATCCAATCTTGCAAATCTCCTACATATTTTCGAAAATAGTGGCTAAATAAGGGTGTGAGATTTTTATGGAAAATTACACATGGAAAGAATAATATATGGGATATATTCAAGATTTCTTGGAGATCAAGAAAAAATCTTTCCTAACCCTAATTAGGCCCTAATTTTCAACCACCCCCCTCTATTATAAATAAGGGATGAATTTTTCATCCCCAACACAATTCCATGAGTTGGAAATATTAGAATATGGTGCAACAAATTATTTGATTTTCCTTTGTTTTATAATTGTTCATTGGAGAAATTTCCATCAAGGTTGTTGAGCAAGGACTTGGGAATACTTGAGAAAGACTTTTGGTTGGTTGCCAGATACCTGATCCTGCCTGTCTCAGAATGTCTCTCCAACGGGTACGTTTACGTAAACTCCTAGAAATTCCGCATGCTAGAATCTTTTATGTGAATTATTGTTTGCATGTTATTGTTGGATTGAATATTATTTGAATTCACGAAGGTAAATTCATGCTAGTAATAATTGTTAATTTAAATTTGTGTATATGAGGTCATCCCGATAGATCCTGGCATATAGTATCCCAACAACTGGTATCAGAGCCCTGGTTCGGGCTCTGATCTTTTAAACTGTAATTTAAATTGTTGTTCATTAAAATTGAAATTGTCGTAGGTACGCACGACTTGTTCATGCCCATACCCTTAAAATATCTTCTCATTTCGAGGGACGCTAACATAATTGCCACGTAAACCCATACGCCAATAGTTCGAGGGACGCTAGCATAAATACCACGTAAACCAATACGCCAATAGTTCCAGGGACGCTAGCATAAATGCCACGTAAACCCATAAGCCAATAGTTCGAGGGACGCTAGCATAAATGCCACGTAAACCCATATGCCAATAATATATATTTTCATTTGTTCATATTAAATTACTCATAATAGAATACACCAACAATCCATGTAACATTATCAACTGCAATACAAATAGTGTCACCCACTTTTTAACTTTATAGATAAGTTAGAACTGTCTTTGAAAATGTTTGAAAGCTTAGGAACGACAGGGACTTTCGAGCTCTAATTTAGGCCGCACTTCACCTAGCACAATTTTTTTCATAACTTAGTGATCATTCATTCATTAATCTATAACTTTACATAGCACACATTGATTCACATAATCGTTCTTTTATTGATTAATCCCATTTGGATTTTTGGGGCTGTCGGTTTCTGTTTTACATCCGAAGTTCTTTCATAAATGCTTTTAGTACTTTCTTAGTTCCTTTAACACTTTAAAAACATTAATTAACAATATATAGATATTATGAAATCTTTCATGAGTTTAACAGGGCGTTAATCTCGTTCGTTTTTAGGGATTTCTTATTAGAAAAGTTCTCTACGAGTTCTCAAACTTGATTTATACAAGATCAAATATTCAAATCGTCTAATAGGTATTTGGTGTGCTGTCGCCGGCACCCAAAACTAAATTTAAAATACCTTGACTAATCCACTAGAATGTAGTAGGATAAGTAAGGGTCGATCCCACATGAATAGTGAAATTATATTGAACAATTCATGTATAAAAACAATAAAAAGAGGGGGGATTGGTTGATTTATTCTAAAACTACTAGAAAGCATGTAAATAAAAAGAAAACAATAAATAAAAATAGTCTAGCCCTCGGATAGCTTCCCCTTGAACGATTCTACCAATTTAATTAGTGATTACCGGTTATCTCAAACCTCTATCTCAAATCTTGCCCCTAAATTAGTGGTACGACCAAACTAGTCTGAATTGTTTCTTAAGTTTAATTAATTAGAAAGTACGACCCCTAATTAATCTATCCCAATGAACAAAAACATGTATTTAAGATTTAATCTACAGAACACATTAACGAACCAAAACAATAGAGCAAACTAAACTATGGAAGCGAAACGTTCGAACCATATAATTTAGACTTCGTTATCCCTAAGGTGATCTGTCCTAGTTGCTACAATAACACATAAATATAACAATTACGGATTATATTATGTGAATTAGCTAGAATTGATAAACAAACAAGTTAAGATGATCAATCCTAATAAATCTATTAATCAAAACATGCAAAGCATATAATCAAATAATGAAGAAATTGAGATAGGGATAAAAATAAAACCATAATCACTTAATTAAAAGGACGAATCATTCAAGGTTCAACGTCTCCTCGGACTAAAAAAAAAAAAAAAAAACTTAAATTCTCAAACTCAAATCTCTCTCTAATTGCTGTCGTGCGTCTCCCCAAGAAAAATAGGTGTCCCATCTCCAAAGTAATACAGCATATATATAACTAGCCAATTAGGTCTTCTCATTTAATTAATCATGGGCTTAGCCCATTATCCTTTAACTTGTGTGGCAAGCACCTCAATAAATTGGCCAATTAACTCATTCCCACAAGCAGTAACACTAAGGCCTCCATCATTGGGCTTTTTGCATGTAATTGCCTCGACCAATTTGTATTCTTCACACTCGCCTCGTCTCAAGCTTCATCAAAAATATTTCAAAAAATCCTAAAAATTTAATATAAATATAACATCATAACCCATAGATACCAAAAGTAGTAAGTCGAATAATTATAAGCAAAATAGAGAATTATTTTTATAAAACAACCAATTTAAACACACAAATTTCCCAATAATCTCGACTTATCAGTATTAAATATGTCATATAAGCACATTTTACATAAATAAAAGTGTATACGCTAACTTGGAGCACTTTGATGTTCGTGAAAGTCTTAAGTCCTTTTTGTTTGACAAGGTGTTAAGATACGACGTAAAACTGTTTCAAACTTAAATAAAATATTAAACGTCGATCTCCTTCCAAAATCATATTCTCAAGTACGTACACATTTAACACACATTATCATGTCATTTGCAAGTAACCAAAATAAATCTAGAGTGTCGACTTCTAAGTGTTTGATAGGTTAAGCATTTCCATTTTATCGAAAACAATCCAACGTTTTTGCAAAAATCGTCAAAATACTTAGACTGCAAATAAGTTCATGAAACTTTACCAATATATATATTATAGCCTGTAGAGCAAACATGCATCATGTTTTTGTATTTTAAAGTTCTAAAAATTGCTAAGTCTTTTATTCTTCTCTATTTGTTTCAGAAACTAGAAAATAACTTAAAAAAATACTTATACTAGTCCAAAATTCACCAAATTTGACAAACGAGTACATTTTCACAAATAGATTATGATTTAGAGAGTTTTTCAAACCATGAAGTCAGTTTAAACATGAGTTCTCCTAAGTCTAAAGTGAAACAGTGATTTCAGTTTTTGACTAGTGACATGCTAGTTCTAAAATACAAATAAAATACTTAGACTTCAAATAAAAATCTAAAATGCTACATGTAGAAACATATTGATATATAGGACACGCTCAAACTTTGAAATTTCCATACAAGTGATCGAATAATTAAATTCCGATTTTCTATTTCAAAGCAGACTGTTTGAATTAGAAAAGTTTAATAAAATACTTTGGCTCTTTAATAAATTCCCAAAAAATTTCAGTAGCTACTTAACTTCATATAGAATAAGAATGTACCAAATTATAACCAACAGTTTGGGCAAAAATATAAAATATCAAGCCTGGAAACCAGAACAGGGGACTGAACATACAGTTTCATGACTAATAATTCTAAAATCTAAAAAAAATACTAAATCATCAAAATAAATTATAAACTTCTGCATATATGCTCTTTATCAAGTCTAGAACATATTTAAAATAAGTTCCATGTAAAAAAACTTTCACAAAGTCCTTTCCTATATGATTTTCCAAACCGTAACACAAACTGACCTATTTTATTGAAAGATTTTTAACTATACAACCATAAGACCAATAATTACCAAATTTTATTATGTTGTAGCAGACTCTCAGTAGAAAATTATATAAAATATTCAGATTTTTATAAATAGCAGATCATCAAAAATAAAATCGTAAAATCTCACGGAATTCCTGCACAACTTTTCCTAACACATACTAATCTCTTTAAATCATATCTACCATTTTGAGCATGATTCCAACAACTTCCAAAGCTCTAATATACTGACACTTTTCAGTTTAACAAAGCCATACTATTCAGTTTTGATTTTTCATCATAGATTAGGGCATAGGTTTCATAAATAAGCAAAGATGATATTATAGGAGGAGGTGGATGATTTTCTTACCCTTAGTTAAGGGCTTGTTAGGAGGTGCAGGGGGTTCTATGATTTTCTTGGAATGATTTTATGGAATAAGTATTCTTGAGATACAAGTTTATCTCATAAATTCAAGAAAGGTAAAAGATCTTATTCCTTCCCTACGCATAATGATATTTTCGAAAATTATGACTAATAAGGAGAAGAAAATTTTGTTGGGAGATATTTTGGGAAATAGAATATATTTAATATATTCAAGATTGTATCTTGAGAAAGAAGCAAGAAAATTTCTCAAAGACCCAACTAGGTCAAATTTTCGCCCCCCCTAGTCCTATAAATAGGGGATGAAGGGATGAATTTTTTATCCCCTAGGTAATTCTATGTGTTGAAAAAATTAGAAATCCACATAGGTGGTGGCAAATATTTTTAGTTTTCTCCTTTATTAAAATCGTTCGTGAGAATCCTTCCACCGAATTACGTTCGTGGACTTGGGACATATTTGAGAAGACACTTTGAGTTGATCCATCGTCTCAACGGTTGTCTCTACAAGAGGTATGTAATTTCGTAACTCCTAGATTCCGCATGCTTAGGATTTACGTGAATTACGTGTACGCATGTTATTGTTGCTTATTTAATTATTATGTTGAATTAATTTAAGATTGATTCATGTTAGTAATTAATTGAATAATTTAAATATGTATTTAAATACACCTCGAATAGATCTGGGCACCCCTATTTCCCAACAATGTGCATGAACAACTCGTGCGTACAATATGTATATATATGGTATAATTGATACTAGGATACTGCTAATTTGAGTAACAGCGTACATGTCATCCACTGAGATTTTTATCTCACACCCCAACAGTTTTATGTTTTCAGGTTATGATCGAGAGGGGCCGGAGTTTACTGTAGACACGAAATTTTCCATTTTTATCAAATTATTACTATTAATACTATGACGAACTCTTTTTAAATCAGGTCGCATTATCTTTCGAAATTCTTAAACTACTGTACGAGTGTTAAGCTGATTATGCGTCTTTACAAGATTGTTAAATTTATAATTCTACCTTAATTCTTGATGTATGTATTAAATGACTCTCCACACTTTAATCTTACAAATGTTCAAACTTACTTTACTTTCTGCTGCAAAAATGTTAATTTAAGCTTTATTGTTTCATTTTTAAAGAAAATTTATGGCTCAGTTTTATGATTACTTAAGTGGCAAACCGAATCTAGAGTGTTAAAGCCACAAAGGGTTTCATTCTGGAAATGGGGCATTACACCACAAGCCTCTTTTTATCTTCACCGGTTAAGAGATCATTAAAATCACCAATCACCACCCATGGTCGATTATTTAGATTAGCCAGTTGACGCAACATATTATGGGCAAGGATGAAAATATCGCTATCGCAAGTAAAGTCGCAACCTTAATTTTATGGATATATCGATGGATATATCGATATAGCAAAAAAAAATTAAAAATGACGGAAATTATGTTAAAATTTTGGAAATTTGACATGAAATTTTACAGGTTATTATTACACACAATTATGCATATATTTCATTTAAAATCACAATAAAATTACATATTTAAAAAAAAAAATTAGCAATAAACTACATAAACATTGTCCATAAAAAAACAGCTGACAATACAATGCATTAATACAAATACAAAATGTCTAAAATTACATTATAAAATATAATTAGTACCAAAATGATGACCTATGAGGTTTAAAAATAGAAGATGGAATGTCATCTCTATCCAAACAATATTGGTACCAACTCATCACATTAAAGTACTCATAGATATAATTATGCACATGTCGTTTATATGTTTCTCTATCTTTTCCAACTGCTTCACCATGAATTGGATATTGTGTCATGACCTAAGTGATGAGATAACATATGTCAGGATCTATCGGAATGACCTCATAAACACAAATTTAAATTAACAATTATTACTAGCATGAATTAACCTAAGTGAATTCAAATAATAATTAATCCAACAACAACATGCAAATAATATTTCACGTAAAAGATCCTAGCATGCGGAATTTCTAGGAGTTTACGTAAACGTACCCGTTGGAGAGACGATCTGAGACAGACATGATCAAGTATCTAGATACCCACCAAAAGTCCTTCTCAAGTATTCCCAAGTCCTCGTCCAATGACCCTGGTGTAAGGTTCTCCAATGAACGATTTATAAAACAAAGGAAAATAAAAAATTGTTGCACCACCTTTGTGGATTTCTAATATTTCCAACACATGGAATACTAGGGGATGAAAAAAATTCATCCCCTTATTTATAGAGAGGGGTTGGACGAAAATTCCAGCCAAAAGGGATTAGGAAATATATTTTCTTGATCTCCAAGAAATCTTGAATATATTCCATATATTCTTCTTTCCATGTGTATTTTTCCACAAAAATCTCACACCCTTATTTAGCCTAATATTTTTGAAAATAATAGGAGATCTTTCAAGATTGGATCTTTCTTGAATTTATGAGATATTCTTGTATTCCTAGAATACATATCTTTTTCCATAAAAACTTTTCAAGAATATCCTTCTTCCTATTATTTCTCTATATATTTCGAAAATTACCATTAAAGAAACCAAGTGGGAGATTTCTTGAATTTATGGGATAATCTTGTATTCCAAGGATACTTATCTCATTTCCATAAAATCTTTTCAAGAAAATTCTTCTCCCCTTTTTCTTCAATATTTTCGAAAAAATTAAGGAAAAATAGTGCAACAATAATTTATTTTATTTTAAGCATCTTTTATTTATTGGACTATAATTGGGCTACTTGAGCGGCCTTTAGGAGAATTAAGATGGATCTTCCAATGGGCTTCTGAATTCCAATATTAAGCCACAATATAATTCAGCTCATTAATATTAATTAATGTCACTATATAATTAATATTGCACTATCCAACTTAACCCATATTACGGTAATATGACTCCCGATTATTATTTCCGTGTTTAAGATTATTTAGTCCATTACTTAATTAAGCCACTGAAAAGCTTTATATTAATTAATATTTTTATCCTTGGAGTAAGGACAACCCAACTTTATTATCCATACCGGAAAATTAATTCCACTTGCAAGATTTGGTATAATAAAGGTTCCGGGCCCACCAAGGGGACCAATCACGCAAGACATTGCAAGCACACGATTCTCTGTATTAATTTAGCAACTGTCGTGCAATTAATATTATTGCCCAAGATATAGGGTATCGAAGTCGCAATGATTCTATTCTCATTTATAAGTCAAAGCAATAACTACTAATCGCACACAGTCCTTATTAAGTGATAGAGATTAAGAAATCAACAACCACCGAGGTCTAACTCTTCATCCCTTAAGTCGGTCTTGAATGAGTTTATCTCTCTCGCAGTTCCGCTTGGTAAGATCGAATGCACTAGTGTAATCTCTTGGTCAAGACATGTCAATCTGAGCCTTACACATCAACTTCTACCAATAAATTGTTCGGATCTATCTAAGTTGTGAAACACACACTCGTTTACAAGGCACTGTTAACGCAATCTTCTGTGATCTGATATCACCACGTTAACTACAATGTAACGCGTGCTATGAACGGTTTGCAATAAATATATATAACATTCAATCATATTTAAAGCAACAGTGATAAATAATTTATTTCAGTAAATAAGTGTTTAATACATAGGTTATACAAAGTAAAAGCATACTTTCACGTATAACCCCAACACTAGGTATTTTGTTGATACACATTTTGACCTTCATAAGAAATTTGAGGAGTTGGGCGATGAAAAATATTTAGAGTATTCCAATCAAACTGTGAACTCGCATATGTGTCAGAAGCATATGAATCTTGAGACATATCACTATAATCAGTGCCCATACCCATTGTGCAATTAAATCAAGAAAATATATATCGAAAACTGTAAATAATATCGTGATATTTCCCGATATTTCGCGATATTTTGCAATATTTTGCGATTTTGCACTGTTCACGGTAAGAAAAATTTTACATGCTAAATCCATATCGCATAGTTAAAAAATGGGATATATCTGCGATATTTCGCGGATATATCGGGATATTTTCATCCCTGATTACGGGTAATAAATCTTCTACCACTATCCGGGATTCCATAAAACCCCGTCAACCTCCAATCTCCATTAAAATCACAAATGCTTATGTCAATATGGTTCAAAGAATAACTCGAAATAGAAATATTATTGCAGTTATTCCGAAAAACAGCCACACCGCCACTGCGACCAACACAATCAACCGAGAAACAACATCTAATTTTAAGCTTCACACGTAACTGCTAGATTCTAATACCAAAAGAAATATGCTAAAAAAGAAAGACAATATAAGGTCTTCGAACTTGTAAGAGTTCGGATAAAGCCGGAATTGTAGCAGGCTGACCCAGGCCTTTACAATTCCAACTTAAGACGATCATTATTCTCGGCAAGCCCCATAGATAGGGCCCGCTGTTAAAAATGTTCTTGATCACCATCTTCATCACCCATCTATTCAATATCATCTTTCTCTTCGTCATTCATGTCAACGTTTTTCAGGTGTAGTTGTTTCTGCCCTTTTGTCAGTCTCTTTCGTTTTTTCATTTCCACGAGGTCCTCTTCGTCATTTCCCCCAGATAGGTCAGCATAATTAAGTTGACCGGGGCATGGATTATTATAAATACCAGTTTTGGTAATGTCATGGTTAAGCGAAAATTCCTCACCCACAAATCCGGAGGATTGTTTAGATTGGGTTTTGCCTTGATTGGAGCCTCCCGTGAATCCCGCAGTTGACCCTCCCCATTATCCGCCACATGATCTTCCTTTCCCAGGTTCAGACGATTTGAGCTCGAAGAAACCCTAGTTGAGCGTTTCGATCCATCGCCTTTGTCGGCGGGGACCATGTCTCCTCCCTTCCCTTTTGAAGCCATCGGCTATTCGTCCCAACCTGTGCTCGACGCGGTGCGGCCTTAAGAGTCATATCCCACCTTCATTTAACTTCTTCACCACCCTCTTTGAACAGGTCATCACAAAAACTTTCAGAGTGCACTAACTTGCCACACACAGAATATAATATTTCCAGCCTTTCGTAAGCGAATTCAATCACGGTTGACGATGATCCAGTATTCAATCATTTTCTATGCTTCAAGGGTTCGTTTACATCAATCTTGACTCGAATTCTTATTATAGGTAGCCATGGTGCAAATTTGTTATTCTCATCGTACCCTAAGAACCACCCAATGATGTTTCGCAGAGAAATACCAATTTTTTCCTCAAAAAAACCCACCGGTATTTTATTAATTTGAACCCAAAAACTGAAGCTTAACGGAACCTGGTGCGGGATCTCACCTCTCTTCAAATGATGAAAGATACGAGGATGAATCCCAAAAGACCACGGGTCGTTCGCCATGATGCGTTGAATATCAAGGATATGGAAAAACTGGAACAAGAATCTCCCGCTACCAATATCTCTAATCTGGACTCCCTGTTTCAGTTTCCACAGGTCGACTATTCTCTCCTTCATGATATTTGGGTTGATGACTTGATTTGTTAGAAACCTGCCCACCAAACACAGGTCTGAACCAACCACTTATTCCTCATCACCCTCAAATAGCAGTTCATCATCTTCTTCCGGAGAAATATTAAGGTTCTCAAGAAGGCGCTCCATCGAAAATTCTAACAACACAAAAAAGCTTTCAATCAAAGAGAAATATTGGCTCTCGACAATGGAGAAAAAACAACTCCCCAAACAGCTATAAATAGAAAAAACCTAATCGAAACCCTAATAACAGAGACGGTAGACGCCCAAGACATCACTATGGCATTTATTTGTCCGGAAAACGTTGATATTCCTGCCAGACTCTGTTACCTTAGTATCGGAAAGGGGCATGCACCAAAGGTATCACTATTCCATTCATTTGCTTGGAAAACATTGATATTCCTGCTAAAAACTTTCCAAATTAAGTTTGTGTTTGATAAAATATAAAATATAGAATTAGTTTATGTAAATTATCTAGTTAAACAGTTACACTTTGAGTCAAAATTGAGTTAAAAAAATAAATAAAAGGTCATTTGAATTTGAGTCAAATTTCGTGCTTAATTTTTTTAAATCGAATCAAATTCAAACTTGCGACTACTCGCCTCGACTCATTTCCACCAATATTGTCGTTGTCATTTCTTGCTACCATGGTTATAATCCCTATTGAAATTCCTTGAAACAACCGTCGTTATCATTTCTTGGTAAACCACGGTTATATCCCCATTGCAATTCCTTGTAATGTAACAAAAGAGTGAGCCCCTGATTATAGCTTCGCCAAACAGTTACTAATATTTTCCGTTATCCATTTTTTCCCCAACCCAACCACTACTATTAATCACAAACTGCCTCGCATTACCCCCAACCTCCACACACAAATGAAACTATAATGAATCTCTATACTTCTTCTGCTCTCTTCGCTTACTCTTCTACACCTAGGGTTTCCACTTCACACTCCATTTCCAGATTCTCTTGCTCACTCAAATCCGCCGACGCCGGCGCTCGGAAATGGACTCGCTCTTCCTGCCATGGATTTTCTGCTTTAAACCTGCGAGGAGTGTTCGACAAGAGCTCCTTCACTAGTACTGCCGCCGCCGCAGCTACGGTGGCCTCCGGCTCCGCCTACAACCAGGATGAGATTTCAACGCCGCGAACTTTCATCGATGCCTGCACAGAACAAGGTCACTCTCATTGCTCTCCAAGTATTCAATGAATTATATCTGCATGTTTTCCCTTCCTCATTTTGTTATTGCTAATTGACGGTTGTATATTTGTCCATACCGAGTCTTGCAAAGATGCTTTTAGTGTAATTATTATTATATATTAAAAATAAAAGAAGGAAGGATTTAAGCACATTATATATCTGTTGCGTGTCGAGAGACCACACATATTTTTTCTCGTCGTTCCTGTCTTTGGATAATTTTGGTGTGTGTTCGTGCGGCACTTTCTTGTGGTTTGTCAAGTATCAGACATTTGTGACGGTTATTTTTTCTAGTTTTTAAACTATGGTCATTATTTTGTATTTTAGCATGATTCAAGAGAAGATGAATAATGTTTACATGTTCATCTTTGTACCTACTTTTTTTCAGTTAATGTGTTTGCTTGTGTGGTTGATTTGGGAATTGAAAGTATAGCTATTGAAATCATGATGTGAGAAGTGGACTTGGTATCCTTGGAGTCATCTTCTTCAGTTATTGGTACACATGATCACAATAATCTAAATCTTTGTGCTTCCTATGGATGTCCTGGTCATACAATTTTCAATGGCACTCAGAGCATGTCTGGAGAATTTTCATCTTTGCTTGTCATTGAATGTGCATAAGAAATCATTTCATCTCTTCTTGTTTCTTGGATATCCAATACTTTTGATATGAAGAGTCTGGCATTTAACTCTCCTTGTACTTTTTTAATGTGTGTGTGTTAATATATGTATAGCAGTATCAGCAATTCATCTTCCTATTCTTGCAAGATATATAGTCCCGCCAAGTATATCATTTTTGTTTTGATGTGGGAATTCGGAAGTGCAGTCTTAAAACATCTACTGTATACAATTTAAGCAAGGCCATTTGCTCTCTGTTGTATTTGTTACTGAATCTCTCTGGTACACAGAAGCTTCTCTAAAAAAAAAAAATTGAAGGAAAAAGAACAAAGATAAAAGATAAAGGATAAGGAGAAATTTGTGGACAGAATGGTGGAAGCTGATGTAGCTGTGTTATACTAGCAAAAAGGAATTCAGGAGAACCAATTGGTCTGTTATTTGTCATCGGGGTTGTTTATTTTTTTTGTAGTTTCTTCTTTAGATGGAGAAAAATGCACATATATGCCTTTGTTTGCTAGAAATGAACGAAAAATCTAAAATGCAAACCATTCATATATCCTTTTTCTGTGGAACCCCACCCAAAGCAACTATACTTTTTAATGGAAGTTTCTTACAGTTTTCATGAACAAAATAAAATCTAAAAATGATATGGCTAGTCCTGAGCAGTGCTTATGAATTTGTAATACTACTGTGCATGAACACATATAGTTGTTTAACTTTTTCACCAACTAATGGACTTGGAATGAATTTCGTAAGAGCAGCCTTGGTTACCTTTTGATGGATCTTGTAGTCTATGACCTTTTTTTTTCCCTGTAGCGCTATGTTCAATTACTCGTTAGATAATTGAAACAGACAGCCGGCAGGGTATTTAGCCATATGATATTTGTCTTGGAATGTTATACATTTAAGAGCCTCACACAGCCATTTTGTTTGATTTCATTTTAAACTAATTTAGTTATAGATACTGATTTAATATCACTTGAACTTCATTAATTTGCTAACAATCAATCTCTTTAATGCCTTGATCTGAATTCGATTTCTGTTTTCAGTAGGGAATTCTTTTTGGTCTAATCCAATTATAAGCATTATTTCTCAAATTTTAAGTGTAATTGATCATTATATAAGTCATGCTTCTGGACCAACTATTCTTTAACTTATAATCAGTGAAATGGTTTTCTGTTGTCAGAAGGGAATTTTTGGTCTAATCCAATTATAAGCTACTATTTCTCAAATTTAAAATATAACTAATCATTATATAAATCATGCTCTGGGACCTAATCTCTTTAACTTATAATCACTGAAATAGTATTGTCAAGAGTGGCACCAGTTCCCTCAATTGCAACTAGATTGACATGTTTATATATGAAACTTCAAAAGGATGTAGGTCGAGGGTGGATACACTACTTCACAAACTGAAAAAGATTTTATTCACTGATCGAATTGTGAGCAGAACCAGAATCTATGAAGAGTGGCAGGAACGAGGAATATGCCTAGATCTTTGGCTACCCATAATTCATAATTTCATGTTAAAACCAATGACAATTGCATCCTTGGCTAGTAGAAGGTCCAGTGCGTCATACTGTAATAGAAACGTACACTCGAGGTTTCAGTAAATCCAATAGTTATATTCGTGAGTCATGAAGAAAGAAGGGAAGCCATGAACTGAGAAGTCTAAAGTTTTGATAGAAATGAGAGTCAGTTAAAAATAGAACAAAAGTGATTAAAAAAAGGTAAAGGTAGATCCCACCTTGTATATGCTCTGTAATCCCAAACTGACCTCCCTTTTAACTTGAGTTTAACCCTCTTGAGTAAATGATTTTGCAATACACATCCCAAGACTCAGAAAAAACATCATTATAACTGAACAGGAAACTTTTTAGGGAACTCTTAATTATGTTATGGAGTTAACTACTTAACTCAACTCTTAACTGATGGATGACCTTTAGAAAGAGCTTTATTATACTAAGTTACTTATGTTCTTCGACACTAAGTTAATTGTGTTAAGATTTCTGTGCTCACCCTCATTGTAGATTCACCAACTGTTGTAGCTCAATATAGGTATATGTCGGGCTTGTTTTGAAACACAACACAAAACCTAGAAGCACTTTTTTTTTTTAAAAAGCTGTGTCTAACAGCTTTAGAAAAAAGTGCTTCCGGAGCACTTTTTAGAGTTTACAAACATGCACGTCATCCGGTTATATGTTTGTATTTTTGTAGATTTAATAGCTGAAAAGAGTTTGTTTATTGCTGGAAAATGATATTATGATTTAATCTCATTCTTTAAGTTGTTGCGTTTGGTTTCTTGTCTAGGGAGATATTGGTCATTTCTGAACTTTGATTCACACAAATATTTTAAATTTTCTTATCACATTCCTTGCTACGTGTTTAAAAGTTACTGATTTCGTTTTGATTTTTAAGTACTATTATTAGTTGCAACTGTTTAACCTAGATGGTCTAGCATCCTCAGAAGTCTTAGGCTTTTTTCCGAGAAACTAGGTCAATTCTAGGCTATGGATAACAACCAGAACTAGTTCTTGAATGTAATTGCTCCTTATTCACTGGTTTAGTGATTTAGTAATAAAAGATAATGAATCACTTTAAGTACTATTATTTGTTGCAGAACTGTTTACCTAGACGGTCTAGCAAGTCTTAGACTCTTAGGCTTTCTTCGGAGAAACTAAGCCAACTCTAGAGTATGGATAGCAACCAGATCTAGTTCCTGAATGATAATTGCTCCTTTGATTTAGTGATTGTAGGTGCACTTCCCTATGCTCATTTAGACAACAACCTTTGTGACCTTCCTCCCAGCCTCTCATGAAATATCATGAGTTGAAAGTAGGCTGTAGGCATATGGTACCTAATATTTTGGTTGATGGTGCTCGCAGTCTTATTATAAGTGTGGTACTTCATGTGAACAACCAGTCTGAAACATCGGACCTGCTTAAATATTATTTGATGATAGCGTCTTGAATTGTAAGTATATATGGCCTGCAATTCATGCTCAATGTTTTAATCTAAAGCTTATCTGCAATAGTAATGCTTAATCCTAATAGTATGCTGAAAATTGTTTCGGTGAAAATTATATTTTCAGACTTGCTTTTGGGGATACAGAAAGAAGCAGATGCAGGAAGATTGCCAAAAACTGTTGCTGATGGGATGGAGGAGTTGTATTACAATTACCGAAACGCTGTAAATTAATCTTATTTTGCTCATGGTGCTATACATCTTTTCGAGTAGTATATTATTAAAAACTGAGCCATATTTGATTAGTCTATCAACTATTTCAGTTTGCATTCTTATCATTCTGGAACACGAATCTTTCGCTCTAATTCTCATGTCTGATGAATCTTAAATCTGCTAGTTCATAGCCTTAGTTAGTTCGTCTGCTAGTTCTGTTTCTTTTCTTTCTTTTTTTTAAAGATTGTGGTGGATTTCAAATCCAGTAGGGTGAATTTGATGAATGGTAAAAGTTGTATTTGGATTTTGTATGTAGGATTTGATAGAGTAGGATTTCAAAACTTATGTGATAGATAATTGATTGTGTATTGGAAATTGTGTTTAAAGTAGGAGAGAGAGTATGTAAAGTAAAAAAGGAGGAGAGAGAGTTGAGTTGGATAGATAGTAATAATTTAAAAGTGTGATAAATGATTGATAGTGTGTTAGCAATTGTGTTTGAAAAAAGTAATGCAGGTGTATTAGAGGTATTATAGAGTAGGATTTTGGAGGACGAAGTGGAATAGCTCAAGTGGTTAGAGCACCACTACCTATGCCGTGAGGTCATGGGTTCGAGTAATCATTTGCCCAATCAAAAAAAAGAGTAGGATTTTGGAGGATTTGAAATCCTATACTAAAATCCGGATAAACAAACCAGGATTTGGATTTGAAATCCCAATAGTGACTTGGGAACCTAGAAACAAACATAGCCTTAATGTTAAAAACTATTAGTTAGAAAGGAAAAAAAGAAAAGAAAAGGACAAACTTCACATTTTCTACTTAATAAATTTATTTCCGTCCAGCAATTGTTCACAATTTAATCTATTTTTGTTGTCAATTTATTTATTTTGTGTGAGTTCGAGGACAAGTGATTGGATGAAACTGGTATGATGAGACATGCTCAGTGACAATCTCTCATGCTATGATTATTTTTCTCTTCATAGTATGTGCTGGAAGGGAAACTATGTTGACTGAACCAGATTTATTCCCAAATTGTAGTTTTTGCATGCAAAATGTTTAAACAGTGTCTGCCTTGGTATTAATGCCATTGGCTGAGTAGTCTCTCACCCTAGTTCACCTAATGACAGTTATAGTAACATTTGAGGTGTATAATTATCCCCACTTGGTAAACTTGTGAATCTCTGAATCTATTCCTCTTTCTTCCGAATTTTCTCGTTTGTGAAGTAATTTATCCGCTTATGGATTATTGAGACTGAGAAGAACATGTTCTGGTGTTGCTATTATTTTGGATATCTTCTGAGGCAGGTACTGTTGAGACCTGGTGGGAAATATTCTGACCCTGTTGTTATTTCCACCCTAACATCATGTGTGCTTATGCATGGGTAGACGAATTGTAAAAACTGAATAGCTATTCACTATGCAGCCTTTCACTGTGTATCCACCCCACCCACCACTCTCCCTTCACTAATTTGATAGAGTTTTGATCATATTGTTCCGTGTTGCTTACTGCTATTTTAGCTGCAGAGAACTAAATCATGTTATAGCACCTTAAAGACAAAATTTAATCATGAATTATATTCATCAAAGATATAACACTATTGTTCATAAATTGTAAAGGTACTTCAATGCCTTGATGACTAGGCTTGACTTTTCTTTTTTATTTTCTGGAATAAACAAATACTGTAAACACATGATGTTTATGATATTTAGGCTTTAGTGACTATGCTAAGTTCTAGACTTCTAGTTTGATTTTAGTTATGCATGAAAATTCCAGCGTGAAGTCAAACATCAGCACATAATATATACAACAAAAATTAGTAAAATACAGAACCTGAAGTTACACCCATTTAGCCTGTGTTAATTCCTTTCAGTTTTTCTTTTAAAGTCTCTGTATATTAGAATTTTTTAACATGAACGGACAATCATCTGATACTGAGGCCCTTTCTAGGCTATGGACTAGGATTGTAGTCACTCTGGCTGACAACTATTGTACAGTATTGATCAGGGAACTCTATTATTGGATTTTTTATGTTTCTTTCATTTATCACTTTGCTTTTAATGAGAACAGGGAACCTAATTATTGGATAGTTTATGTTTATTTCATTTGTCAGTTTGCTTTTAATTAGAGAAGGAAAATAGAAAATGTATGCCAATGTTTTAATGGAACAGAAGATGTAATTAATGCATCTTAATTTCCCCATGACTTGCATTACCTGGTAGTTACTCAGTTATCAGTTCTTGACTTTTTATTGTGTTTTTAGGGGCAAAACTAAAACATGCTGATTAGGATTCATTTTTATTCTGTTTCTTGTTGTCTTGTAGTTTAACCGAAAATGCTGAATAATTGTAATTAGATCTTATTGAATGGATAATAAATTGAGTCTATCGGCTTGTTCTGTTTCTGCTCGTAATTAAGAAAAAAAAGAAAAATATGACATATGATTTGATCTATTGTCGTGTATAATGATGGTGGAAGTTGCACCTTGGAGATGCTTCTATTTCCATAGGACTCACTACTCTGTCACGTTGCCTTTCTCTGGACTTCTAGCTATTTCCATATTTTTTCCTTGATAAAAAATGTGCTATTGCAACGGGACTACTGTAACAATTGTCCTTGTTATTTTATTACTGAAAGAGTTACAAACTCTTTGCTATTTTCTGCAAATATTCTGGTGTCACTGATTGAGTGAAATGTATTTCAGGTTTTGCAAAGTGGACACCCCAATGCTGATGAGATTGTTTTGTCTAATATGGCTATTGCATTCGACCGTATGTTCATGGAAATTCGGGTAGTTGTCTACTACTCTTTTTTAATCTTAGTTTCACACTATGAGTTACACAGTTTCCTGCTAGTTTTTCTAGCATCTGCTCTCATTTTGTAAATCAACTTTCCAGGACCCATTTCAATTTTCACCATATCACCAAGCCATTCGAGAACCTTTCGACTATTACATGTTTGGTCAGAAATATATTTTTCCCTTGCTTGATTTCAGGTTAGTCACCATGCCTAAAATTTTCTTTATAATAGGTGCTAATACTTTGTATATTTGTATGATGGATTTATCTCAAACTTATGCATCATAGGCTCTAGAAAAACCATCAGAGATTGTGTTGTGATAATTTTTGAGTTGATACCTGGGCTCAACTGGTGACTGAAGATCAAGATTAAAGCTCATGCTCTTGGGAAAAATTACCCTTTTCCTGCTCTGTACTCTTCAAAAATATTGCAGTAGGGTAAATACTTATCGGAACATACATGTCACTCAGTGGAGGTTGATATCACAGGGACTCTCTGGAGAACTACTGCGTGTAGTGTTGCTTTGCTTAGAGCTGTCGTGTGATGGTTGGAATGACTCATAAATTGATTTTGGTTGATAATAGGGTTGTTTCTACCTGTGTGTGCAGTTGTGCAACAGAATATAATGGATTTAATGCAGAATGGCAATTTGTTGTTAAACTTTGTTGTCCAGTAGTTGGAGATGCTTTTTCTCATTGTCAAACATTAGCGATGTGGGATAGCTTAGGTCTAGCGTTTCTTTGTCAAACATTATCAGGAACTGGAGATCTTTCTTTTCTCATCTCTATTTTTTTCCTGTTCTAAAGGGGATTCCTCGTTTCTTTATATCATCCTTCTATATAATCAATGAAGTTCTCTTTTATTATTTAAAAAATATGTATTTCATTTTTGCACTAAACAAAATTAGTTCATATGCAAATAAAAACATTGTCGGTCCCCTTTTGTGTAGGGATGTGTAATGCTCTACTCTTAATAAACTTTGCATTTCAGGAATTCATTTCTTGGCAACATCTCCCTCTTCAATGAAATCGGAATGAAGCTTCAGCAGGTGCACATATTTTAGTACTTTAATTAATTTTATCTTGTTCCCCTTGTATTATTATGGACATCAGTGTTCTTTGAAGCAAGGTTATTTTTTAAATTGCTGACATGGTTTTGTTTGCAAGTGATAGTTCTTTTCCTACTGGGTAAATGCATGAATTGGAAACCCTTTATCACTGCCTAAGTAATAATGCATCACAGTTTTTTTTTTCTTATAAGAAATGTGAACTTATTAAGTAGTAAATAAATATATTTACAACCTGTGGACAATCCACTCCAAACACTCCTGATCACATGACCACAGAAAATGATCATTAGAAAGCTAAACTCCAATCCCTAAACAAGTCAGAGACAAAGAAAAAGCCTGAAGTCTTTTATGCTTTTGTACCTACATTCCAAAAAGAGACTCAAATTAGTATCTTAAAATACGCATAGATTTGCATGAAAGAAATCCCAACTCCTGTACCCACTGCCTAATATGCTCATCTCCTCCACCGAACTCTCATTCTCTAACAAAAACTCAAGAAGGAACAAACTGAAACATTTCAGCATCAACATTACCTGTTCCTCTCCACCAATATTTCTAAATAAGAGGATATTACCATGCACTTGCTTCAGTAATCATCTGTTTCGTTCGACTGCTCATTGGTGGCCTAATTAATTTTCATGAAAGTAATTATTTGGTGCTCCACTCCTATTTGTTTGGCATATGAATACACTTTTGGTACTATAAGAGGAACATGCAATTCGTGCCATATGCTTAAGACCCTAATGTCTCATTTGTGATTTCGTGTTCTTTCTCCCACTTAACATTACTACTCTGCCACCACTATTTCCCTTGTTTGTGAATGCTAACTGCTCAAACCGTCTATTGGTATTTTACTATTTTATAATCTGATGTGTGTCTGAAACTTTTCCCTTATTGACATTCATTGTAAACCGAGGTCGGCCAATTTTAGAGTAACATTAAATAATGTTGCCCAATGTGCTCTTTTCGTTCTTGCTTGCTTTTTACCAAAACTTTTGCATCTGTTTTCTGATTGTATCCCATTGTCATTTATTCCAGGGTGAGAATGTCATCTTAATTTCCAACCATCAAACCGAAGCAGATCCAGCTGTTATTGCTTTGTTGCTTGAATCCTCTAATCCATCTATTGCTGAGAATATGGTGACAACATATGTCCTTTAACCAAAATTACCATTACCAGTTAATCACTTGCATTTGTGTATTTTTTTCTTTTGGATCACCAATATGTTTTTCAACATAATGCAGATCTACGTTGCAGGAGATAGGGTGGTAATTGATCCTCTGTGCAAACCATTTAGTATGGGAAGGTGCTTTGTTCAGTGCTGTGGAGTAATCTTGTTTTCTTATGTATGTCCTTTATTGCTTATTGATGTACTCAAATTTGATTGGTTAGGAATCTTCTATGTGTGTATTCCAAGAAACACATGAACGATGATCCCGAGCTCACAGATATGAAAAAAAGAGCAAATACAAAAAGCTTGAAAGAGATGGCAGTGCTTTTGAGGTACACTTATGTTGCCTTACTAAAGTTCTGTAAATATTTAAGAACTGTGAAAAGATTGGTGGTTATCCTCTTACCCTTCACTCCCATTTGTGTGCTCTCTGTGGTACATCTTCTACTTCCTTCTTGCCCAATGATTTTGATTTAAGCATTATTTTACTTGGTTTTGGATTTAATTAGCTAGCACACACTGTTCAGTTGTTATAATGCCACTTTATATATCATTGCAACTTTCAAATTAAAACTAGCATCAATGGTGTAAGTCCTACTGTGAAACATCTGAAGGTGTAATGGTGGAATCTCTATGCATCAATATCTATTAGTATCTACCCCTTTATAATACTGGTTAAAGTTTTCTTGTCACATCTGTACTCTAATGAAGGTATCAAGTAAATAATTATTTCGAAGGGTGCATTATCTGCGGAGATTCAAAAGTGGAAATGGGGGCAAAAATCGTTGTAGCTTAATGGCCACTGGGCTCCTCATTTGAGTGGGAGACCCAGGTTCGATTCCCTCTGGGAACAAATTGGAGTTATGGGAGTTATAAGGTGGATTGGCGATTTCGTGGAGTATTTGGATGCTTGGTGTACTAACTATTAATAACTAACATCTAACTTTGCCCGATCAAAAAAAAAAAAGAAAAAAAAAAGTGGAAATGGGAAGTTCAATGAATTACTGTAAAAGCCCAAACAAATCAAAGCATTTCTGCTTCTGAGAGACTAATTAACCTGATATCAAAAGACCAATACACAAACAATCAAGGAATGATCTTGGTTTGATAGCCCCTGTCAATATGTGTATGATACAATAAGTCAATCTAGCCTAATAATCTCCTCCACCTGCCTTTGGTCATGTGAATATGATCTTGTTTCTTGTAGTAGTTTCTGAGCATTTCAGGCTTATTTCTATGTGCTTAGAGTACTGTAACAAGGCAGACAGAGGTAATTAAGTCTTAAATGGAGAATAAAAGGAGTCAAGTCTTAAAAGGTAAGTATTGGCTGTACCAATACCTAAGTTTCGATTGCAAAGCTAAAAACTAATAATGAGCTGAGTGTGTAAAGTTGGGAGAAGTGGATTGGCCTTATTACTAAGTGAAATTGAGACTTTCATAATCTGCCCGAAATATTTGATGCAATTCTACTTTATTCTGATTTCGAATAAAGTGACAGAAGTAGGAGGATCAACAAATAACCAGTATCCAAACAGGGGGGAAATAATTGTCTGTGTTTTACATTTAGGCATACAATGTATTTGGATTCTTAGTTCAGAATTTTCAAATTCAATTGCTAAAAATACAATAATGTAGTACAAAACATTTATAAAGGTGGAATAAGAATTAAAATTATGGATTATGGACCCTTCAGATTTGAAGATCTTAAAATGTTACATGAAAGCATTTTTCCACATTGAACTCCGTTTCGAAGTTCCTTTTGGGCA
This sequence comes from Stenogyne calaminthoides, assembly GCA_037126765.1. Classification (NCBI taxonomy): domain Eukaryota; kingdom Viridiplantae; phylum Streptophyta; class Magnoliopsida; order Lamiales; family Lamiaceae; genus Stenogyne; species Stenogyne calaminthoides. The sequence continues at coordinate 465,244 of JBBCBC010000056.1, forward strand.
TGGGTTGTGACAGCATAAAATGTTAATTACTCGAACATAAAGTTTTAATTAGTTAGATCATATCATTCTAATTCCTTTTGAATAAGAAATTGTGATGATTCATCTCACGGGTTTCATTTAATTGAAGAAAACAATACAAACAGTGGATCGTAGGATTATATAACATGACTTAGCCATGATCTGTACTCTGTAGTTCTAGATATCAATTCAAATGCAAATGAAATATCTTTTTCCCTTTATTTTCTGTAGAAACTATAACATTATCGGTTGGAATATGAAATTTCATTTGCATGAACAGATTTTAACACTTCAGTGATGTTTTGGCCATGTTCCCAAGATGATCGTAAATAACTATGTTTTTACTGCAACTATGTGTGTACTCCGAGTCCATTTAAACAAAGGAAGCCTGTTTAGCCATCATTAATTATGAACAATGTGACTATAAAGTTGGGGAAGCTTATCACTATAGTCACACTTAAGATTCCAAAGTGGACAATCTTAAGGATTTCAGTTTCTATCATAACCTGTTTAGGCAGTTAGCCATCTTCATTGACCACGAGTCTCTGTTTAGCTTACTGACATGAGCTGTGTTTGACTTTCATTGACTACATTCTGCTTTGGCAATGTCATTGGTGATTATTATAGTGGTGGATGAGAAATTAATTGAAAAATTAGTTTTTTACCATAAAGAAAATTGTACTTATTTCAGTGAAGTCATAAACAATGTAAAACAATTGTATCAAATCTGGCATTTTTCGTACAAATTATGTTACTTTATATAGTTTGCACTCATGCTTACTTTCTTGGATCCAGGGGTGGATCAAAAATTATTTGGATTGCACCAAGTGGTGGGAGGGACCGCCCCGATCCTGTCACAAAAGAATGGTATCCAGTATGTGATTCACCTAGTTCTCTTCATAAGTTCATATATAAGCATCCATATGCTGGAAAAGTTTAGAGTTTGTTTGTTTACATTGTTAAACCCTTTCTTTCCAGCATTTCAGTGGTTGAAATTATTTACTTTATTTTGTACAAAATTTAAAATACATTCATCTTAGTTCTGTGTCGACTTTACTGATTGGTAACTAAAACTATTCTGTTCTATAGTGTTTTGCATGAAATATTAGTATATAAGATGAGTTTGTGAAATGCGTGACTAGACACAAAATTATTGTAGGTTGAAATAAATTTTGAAAAGGAAAAGTAAATTATGTTTGTGATGGCGAGTAAATTCACTTTTTCTCATTTTCAAATTGTAAATGATGGGGACTTTCCATCAAAAAGGAAAAAAACCAAAGGGCTTTTAGTGTTTAGCAGGTCGTTGTAACTCACAGATGGTCTTAATAGGACTAAAATCTATTTTCGATTGTGCTGACATTTTGTTGTCTTAGTTGTGTAGTAGAAGAGTGAAAACCTGAAAACATATGCGTAAGTTATGATTAATTCATTATCATGGCGTAAATTAGTACCGGGTTGTTTTTTTGCATTATACAATTCCATTGATGTCTTATACTTTGGAGAATTTTATGATAGTCTGCACGAGTTTTGGGTGTGTTTTGGCCATTTCATAATGATCCGAAGTCTGCAGGCTCCTTTTGATGCATCTGCAGTGGATAACATGAGAAGGCTTGTAGAACATGCTGGTGTTCCTGGACATATTTACCCCTTAGCGATCTTGTGTCATGATATTATGCCCCCACCACTGCAGGTATTTCCTTATCCAGAATGTCAGTGCTTTAATGTATAATGTTCATTTATCTGCTTCTAACTGAAATTTGTTGATAGGTTGAAAAAGAAATTGGTGAGAAAAGAGTGATGTCCTTTCACGGAGTTGGGATATCAGTTGCACCGGAAATCAGTTATCAGGAAATTGGTGCAGCCTTGGGAGATCCTGAACAGGTTACTTCTTTAGTTTTTTGGGTTATCAGCCATCATTTTTTAACAGTTTAAAGATTTTGAATGGATAATGTGCTGTGCCATGTTTTAACAGTCAAGGATGAATGGAAAATCGTTCTTCAAATGTTCAACAGAGAAAATATGTCATGATAGCATACTACTTGTATACCAAATGGATCCTAAACTCTCTTGTTCTGGAATTTGACTGTTGACAGAACTAAGAAATTGGTATAGAGACGAGCATAGAGAAATTGAAAGTGATCAATTAATGTGCGACCGCTTACTCTGGTTATGTCTGTGTATGGGTGACAATACACCACTTTGCATATGTATATATGCATAATGATGTTTTTTTGTGGAAAATTTATATATTCATTCTTTGATTGTAGGTAAAAATGGCATACTCGCAGTCCCTGTATGCTTCCGCTTGTGAGCAGTACAATGTGCTAAACTCTGCAATACATGGGAAACAAGGTCTTCAGGCATCGACTCCTACCATCTCACTGTCGCAACCATGGCAGTAGTTGTCTCCAGATTACATATTGGTATGTTTTCCATAATCTGGTATATTTATCGAGAAATTGCGATTATATTATGGAGGGTCGTATCAATCATACTGTTATTAATGGTTTTCCGGAAGGGAATGAATGAATATTTTGATGGTGATCATGGTTGCAGGCGAAATGACAATAGAGGACGCGTTTTGAATTCTTTCACAGACATTTCATACACAAACATGAACTTAAACCCCTGTGGGTTTGGATGGGGAAAGGTGCAGTGGACGATTCTTGTAAGTTTCACACAGGAATGGATGAGAGAAATTTGTACAGCGATGTGATGAGCATTTACTCCTTTTTCTCATTTGTTTAGTATTAGTATTAGTATTAGTATTAGTAGTATATCGCTTATTAAAACTGCGTCAGTTTTGCACCAAGTTAGCAGCCTGATTTTGACTTCAATGCATTTTAACCATGTTTCGTACAAATTAAGAAAGGCCCCGCTGCTAAACAAACACCCAGTTTAATGTCAGATCATTGTACCCTTATTGTAAAAAAGAAATTAGCCAAAGCTCAAAACATACAAAAAAAGACAAATTAAACTATACTATAATTCGCTCTATCCCTCCCCCGGCCCTTCATCTCTCTCGTACGGTCAAAGGAAGAAAGGGAAGTTCAATTTTTTTTTTTTTCATTCAAAGGAAGAAGTGTCCAAAAATTGAACACACCCTTTGACATTTTATTATGTGGAAGTTCAACTTTTTTCTTCATTCAAAGGAAGAAGTGTCCAAACTGAACACAACCTTTGACATTTTATGGTTTCAATTTTCCATGGTTCGAATTTGTGAAACTTTTTGTGTTTCTGCCGTATTTTAATATAGAGTCGATTAATATATGAATTGACATGAAATTTCTTGCTATTCAAACATGATTTGTGATTTCGGGTAGAAGCATGAAGAAACCTTAAATGGTAATGTCAATCTGTTTTGTTCGCTCAACAAAAGCAAACAAACTATTAGATTTTTGTTTGTTACGTTCACTTTTAGCATGCGAACAATATGTTGGGAAAATTTATGGTTTGTTCTATTCGGCTTGAGCAAACGAACAGTGTGTGCAAATATTAGTTAGAAAATTTTATGGTTCGTTCTGTTAGGAGAGCAAGCAAACAATATGCATGTATTTGTTGAAAAAATGTGGTTTGTTATGTTTAGATAGATCAAGCGAATGACTATGTTCGCTCACCACAAACGAACAACATGTCCAAAAAAGGGGTAATATAAAAATTTAACTTAAGATTGTTTTTGTCCACAAAATTTATGGGGTTTGTTTGGCAGTTGCCTTAAAAGATCCATTAAATAGTACTCCCTCTTTACCATATCAGTTTTTACACTTTTTTTTTGTCCCACAATAATTTTCACACTAAAAAAAGAAAACTTTACTCATATAATTTTTATCCCCTATGTCATTATTTTTTCTAACACAATCAACTCGCACCCATACAATTAAAGATCTGACCAAAATACCCTTACTTTATCACTTTAATAAAGACAAAAAATCTTGGTTTTAGTGTTGGGATGGAGGTAGTAACAATTATACGTAATGTGACATTTTCACCCTTTTTTTTTATGGAATAAATATGTTTAGTTAATGAGTATATCACACATGTGAATCATGTCTACACAAAAACTATCAATATTAGGCACAAAACTTATCAATGCATAATATTGATATTTGTACAAAACAATAATATTAATTGATATAAAACAAGTGAGGCTTTGATGATTAATTTGCATGGACATATCTATACAATTTTACATAAAAGTGTTTTACAAATTTAATCACAATCACTTGAAAACATCCCCATAATGTCATACCATAAATATAAATATTTGGAACAAGTTATACACACGCTATTTCATAAATGTAAAGAGAACAAAATCTTCCCCAGGCGATGCTCAATTAGTATATTAATGTTCTTTTCTATAAATAATGTAATATAAATTGTATATTAAAACTAAACTGAATATATATTAATATTGACCAATCGATAAAACATTTACAATACAATAAAAATATATTAAAATGCATATAATAATACAAATAGTATAATCCATTAAAACATTATCGATCTAATTTAATTCTAGACATCGTAAACATGCCAAACATTCGTGTTGGCATAACACAAAAACTTAATTTAATTGGATCACATATATTTTCTAAATCTATACATAATTAGTGTGTAATACTTTTTGGGTCCGGTTATCCACACCCCCAACATTAATAGCTACACCTATATAAATATCGTACTACCTAATATACCCTTCCTAAAAAAGAAAACCCTCATTTTATTTTCTTGTTTTTCGCCGCTGCCTCCCGCCCCTGTGTTCTCATTTCTCACGGCCCAAGTCCCCCTCCCCTCCCCTACCACCAAATTTTACACTACAGCAAAAATGGTGAAAAATAAATGATAAGTTGCTCACAATTTCCTAATTTCCAACAAGAACACCACCATTTTTCCACCCAGATTCAGGTAAATTTGCGTGAATATTTTCATTATCTTTTTTTTTTCTTTTTTTGGTAAACCAGAATCGATTTTTTTTTGTTCATTTCAACTGATTTTTACCGAAAAATATGGCAATTTTCTACCTAATTTGACTAAGAAAACAAATGGCGGTGGCAGACGGTTGCAGTGGGTGGCGTAACGACAGTGACAGGATAGCGACGAACAAGAGAAAAATATCGCGTCCAGTTTTCTGATATGCAAAAATTGAGAAGGAAATCTGCGAGATCAGTCTTTTTACCAAAAAAAAAAGGAAACAGAAAAGGGCCGGTGGGTAGGGTGGAGGCGGCGCGGTAGACTTGGCAGTGGCAGAGGAGAAAAAGAGACTGAAGAAAAAAATAGAAGAAAGAAGGGTAAAATTGGGAGTGTAAAATTAACATGGGTGTATCTCCCAATTATGGGGGTGTGGATAACTGGACCCATACTTTTTTTTTTTTGGAAAATCATGCAATAAAGAAATGCTTATTTCTTTATGGAATGAGCTAAGGCATGTTTTGAAACACTTAAAATAGCTTCCAAAAGCATTTATTTTCAAAGCTCCTTTTCACAGCTTTTGAAAATAAGTGATTTTGAAAGCTGTTTTAAGTGTTTCAAAACACACCCTAAGCCCAGTAATGAGTACATTTAGAGGTAAAATTAACAATGTTAAAGGGGATTAAGTTTTTTGTAGTCCGGTAACTTTGCATCGTTTTGAAATTAGTCCCGATTGTTTTAACTTTTTAATTTTGGTCCTGTACGTTTTCAAATTTTTTGAAATTGGTCTTTTAACCTGCTACAGCAGATTATCAAGCAGGTAATCGCCACATGTGTAATAATTTTGTTTTTTCCTTTAATTTCGAAGCGTCACTTGAACTTTTTTAATTCTAATAATTTTGATCGGATTTTGGGTCAGGTTTAAAAATAATTTGTATATTAAAAGACAAAGCGAATCAACCTGGTTTACTGGGTCTAAACTGATCAAAAAATAAAAAATTAAACAAAAATACGCAGAATATCAATCTTCCTCCCTAAAAAAAATACGTAGAAAAATCTCGACCCAATATTATTAGGATTAGAAAAGTTTAGGTGGTATTTCAAAATTAAAAGAAGAAATAAAATAATTACATAGGTAGCGGTTACCTGTTTTGTGACCTGCTAGAACAGGTTAAAATATCAATTTCAAATTTTTTTATAACTTATATGATCAAAATAAAAAAATCAAAACAATCGGGATCAATTTCAAAATGGAGCAAAATTATTGGACTTAAAATTTTTTAATCCCATGTTAAAACAACAACAGTAAAAGTAGAAGTCAAATAAATTAAAAATCATCTCAAAGCAGTCTTAGTACAATTTCAGAATAGGCCAAAAAGATTACCATCAAGAAGTCACCAACACCTACATAAATTCCATGGGCGCGACTGATGCCACTCAATGCCTCCTTTTCCCGCTCACTCTAGGCGACCAAGCCTACCGATGGTTCAACACCTTAGCCCCGACGTCCATAGAATTTTTCCACCAGATGACTCAATTGTTCCTCACTCACTTCGCCTCGCTAACCCCGCACAAGGGAACAAAGCAGATCTTGACGAACATCTATCAGTTCGAGGAGGAGTCGGACCGAGCATATATTGATCGCATAGACCAACTCATTATGGAAGGCGAGCCGCTGGGAGACGAAGCCAAAGTCTTGGGGGTAGTGCATGGGTTGAAAAAGGGAACCAAACTCTAGAAAATGATGATTACCCATCAAGCTACGCCGATTTCCGGTACCGGGCAGGGATTATGATCACCAATGCTGAGATACTGGCCTCAAGGCTGGGCGAGCAGCGACCAAGCGATGTGAAGGTCGAAGTTAAAAAATCTGATCCAAAATCTGAGAAACCTTACAGGAGACTCGGGTCCACGAACTACCGAGCTCCGGGGACTTTCAAGCCGATCGATAACTCCCTAGAGGTGAAGCTCTTAGAAAAACTGACCATGAATGCAGCTCAGATCTTTCAGGCGATCAGGGGCAGACAACAGATCCCTCCGGTCCAAGAAATGTACCTGGACACCTCCAAACTCAACCCGAAGAAGTTTTGTGATTACCACAACTCCATTGGACATACCACTGAGCATTGTCGCGACCTACAAAGGGAGCTCTGGAAGTTGTACGAAGAAGGGAAATTAGAAAGGTTTGTTAAGCCAAGGCAACCGCAAAACCCGCGACAAGCACCACCGCCAGGAAATCAGCCCAACCAAGGAAAGCAAGGTCCATAGATCCCAGCGGGGGCGGAGAACAGGGTCATCCACATGATCTGCCCTACAGGGGGGACCCTTGGGGGTTTCCTCCCAGCGACCTCCCTATCTAACCGACGTCAAAAGGCCGAGATGCAAGCTCTCGATAATGTTGTGCTGAGCTGCCTTCCAATCAACACCATAACCCCAAATCAGAAACAACTCACCTTCACCGAGGAGGACAAGGATGGGGTAGTTTTCCCGAACTGGGATCCACTCGTGATCTCGGCCAGAATAATGGGGGCTCTAGTTCATCGCGTCATGATCGATAATGGGGCTTTCTGCAACATCCTTTTCAAGAAGACTCTGGGCCTACTCGACGATTTCCACTCTTACGTCGAGCCCTGTGAGGTCGGGATTCGAGGTTTTGGAAACCAACCTGTTGAGACCTATGGGATGATCCGCCTGTCTGTAGAGATCACGTCAACCTTGGACATCGAAGTGAAGGCAACAAGGCAGCTAGACTTTGTAATCATCGACGCCCCATCAAACTTCAATGCTTTCTTCGGCAGGCCTTTCGAACATGAGTTAGGGGCTGCTGCCTCGTCCTATTTCTATTGTATTAAGTTTTCCGGATCTGACGGGAAAATTGGCACCATCAAGGGTGACCAGATCGCGGTAAGAAAATGTTTAACTTACACTTGTGTCGATTTAAATTCTGCTTTTTATTTTGGTAGAAAATCCGAGGTGGGGCTAAGTTGTACGAGCCGAACTCCACCCCGGAAAGAAAAAGAAAATGGTAAAATGGAGATAGACAATGTAATAGAAACAAATGTAACACCTATGGAAGTTGACATCACAGCTAAAGAGAAACCCATAGGAGATTTACCAGATTTGGAACCTCGCCTCGATTTCGAGCCAATGGAGGTTGACTCCGAACAGCGAGAGTCCAACCTTGATCCAAGAACGGAAAGAAATGATCAACGAGCAACCCCTATCGAAGAGCTCGAAACAGTCCCAGTCGACCTTGATCGGCCGGAACTAAGCGTGACCATCGGAACGCGAATTCCTAGCAACCTACGAGATCAATTGATAGATTTCCTCAAGCATAATCTAGACGTATTCGCATGGTCATATGAGGACATGGTCGGCGACGACCCCGATTTCGCATGCCACAAACTAAATATGGACCCGACAAAGAAGCCAATATCCCAGAAAAGGAGAAAGTTCGGCCCTGAGAAGTACGCAGCCCTGGCCGAAGAGGTGAAGAAGCTACTTGATAACAAGTTGATCGAGCAGGCAGATCAGCCGCAGTGGGTGGCTAATGTTGTGCTAGTAAAAAAAGCAAACAACTCTTGGCGGCTATGTATCAACTTCACCGACCTCAATGAGGCTTGCCCGAAGGATTACTTTCCAATACCACATATCGATCACCTCGTAGATAGCACCGCTGGGCATGAGATGATGACATTCATGGACGCGTTCGCCGGGTATCACCAGATCGCCATGGATAAAGATGATCAGCAACACAAATCTTTTCTGACAGAGAAAAACGTGTATTGTTGGAAGAGGATGTCATTTGGATTGAAGAACACAGGGGCAACCTACCAGCGTTTGGTAAATCGAATGTTCGCCGACGAGATTGGAAAGACCATGGAGGTATACATCGACGACATTGTGGTGAAAAGTAAAAAGAAGGAGGACCATCTGTGCCACCTCGCCCGAACCTTTGACATCTTAAGAAAATACAACATGCGCCTAAATCCCAAGAAATGCAGTTTCAGAGTTGGTTCGGGAAAATTCCTGGGCCATATCATCAGTCAGCGAGGTATCGAAGCTAACCCTACAAAAATCAAAGCCATTATGGACATGAAGCCACCTCGCAACATAAAAGAAGTCCAGAGGTTGACCGGGTGTCTCGCAGCTCTCAAAAGATTCGTATCCAGAATGGGGGATAAGTGCAAGCCTTTTTTCGAAGCCATGAAAAAAGGAAAGTTCTCATGGACCCCGCAATGCCAAGCCGTGTTTCTGAAGCTCAAAGTGTACCTCTCCGACCCCCAAATCTTGGCTAAACCCATACCAGGCGAGAAGTTATTTCTATACCTCGCGGCCTCGGAGTCCGCTCTTAGCTCAGTGTTAGTACGGGAGGAAGGTCAGTTCCATTTGCCTATATACTTCGTTAGCCAAACCTTGAATGATGACGAGCTCAAGTACCCGCCGCTCGAGAAGCTCGCCTATGCTTTGATTATGAGCGTCCAAAAGCTACGATAGTATTTCTTCGATCACCAAATAGAAGTCTTAACTACCATGCCACTGAGACAAGTGTTGCACCGACCTGATACAGCCGGGAGGTTGTTGAAATGGTCCATCGAGTTAGGTCAGTTCGGGACCACCTACGCACCCCGAACTGCGATCAAAGCTCAGGTCCTCGCCGATTTTCTCACCGAACTCACCTTTCCAGAGAATACGCCAGAGGCAATCGACATCCCATGGACATTGCACGTCGATGGCTCCTCGACGAGCACCCGAGCAGGGGCCAGAGTGGTCCTAATCAGTCCCGAACAACAATCTTTCACCACGGCTGTAAGCTTTGATTTTCACGCCACCAACAATGAAGCAGAATATGAGGCCTTGATAAATGGCCTGGAAATGGCAATGGCCATTGGGGTACGAAAGTTGAAAGTGTACAGCGATTCCTAGCTGGTCGTATGCCAGATTGTTGGGATTATACTGAAAAGTATGCTTTTACTTTGTATAATCAAAACTGAATTTCGGACTTATTTACTGAAATAAATTGTTTATCACTGATGCTTTAAATATCATCAAATGTTACATATATTTACTGCATAACTGTTCAATAAATCGTACGTGTTACATTGTAGTTAATTTAGTGATACCAGATCACAGAAGATTAAATTAACAGTCCCTTGTAATTAAAAGTACACCATTCACGACCTAGATGGAAATGAACAATCCATCATGAAAGGTTGAAGTGTAAGGCTCGGATTGACTTGTCTTGACCAAGAGATTACACTAGTGCATGACTGATGCACTGAATAGGACCTACAGGAGGACAAATTCTTCAGAACTGAACAAGGAAGAATTAGACCTCAGTGGTTCGTTATTTCTTAATCTTCGTTCCTTAAATAGGATCACATGTGGTTGGTAACTATTGCTTTGACTTATCATGGGTAGAGAATCAACGAGATTCAATACTTTTTATCTTGGGCAATATTATTGGTTACATGCGATTGCTAAGATTTAATACGAAGAATCGTGTGCAAGTACGCTTGTTCGATTTGCCCCCTTGGGAGGTTCATAAGATTTATCATACCAAATCTTGTAAGTGGAACTAGTTTCCGGTATGGATAATAATGTTGAACCGTTCCTTAACCAAGGACAAAAGATATTAATTAATGGAAAGCTATTTCAGTGTCTTGAATTAATTAATGGGCTAGATAATCTTAAACACGAGAAATAATAATCGGGAGCCATATTGACTGTAATATGGGTTAAGATGGATAGTGCAATATTAATTATGTAGTGGGATTAATTAATATTTATGGGCTTGAATAATATTGTGGCTCAATATTGATAATTCAAGATCCATTGGAAGGTCCAATCTTAATTCTCCTGAAGGCCCCCTAAGTAGCCCAACATAAAGTCCAATAACTGAAAAAGATGTTTAAAAATAAAATAAATCTTGTTGCATATTTTTCCTCAAAATTTCGAAAATTATGGATTAAAAAGGGAGAAAGATTTTCTTTGAATTTTGTTATGGAATGAAGATATGTATTCTTGGAATACAAGATTATCTCATTAAATTCAAGAAATCTCCCACTTGGTTATCCATATAGTATTTTTCGAAAATCTTGAAATATAAAGGGCAAGAAAGATTTTCTTGAAAAGATATGTATTTCTTGAAATACAAGAATATCTTATAAATTCAAGAAGATCCAAATCTTGGATTCTTGTTCCCTATATTTTTCGAAATTTCCATAACAAAGAGGAGTTGGGATTTTTGTGGAATATTTTAATTATGGAGAAAGGAATATATGAGATATATTCAAGATTTCTTGGAGATCAAGAAAAAGATTTTCCCATATTATTTTATCCCAAATTTTCGACCAACACCCTCTATAAATAGGGGATGAGTGTTTCATTCCCAAGTACAATTCTATGTGCTGGTAAAATTAGTAAATCCACAAAGGTGGTGCAACAAAGTTTATTTTCCTTTTGTTAATTGTTCGCAAGCGTCCTACCACCGGATTGTCGAGCAAGGATTATGGGAATACTTGGGAAGGTTCTTTTGGTGTGTTTAATCAACGAGGCCATTACCATTCCAAGAGGTACGTTCACGTGAACTCGTAGAAATTCCGCATGCGTAGGATTTATGTGAATTGATTATATGCATGATTTGTTGTTGAATTATTATTTGAATTAATATAGGATTAATTCATGCTAGTAATAATTATCAGAATTAAATTTGTATTTAAATATTTATCCCGAATAGATCCGTGCAACTTATTCCCCAACAACGTCAGGAGAGTACGAAGCACGGGGTGAACAGATGGTGAAGTACCAGTAGGTAGCAAAACGCCTCATTGAAAAATTTGAAGAAGTGCAAATAGAGTTGATACCTCGAGCAGAAAACACACAGGCAGATGCTCTAGCCCGCTTGGCCACATCAGAAGGTGCCGCAGATATGGACAACATAGCGGTTACTAAACTCAACACCCCCTCAGCAGGTCGCGTCATCATCGACATAAAGGAAGTAACCTGGACAAACCAAACAAATCCATCAAACTCGCGAAGAGAGGTTTTTCAGATCGCAGCTCCGGAAGAAAATTGGATGACCGAGATCAAAGACTACATCGAGAAAGGAACACTGCCAGAAGACAAGGTCGCAGCTCGCCGATTACAACTAAGAGCAGCGAGATATACCATAATCAACGAACAACTTTACAAGCGAAGTTTCTCATTACCACTGCTGAAATGCATCACCCCGGAAGAGTGGCAGATAATCTTGAAAGAAATCCATGAAGGAGATTGTGGAAATCACACCGCAGGTCAATCTCTCGTCTACAAAACAATCAGACAAGGCTACTATTGGTTGACTTTAAGGAAAGATGTGATTGCGTACGCAAAGAAGTGTCAGCAATGCCAGTTTTTTGCCCCAACAATTAAGCGAGCTCCGGAGGAACTCACGTCGATCTACAGCCCATAACCTTTCGCGAAGTGGGGGATCGACCTGATTGGTCCTTTCCCTAAGGCCCCGGTGTTGGGGTTATACGTGAAAGTATGCTTTTACTTTGTATAACCTGTGTATTAAACACTTATTTACTGAAATAAATTGTTTATCACTGCTGCTTTAAATATGATTGAATGTTACATATATTTATTGCAAACCGTTTGTAGCACGCGTTACATTGTAATTAACGTGGTGATACCAGATCACAGAAGATCACGTTAACAGTACCTTGTAAACGAGTGCGTGTTTCACAACTTAGATAGATCCAAACAATCTATTGGTAGAAGTTGATGTGTAAGGCTAAGATTGACTTGTCTTGACCAAGAGATTACACTAGTGCATTCGATGCACTGAAGCGGACCTACATAGAGGATAAACTCATTCGCACTGACTTAAGGGATGAAGAGTTAGACCTCAGTGGTTGTTGATTTCTTAATCTCTGTCACTTAATAAGGACTGTGTGCGATTAGTAGTTATTGCTTTGATTTATAAATGGGAAGAGAATCATTGCGACTTCGATACCCTATATCTTGGGCAATAATATTAATTGCAAGACAGTTGCTAAATTAATACAGAGAATCGTGTGCTTGCAAAAGTTTTGCTTGATTGGTCCCCTTGGTGGGCCCGGAACCTTTATCATACCAAATCTTGCAAGTGGAATTAATTTTCCGGTATGGATAATAAAGTTGGGCTGTCCTTACTCCAAGGATAAAGATATTAATTAATATAAAGCTTTTCAGTGGCTTAATTAATTAATGGACTAAATAATCTTAAACACGGGAAATAATAACCGGGAGCCATATTACTGTAATATGGGTTAAGATTGGATAGTGCAATATTAATTATATAGTGGTATTAATTAATATTAATGGGCTGAATTATATTGTGGCTCAATATTGGAATTCAGAAGCCCATTGGAAGGTCCATCTTAATTCTCCTAAAGACCCCTCAAGTAGCCCAATTAAAGTTCAATAAATAAAAGGTGCTTAAAATAAAATAAATTTATTGTTGCAACATTTCCTATTTTTTTTCGAAAATATTAAAGAAAAGAGGGAGATGAATTTTCTTGAAAATATTTTATGGAAATGAGATAATGTATTCTTGGAATACAAGATTATCCCATAAATTCAAGAAAACTTCCACTTGACTTCTTTAATAAGAAATTTTCGAAAAATATGTATAAGAAAGAGAAGAAAGATTTTCTTGATTTTTTTTGAAAGATTTTATGGAAAAAGATATGTATTTTTGGAATACAAGAATATCTCATAAATTCAAGAAAGATCCAATCTTGAAATCTTGCCTCTTGATTTTCGAAAATTTGGACTAAATAAGGGTGTGAGATTTTTGTGGAAAAATACACATGGAAAGAAGAATATATTGGATATATTCAAGATTTCTTGGAGATCAAGAAAAGATCTTTCCTAGCCCTAATTGTGACTAAAATTTTGAAACCCCCTTATCTTATAAATAGGGGATGAATTTTTCATTCCCAACTAGTGTTCCATGTGTTGGAAATATTAGAAATCCACAAAGGTGGTGCAACAATATTTTTATTTTCCTTGTTTTATAAATCGTTCATCGGAGAACCTTCCACCGGGGTTACTGGACGAGGACTTGAGAATACTTGAGAAGGAATTTTGGTGGGTCTCCAGATACTTGATCCTGTCTGTCTCAGATCGTCTCTCCAATGGGTATGTTTACGTAAACTCCTAGAATTCCGCATGCTAGGATCTTTCACGTGAAATATTATTTGCATGTTGTTGTTGGATTAATTATTATTTGAATTCACCTAGGTAAATTCATGCTAGTAATAATTGTTAATTTAAATTTGTATTTATGAGGTCATCCCGATAGATCCTGGCATATGTTATCCCAACACCCGGGCAGTTCAAAATTCGCGGTGGTCGCGGTGGACTACTTCACCAAATGGGCGGAAACAGAACCTTTAGCAACCATCACCCAGGAGAAAATCATACGATTCATCTGGAAAAACATCATTTGTCATTTTGGCCTCCCACAAGAAATCATCACAGACAATGGAAAGCAGTTCGATGGGTTCAAGATCAATGTCTTTTTTGCGAAGTGGAAAATTGCAAAGCTGTTCTCCACCCCCTATCACCCTCAGTCCAATGGACAAGTTGAAGCCGTGAACAAGATAATTAAACATACCCTAAAAACTCAACTCATCGAGTCAAAGGGATTATGGGCTTTCAAGCTTCCGAGCATCTTATGGTCATATAGAACCACATTCCAAGGCAGTCATATAGAACCACTTTTCGACGAGGCATACCAAAGGAGGTTGTTGTCGGCCATCGAACGTCAGAACAACGATCGTCCAAATCTCTCAGCCTCGACCTCCTCGAAGAAAAAAGACTGGAGGCCAACTTGAAAAATGCAAGTTACAAATAGAAATCGGAGAAATACTACAACTCAAAGGCAAAAATCAGAAGATTCAAGGTTGGCGACCTCGTTTTAAGAAAGATCCTTGGGGTCCAGAAAGGAGTTTTTGGCCCAACCTGGGAAGGCCCCATAAAAATTTCAAAGTGCCTGCCAAATGGGGCTTACGAGCTCGAAGACATGGAGGGCATTCCCACGATGTACCCTTGGAATGCGACCTATCTAAAGAAGTTCTACCAGTAATTGTCTATGATCAGTCATGCATCATATTTTTCGAAAGCTTTGTCAAAGTTAGAAATAAAATAACCTTTGTCTGAAATTCTTTACGAGCTAAAACTTATTGATGGTCCCGCTTTTGAAAACCCATTTGCACGTCAAGGAAAAAACGTTTGAATAAAAAACAAAGTGGGCGAGTGATTCAAATTTTTTTTTTTTTTTTTAAAACGATGTGTGTTGTGCTTATAACCTCATATGGCAAGTAAGAATATAAAGCAAAAAGAACACACGATTTTATAGTGGTTCGGACAACTCGGCCCTACATCCACTCTTCCCTTCATGGGGGCACCAACTAAACCAACTTAACCAACGGACTTATCACCCTCACGGGATTGCCGATAGATGTTTACCGAAGTTCACACTCAAACGGGACTTATCTCCCTCACGGGATTGCCGACCCTCCCTTTCGGGATTGCTTAGATGTTTATCGAGTTCCCACTCAAACGGGACTTATCTCCTCACGGGATTGCTAAATTCCCCTTTCGGGATTGCTTAGATGTTTATCGAGTTTCCCACTCACCTACAAACTTATCCTATCAAACCGATTTGGGTAAGGTTTGTTTGTTTTCAACTAGGGTGAGATTTTCCCTTACATTTGTTTAGCCTCAATGCTAAGGATGGGAAAATCTCTCTAAGCTAGGATATGGCATTTTTTTAGATACAATGAAGAACACTCTTGGGTAAATTTGGATATGTAATGCTCTGTGTTCTTGAATGGAGTTGCTTGAATATTTGGCTTTTAATTTCACTTTGCAGATCCTCCATTATCTTCTTTTTTGAAGATAGTGCAATGTATTTATAGTGTGGATTTGAATATTACCGCTTGGAGAGTAATATTCAAATCCATACTAATAATCTTCCACTTTTCTTTGTCCTTTTGCAGACCGTTGTTTGCGACTTTTATGTCACGAACCATATATGTTGTTATCTTCTTATTGATCACCGCTTTTTGTGTGTCTAACGGATCCGATCAAATTCTTCGTTCATTGCTTCATTATTTTCGTCGAACTTTTCCCAAATTTGGATCTCATCAGAATCACCGCTCATTTACGGTGTCTTTCAATCATCATCATCGATCTTGAAATCACTTGTTCGAATCGAATCATCGCTCATCGTTCATCGATTCTCAAATCCTTTTTACCGCTCATTTTCTTTTGTTCATTTCGATTTCGATTTTTACGCTCATCGATCTGATTTAAAGTCGATCGCATGAGCAAATCGCATCGTCGCTTCTGAATCGGGGCCATTATGATGATCACCGCCATAAATGAATCGCTAAAGAAAAACGCATCGTAAAATGCAAGACGCCGCTTAGCTCGAACTCATCCTTCTCATCCGATCTTGATCGCCTCATCGCATTTCGTCGATCTCGATCATCTTTGTCGAAAGTTCCCCCCTCAACTTGTTCTTCGTTTCCTTTGTTATCCAAAATTAGCTTCTTTTGATAATGTTTTTGGCATAATTAATCAAAACTAAAATATCCCAACACTTATCATTATTTTGTGCAACTTTTTACATTTACGAACTTGGGGGACTGGTCCCCTGTTGGGATTATACTAGAAAGTATGTTTTTACTTTGTATAATTAAAACTGAATTTCGAACTTATTTACTGAAATAAATTGTTTATCACTGATGCTTTAAATATTATCGAATGTTACATATATTTACTGGATAACTGTTCAATAAATCGTACGTGTTACATTGTAGTTAATTTAGTGATACCAGATCACAAAATATTAAATTAACAGTCCCTTGTAACTAAAAGTACGCCATTCATGACCTAGATGGAAATGAACAATCCATCGTGAAAGGTTGAAGTGTAAGGCTCGGATTGACTTGTCTTGACCAAGAGATTACACTAGTGCATGACCGATGCATCGAATAGGACCTCTGAGGAGGACAAATTCTTGAGAATCAACAAGGAAGAATTAGACCTCGGTGGTTCGTTATTTCTTAATCTTCGCTCCTTAAATAGGATCACGTGTGGTTGGTAACTATTGCTTTGACTTATCATGGGTAGAGAATCAACGAGATTCAATACTTTTTATCTTGGGCAATATTATTGGTCACATGTGATTGCTAAGATTTAATACGGAGAATCGTGTGCAAGCACGCTTTGTTCGATTTGCCCCCTGGGAGGTTCATAAGCTTTATCATACCAAATCTTGCAAGTGGAATTAGTTTCCCAGTATGGATAATAATGTTGAACCGCTCCTTGACCAAGGACAAAAGATATTAATTAATGGAAAGCTATTTCAAAGGGCTTGAATTAATTAATGTGCTAGATAATCTTAAACAAGGGAAATAATAACCGGGAGCCATATTGACTGTAATATGGGTTACGATGGATAGTGCAATATTAATTATGTAGTGAGATTAATTAATATTTATGGGCTTGAATAATATTGTGGCTCAATATTGATAATTCAAGATCCATTGGAAGGTCCAATCTTAATTCTCCTAAAGGCCCCCAAGTAGCCCAAAACATATAATCCAATAACCTCAAAAAGGTGTTTAAAATAAAATAAATATTGTTGCTTATTTTTCCTCATTAATTTCAAATTTATGGATAAAAAAGTGGAGAAAGATTTTCTTTGAATTTTGTTATGGAATGAAGATATGTATTCTTGGAATACAAGATTATCTCATTAAATTCAAGAAATCTCCCACTTGGTTATCCATAGGGAAATTTCAAAAATTTTGATAATTAAGGGAAAGAAAGATTTTCTTGATTTTCTTGAAAATATATTATGGAAGATATGTATTTCTTGAAATACAAGAATATCTCATAAATTCAAGAAGATCCAAATCTTGGAATCTTGCCCTATAATTTTTGAAATATACTCCATAACAAAAAGAAGAGGTGGGATTTTGTGGAATATTATAATTATGGAAAAAAGAATATAGGAGATATATTCAAGATTTCTTGGAGATCAAGAAAAGATTTTCCCACATTATTTTTTGCCCAAAATTTTCGATCACCTATGCTCTATAAATAGGGGATGGCTCTTTCATTCCCAAGTACAATTCCATGTGCTGGAAAAATTAGTAAATCCACAAAGGTGGTGCAACATAATTTATTTTCCTTTTGTTAATTGTTCGCAAGTGTCCTACCACCGGATAGTCGAGCAAGGATTAAGGGAATACTTGGTAAGTTCTTTTGGTGAGTCTAATCACCAGACCATTGCCGTCCCCAAGAGGTAATGCTTCACGAAACTCGTAGAATTTCGCATGCATAGGATTTACGTGAATTATTTATATGCATGATTTGTTGTTGGATTATTATTTGAATTAATATAGGATTAATTCATGCTAGTAATAATTATAAGAATTAAATTTGTATTTAAATATTCACCCCGAATAGATCTGTGCAAATTATTCCCCAACAACTGGTATTAGAGCCACGGTTTCGGGCTCTGAATTTTTTAAATTGTAATTTAATTCGTTTGCATTAAATTTGAAATTGGATAGTAGAATTGCTAGATCTTTTTTGCAGGTATCCAATTGTCATGAAATTTAATGTGTTTATTTATGCATGCATATAAATTGTGGTTTTTAATTCGATTCGTTCGGATTCGTTTTGCCTCGTGAGAAAATCCACGGGTAGATTAGGATTTGTTTGATTTAATCAATGTAATAGACTAGTCTAGATCTAGGTTTATTTATTTTTGTAAATAAATTGTAACCAGATCGGAAATGAAGGCGGAGACGAAGAATTAAAGGATAAAATCCGTAACCAAGGCGTGGGCGGCGTGCGGTCACGCTAAACGCAGTTAAGCGGAGGCACGCTACGACGCTGGCACGAGGGCACACACGGGCATGCGCGAGGCAGGCCGGCCTAGCGCTGTAGGATTAGGCCGCGCGCATTGTGCGGGCGCTCAGGGCGACGCGATCCGCGGCGCCGGAGCGACCAAGGGACGGAGGCGAACGCTGGCACGCCGCGATAGCACGCAGGGACGCGTGGCATCGCAGAGTTCCGCAGCAGGCGAGGCCGGGCGAAATAAGGCTGATGCGCTACACGTACGTACGCCGCCGCCGAAGCTCGCCGAAGGCCGCCGAGGCCGACGCGGCGATGTTTACCGAGGCCGCCGAAATAAGCTGGTGATGTGCGCTACGCCAAGGCGACGGGCGCGG
Organism: Stenogyne calaminthoides; assembly: GCA_037126765.1. NCBI lineage: Eukaryota > Viridiplantae > Streptophyta > Magnoliopsida > Lamiales > Lamiaceae > Stenogyne > Stenogyne calaminthoides. The sequence continues at coordinate 484,455 of JBBCBC010000056.1, forward strand.
TTGCTTCGGCCAAGTGGCCGGCGAATCGCGGCGTGTCCATCATTTGTGGAGCTACTTGGCGTGGCGTTTCAAGACTGAGTTTTTTTTTCGAGACGATCGAGTGGGAGAAATTCAAGACGACGTTTCTTCAAAATCAAGTCAAGAAAAATCAAACCATGACAATTGGATAATTTGTGCCCAATATGTTTATTTTTCCGCTTTGCTTGATTTATTATTGTGTTATCTTATGCTTTATTTAATTTGTTTAAATGTGTTTGCATGAGAGTTGCCCAATGAAAAATCTCACCGTAAAAAAATACTAAGTATGTTTAAATAGTTAATTGATAATTTTATTCCGGATAATAAAATTGAATTAATTTTGACCTCCATGATTTATTTATTTGTGAATTCTTTTGGAGAAATTCCCCCCACGGGACGGTCAAAAGTTAGCTTTCACATGAATAAATTCCAAATGGATGATTGTGGATTATTACTAGTGGCGACGATGACCCTCCCCACGAGGCTCGTTCAAAGCGAAATAATAATCATGTATTTAATCATGGTTATTACTTAAGTATAAAATTCATATGCATATACTTCCCCGAAGTCCCTGTCAATTTTATATTGGTCAAGTAGGAGCCAACTATTAATCTGAATATTAAAGATTTGTAACTGTTCATGTTTGTAACCTGCTTGAATGTGTTTAAATAATGACCCACCCCACGTGGCTTATTTAAACTGTTTTGAGATGTTGGCTGATGCATGTTCATATATTTTTTTTGAGATTTTAAATATGATGCATGTGATCGAACCTTGTGATATATTTGTGCTTATGCATATTATTGTTTATTTCAGTTCATCATGTCGCAACCTTCTAATCCACTGTCCAATATACTTAAAGACAACTTGCTTACTGGTGAAAACTATTTTGATTGGAAATACAAACTAAAAACTGTCCTAACTGCATCACCTTCAAAATGGGTACTTGATACACCAAAACCCAAAAAACCAACTAAGGACGCCGGAATATGGGATGAGATGATTTATGGTGAATGGGAGCTGGCAAATGAATTGATGAAGGATACAATTTTGGCACATATGTCAGATGCGTTGAAACACCTTCATCAAGAATATGAGTCAGCTGCAGACATCTTACAGAATCTCGAAGCGATGTTCGAACATCAGACCCATATGGCAATCCAAAGTGTGAAGTAAGAAATTGCTGAATTAAAAATGGAAAAAGGGACGACTGCAGCGCAGCACGTCCTTAGGGTTATGTTGAACCGTTCCTTGACCAAGGACAAAAGATATTTATTAATGGAAAGCTATTTCAGTGGCTTGAATTAATTAATGGGCTAGATAATCTTAAACACGGGAAATAATAACTGGGAGCCATATTGACTGTAATATGGGTTAAGATGGATAGTGCAATATTAATTATGTAGTGTGATTAATTAATATTTATGGGCTTGAATAATATTGTGGCTCAATATTGATAATTCAAGATCCATTGGAAGGTCCAATCTTAATTCTCCTAAAGGCCCCCTAAGTAGCCCAACATATAGTCCAATAACTGAAAAAAGGTGTTTAAAATAAAATAAATATTGTTGCTTATTTTTCCTCATTAATTTTGAAATTTATGGATAAAAGGGGAGAAAGATTTTCTTTGAATTTTGTTATGGAATGAAGATATGTATTCTTGGAATACAGGATTATCTCATTAAATTCAAGAAATCTCCCACTTGGTTATCCATAGGGAAATTTCAAAAATTTTGATAATTAAGGGAAAGAAAGATTTTCTTGATTTTCTTGAAAATATATTATGGAAGATATGTATTTCTTGAAATACAAGAATATCTCATAAATTCAAGAAGATCCAAATCTTGGAATCTTGCCCTATAATTTTCGAAATATACTCCATAACAAAGAGTAGGTGGGATTTTGTGGAATATTATAATTATGGGAAAAAGAATATAGGAGATATATTCAAGATTTCTTGGAGATCAAGAAAAGATTTTCCCACATTATTTTTGCCCAAAATTTTCGATCACCTATGCTCTATAAATAGGGGATGACGCTTTCATTCCCAAGTACAATTCCATGTGCTGGAAAAATTAGTAAATCCACAAAGGTGGTGCAACATAATTTATTTTCCTTTTGTTAATTGTTCGCAAGTGTCCTACCGCCGGATAGTCGAGCAAGGATTAAGGGAATACTTGGGAAGTTCTTTTGGTGAGTCTAATCAGCCAGACCATTGCCGTCCCAAGAGGTACGTTCACATAAACTCGTAGAATTCCGCATGCGTAGGATTTACGTGAATTATTTATATGCATGATTTGTTGTTGGATTATTATTTGAATTAATATAGGATTAATTCATGCTAGTAATAATTATAAGAATTAAATTTGTATTTAAATATTCACCCCAAATAGATCTGTGCAAATTATTCCCCAACATCCCCGACCTCTCACAAGTTCGATCAAAACAGATTCGCGAATGGAAAAAGATAAGTCAAACATCCATAATTTTTTTTTCTAAAGACTAGGGACAAGGGGATAGAAAGGTGACCCCCCAGGGGAATCACCAAGACGAAAATCGCTTGTCCAAAGTCTTTAGAAAGAACAATTAGGTCACGTACCATCTACAAGGCGACCTCGGTCGCATACCCTATCTAAGTCGACCTCGGTCGCATACCCTATCTAAGTCGACAAAGCCAAGAATATGTATAGGCAATCACGTCGCATACCCTATCTAAGTTTAATTTCTACGTCAAGATACCCTATCTAAGTCGACCTCGGTCGCATACCCTATCTAAGTCGACAAAGCCAAGAATATGTAAAGGCAATCACGTCGCATACCCTATCTAAGTCGACCTCGGTCGCATACCCTATCTAAGCTGACAGTCAAGTCGCTATCAATTAATAGATCTTTTATCATTATTGTTCATTATCCAGGTTTTCAAGAAGACAAGATACTCGAACTCACCGATGTCAAAGTGTTGGCAAAAAACAAACAAGCATTCAAATCAGGAAGCGAGAAAGATAGAAAGAAAAAGAACAGTAATTCCATTAATAAACGCCCGAAGGCGATAAGAGTACATTGCCCGAATGCAGCAAAATCCTACGCCCCTTGGGCAAACATTTACACACCCCGTGGGGCAACTGAACAACCTGATTAAAAGAAAAACCCTGAAGGGCGATTACAAAGAGTGCCCGAAGGCATTTGACATATTACCGCAGAAAAACCATATAAGGAATCAGCTCGGCGGAGCATCCGAGGTCCCCTCAACAGGGTTGATCGACGTGACTTGTTCGACCTCGGAATCTCGACGCCAGCTCGATTCCCTTCACCATCCCCACCATCATTACCACCGCCATCCTGTCCATCCCCCATCTTCTCATTTAGCAACCCGAGAAGCTCCTCAGGATCATAAAGATTGGCGCTTGGGGGAGGAAGCTAAATTCAACACCATAAGCGACGAGATCTTTGATAGGGAGATCGTCGTTCTCCTCGACAGGGTTGTTGCGCATATAGGCCACGAGCATCTTGGTCATCGCTGACTTGGCCCCATCGAGGTCGTCGGCTCGGTGGCAATCCCGAACAACATTGGAGAAGGAGTGGATAGAGGTCATGTTGGAGGCATGATGACGCTCCAATTTGATGGTGACAGGGAAGTCATGGACCTCAGCTTCTAGCCGGCGACACCGATTCTCCACCTCGGTGGTCTTGTCCATGCTCTCCTTCACTTTCTTATCTCGGAGCTCGAGATCTTTCGCCATCTGCGAGAGTTTCCTTTCCATATCATCCCGTTCCCGAGCCACCTCCTTCAACTTTTCCTCGGCTGCAACTTTGGCATTGATGGCAGCTTCCCTCTCCTTCGTCGACCTCGCCAAATCCACCTTCATCAGCGAACAGGCTGCCTCGGCTTTCTGGGCCTAGATTTTTGTCCGGCCATACTGCTCCCAGATCCTCTCGATAAATGCCAAGGACCGGCATATATGGGCGACCCTCGAGGTCAGGTTCTCCAAGAAGTGCTGGGTGTGAGCCTCCTCGTGGAGATCCAAAGTCCAGGACTTCGGGGCATCGACGGCGATCTGATGGAGATAAGAGGGTTGAGCATCGTTGGCAGCAGGGTCTCGCGACCATAAGAAGTTGCGAGTTGCCTCCCCTCGGAAGACCCCATCATCTAGGTTGTATCTGCAAGATAATCATACGTGAGCACAAGATATTTTTCCTGGCGAACAAAGAAAAAAATAATATGATAAAGAAAAATTTACCATCGGCGAAAGTTCGGGTTCCAACCGAGGAAAGTGCGGTCCTCGACCTCGCGGTTCCGTTGTTGAGTAATCTCAACGATTGTATCTGGGTTCCCCGCTGAACCCGACAACACCACTCTCCCACTCGGGGAGTTCCGCAAAACATCCATATCCTCGGATGTTCGGACCTGCTTCGGGGAACTCCCCCCAGACACTCTCACTTCGGCGACCGCCCTTTTTTGACCTCGCCCCGGGGCGACAGTTTTTGTCTTCGGGGGCGGAGTTTCGGTGGCCCCGCTCTATGCAGCTTTCTTCCTTCTGTCCGACTGCTGCCTCGAGAGAGCCAAGGCCCGAGCAACCTTCTCATGCATATCCTCGGCATTAAGGTTCTGCATCTCGTCAAGGACTTTGGCAGAAGTGAAATGTATGGGCTCTATGAAAGAAACTAGAGACAAAAGGAGAGTTAGGCCGGTTAAATAAGTAAATAAATAATCAGGTCGGGCCGAGCATTATCCAAATCACTTACCGGGGATTTTGGCGTCCAAAAGCGAGCGAGATGGGACTGTCAAGCCGGCGAACTCCAAGCACTTCAATCTTTGCAGAATAGTCAAAGATCGCTCGTCGGGATCAATAAGGTAAACTTGGATCAACCAGACGAGGAAAGGAAGGGAGAGCTCGGAGGTCTTGGAATTCTTGGGGGCTGCAATAAGGGAAAAAAGTTAAATCAGTATTATGGATGAAGGCGAAATTAAAAGATCTTACGTTTAAAGGTCACATAGTCGCGAGGTATCTCGCGATATCCGAGAGATCCTAGAGCGAAGACGGGGCTTTGCCAGGCTCCCCCCACCAACCACCACTTTTCTTTCCAATTTTTGACCTTGCTAGGGAGGTCCTCAACTATCTTCATATGGGGGCGAGCCTTTACATAGTAGTACCCCGGGTCCTTTCCCCACTTCGCTAGTGAGATCAGAGAGTTTAGCTCTTTGACGGAAGGGAACGCCAAAGGCTGGACCCGCCCGAACAGCGATAAGAGCCCGATTATGGTACTCCATTCGTTAGGAGTAATTTGGGTCGGATCTAGGCCCCAGAACCACAACAACGAGGTGATCATGGGATGAAGAGGAAAACGGAGCCTGGTCTTCATCGTGTCATAATTTATCGCCACACACCCATCGGGGACTTGGTCGGCGTAATCAACCTCGTATTCAGGAACCCAGAAATGAACATCGCTAGAAACCTGGAACTGCTCCCGCCACAAGAAGAGGTTGGCTTCAGTCACCGAGCTAGTCACCTCGCTCGCAGCAAAGGTACTATCCTCACGGACCCGAGTCGGCCTAGGAATCACCTTACGAGGACGGGCCAAGCTCTCTTCAACTCTCAGCCTGCGATCGACATCGTCGACCTCGTCATCCTCGCTTGGCACGTCAGGGATGACCTCATCCGACAAGAAGTCAAACTCGGCCGAATCAATTGAGTTCAAATTGAGGGTGCCTTCCTCCTCCCCCGCCTCCCCCAAAGTTTGAAATTCTGGCTCGGCGGGAACCAAAACATCTTCCAGAGGCTCCTCCACGGCTCGATGCAGACGGCGCCTTTTCAAGGTAACCTCTCCCCCAACCCGTACGGGTATTTCACTCACCGTCTCTGAAGAGATGACCACAACCGACGCCTCAGCCCCGCCGCGGCCTCGCCGCCGGCGATTCACGGCGATAGTAGCGGAACTCCCAGCCACACTCCCCAAACTTTCCCGACTCTCGGACGCCATTCGTCACAAATGAACACAGGAAACGAAGGGAAGAAAGAGATCTAGGGTTTACCTGAGGAAGAACGAACGACGGAGTTGCACGCACGAGGGGTCGCCGGAGCAGCAGGGTAGCTTTCGAAGGTTTAAGGGGTGAAAAGTGGAAAATAATTAAGGGAGGAGGTATTTATAGGAGAAAAAGGGGGCGCGTAGACCGGGCCACGACCCTCCATGTCCCGCACATGGAGCCCACGCGCCATCATCACCTAGCCTAGGTTGGCACGACAGTCGAGGTGAGCTGCCGTCATCACGCTCATTCCCGAGACAATAGTCACGCATGTCCCAGAAGTTTTACGGCCTCGCGCACCTCGTGCACCATGATCGAGGCAACATTTGAAAATAGCTCGCCCCCCATTAGCAAGCATGGGACGACAAGCTAGGGGCTATTATTGTGGGCATATAGCGCGAGGTCGGGCCCGACCTAGAAAGAAGTAGAAGGGGACCGGACCAAGTTTTGCACAAGTATAACACCTCGCTGAGGAAATGGAAGCATATGCTCACCAAGCATGAGTATGCGTCCTTGACGCACCTCGCAGATCGCATACTGACACAAGTACGAAGCATTAATTGAGATGGGACCCATGGCAGGCGAGCAGCGCTAGGGACCTTACCTAAGAATGACCCTAATCAGAGATGTGTCAGTAAAGGACGGTAATGATGAGTAGCTAGGAGTAGTTAAACGGCTAAATCCCTGATTATCCGGGCTTATCTCGGGCGACGTCCCAGCAATTTCCGACCTGAGTCAAATCAATCTGTAGCATTTAATATTTTGCAGAGCCACTTTCGGCCCTTTGTACTTGTAACCAGGAGAGTGAGCTCCACTCTCTCAAATACTATAAATATGGGTCATTTATGACCAAGGAAATGAGGAGAAATTAATACCTTACCAAACCTCTTACAAATTTATTGCTCAACACTTATTCTCTCAAGCAAACATATCACATAAATGCAATCAACTTTACACATTTATTGATTGTGTCACTAAGATCATTAAGTCACATCTTAAACCATAATCCTCATATTTTAGTACACAACAATACTCAAGCAATTTTCAACCAAGAACAATAAGCTTCTACTTAAAAATTGCTTTGTAAGAGATGACTTGAACTTGAAAAATCTTTCAGATAATCTACTCCTAACGGAGAAAAGAACAGTGTCCCTTGACAATATAAATCAAGATTTTAAGATAATAAATTACCCCAAATGATTTGGGAAGAGTAGACGTAGAAATTTACTGTGAACCACTATAAAATTACATGTGCGCTATTTATTGCTAACATATTTAATTGTCATCGCATTGCATCTTTCATAAAAGTCAGCCCACACTAAGTCAGCCAACTCTCTGCATTATCAAATGCCAATAATCATTTAAAAAGATTTTTCATGATTAAGTAAAAGTTTTTAACAGCAGCACAAGTATAAACTAAGAGACTACATATGTCCAAACTCTGTTTGATACTCGTCTAACTGATCAATATAAACCAGCAACTAGTAGGATTGTCATTACATTCGAGCTTTACACTTTGAACTAAACTTAGCTTATTTGAGGTTGACTTGACAAAATTTTCTCCAACTAAGTGCACACAAAAAGTTTGTAAAAAGTCTCCACTTCTCCCATTTATATATTTTTACCATCACTTAATTAACTCATTTCAGACCTATATGACTATCTAATAAGCATTGTCCCTATTTAATCCTTGGTGTAATGGGAATGTCTCTTCCACGTGTATTCTTTTCTATATGTTTGATTATCCTCTTTGAGAGAAGGGTTGCATTGCTAAGCGTGTGAAGTAGAATGTAGAGATAAAAATATCATTCTCAAATTAGTTTGTGTTTCATTTTTTACATGTACAAGTTTCGTTATGCTAATTAGATTTTATATTATCTAAAATTGAAGTTGAACCGAAATTTTATAAATCTGATCCGAATTATGCACACCCTAATTGTGATACGAAGAGCACAAACTATATCATTATTTTCAAAAGTGATTATTTCTGTTTAAATTAATGAACTACATTTCAGTTATCTTAATTAACTATGCAATTCAAATCATTCTTCTCACTTGTTCAAAATTTAAAAAATATTATATTCACATACATAATGTTTACTAAAAATAATCTAATGATGCTACTTCCCAACCATAGTATTACCCTTTTAAATAGTTTTAAGAAATCTGAGAATTATGTTAAATATCTACTTTTAATTTAATTTTTTTTTACCCATTACCAACTATAAAAAAGTTTTTACTCATTCTTAATTTTGAGAGAAAAATACCCTCCATAAGTGGGTATAAAAAATTGAAAATGTGCAGGGTATAACCAAGTAGTAAGACCTGTGGTGATGTGTGGAGAAATCTTCCGATAACGCAGGTTCAAACCCCGTGTGAGACAAATTTCTATTGAAATATTATGGAGGTTTGTTTTGGGGTTGAATCATATTTCAATAGAAATTTGTCTTGGATTGAATCATTTGGCTCTCTCCCATAGGTGTTTATACTCGAGCACATCGCTTGATTTATAACTCACCTGACTGAGGGTCCAACTGTTTCGTTTGACGCCCAACATTGTAGCATGAAAAAAAATGATACAGATGGATGAATTTCTTGTCTCTCCCTTACCAAAAAGAAAAAAAGAAAGTGGGTCCTACTCCCCACCACCACCCTCTTGGTCATAAACAACACCTTATACCCATTCAACCTATTAATTATTTATGTTAATTAATGATGATTATTGTTAATTTATCTAATTATTTTGATGATTATTGATGGACACAATGAAATATATTTATTTTTAATATCAATTCACATAAATAGTTTAACATTTTTAATTAATTAATTATTATTTTTTATTTTTTATTTGGTATTTAATGATATCGAAACCAAGATTTCAATACATAAATTTGTTATCGAATTCTCGATTTTGGGATCATTTGGTACATTTAATATTTTATTTTAGTGTCAATTGGTATCCAAACCAAGAATTTGGTACCCTTAAAATTTATATCATACAAGGTTATTTGTGTTGGAAATTTTGGTTATGAGATGTTTCAAACACTCATGTGATGATCAAACTTTAATTTCTGAAAAATTAATCGCGATAGGATTGTTCTAATTTCGGAGTGGATGATCGTGATATATTTAAAATTTCAAAATTGAATTTCCGTGAGTGAGAAATTAATCGTGAAGATGAGACGTCACAACCTCAAGTAAGAAGAATATTAGTGGGTTGGAGAAAAACTAAGGATTCAAGGAAAGTTTCTTGCATATATTTGAGAGTAAGTTCAAGTTATTCAATTGAGGTGCATGAGGACCTTAATCCATGAACCCCCCCCCCCCCCACACACACACACATGCCCGAGTCGGAAACTTATTTGGAGCCTATCTAATTTTTTGGAGACCTAAAAAATTTACCAGGCCAATTTTTTGAATTGGATCGGATAGGTCAACCCATTTAGATGTGGTCCGACTCAGAATATTTGAATTGAACTTATCCAAGGGATTTCATGCGGAGAGAATAGGTCAAAACTTATTTGGGATTTGAATTTTGAACTGACCTGAGCTTATCCCTAAGGTTCTTTGAACCCGGACATTTCGTAACTCCCAAGCCAGGAGTTACCTGAGATCGTGTAGTCAAAACCGCTCACGAACTTCGTGATCGCTCTACTCTTTCTCCACAGCTTCAGAGTGCTAATTCGTCTATATATAGGACATCTCAATGTCTTCGAAAATAAACTTTTGCACACACTAAAATCCTCTACATACGCTTTTCGAAACCTTTTCCTGCATTCATTTTGGAGTTTGTTATGTTCTTTTTCGTTTTCGTTCGCCAATGCTTTATTTTCAGTGGTGCAACTGATACAAAGTCGAAACCATTTTACCTTTGGAGACATTACGTTTATCGTGTGAGCACTAGCCATGACGTATTTGTCTTGCGGTAAAAGGATTTATCCTCGACTTGATTTCTATTTCTTTTCGTTTTTCATTGCAGTGTACCCTGAACCCAACAATAGTGGTGAATCATGTGAGTAAAATAACTTTATTTAACAAGACTAATATGATTTTTTCATGTTCATGATATATAATAAATATTTTAGGCTAGGTGTTATATAAGTGCACCGATCCTTCTATAATGTATTTTAGAAATATATAACTTATTGTATCGAAACATAGTAAATAAATTTTAGGTTTGTCATTTTACAATTTGGGACCCCGCTAGATATATCTGATTCTATAACTTTTCGAGTGAGTGAGAGAGAGATGGGATGGTGGCCTTTCCAACTGTGGTTTTATTTCACAAATGATGAAGAGTAGATAGTAAAGTAGGTAGGGTAAATTTGTCCATATTTCTTGTAAAGTGAGGTGTTGTACTAGTAAATAGTAGTAGATGGGGTGGTGCTGTAGAAATTAGAATAGAAGCAGCAGAGCACAACCACATTGAAGGCCGCTTAATTACTCCACTTGATAACTCCTCCTTTCCTTCTTCTTTCTTTTTTCTTAAGATTACAAATTTTCAATTTAAAAACAGAAACATTTCTCTCTTTCTCTCTCCTCACTCGAAAGTCGAAACCCAGTAAAGAGAGATTCATTCATATGATCTCACCTTGCACCAATTTAGGCAAACACAAGTCGGTCACTCCCAAAAAAACCCTCCAATCTATATTTACTCTTCCCATACATTCATGACCCCCAACAAACAAACAATCTTTGATGATTAATTGATTGATTGAATGGGGTGTATGGTATCTCAACTGGCTGCGATATTTGCCTTCTTTCCGCCGAAGCCGCCTACATACCAGGTCAAGAAAAGGGATGACGGCAAACTGGTGGCTGTCTCTACGACGTCGTCTTTTCCAATCGCCATTGATGACTCTTCACTCGATGTCTTGTCTATAAACACTAAAAGGGGGAACAAGATTGTAGCTTTTTACTTGAGGAATCCCTACGCCCGCCTCACTCTCTTGTACTCCCATGGAAATGCAGCTGATCTGGGCCAGCTTTATGACCTCTTTCTACAACTCAAAGCCAATCTCAGGGTTAATCTTATTGGGTCTCTCTCTTCTTCTTTTCTTTCAACGCACAACTCTTTTTTCATTCAAGAAAACAAAAATGGGGTATTTGTGCGAATTCATTTTGTGGGTTTTTCACTTTTATTTTTCCCTACTTTATGAAAGGCACTACTCTTGTCTGCATTTAAAGCTGGGAAAGCTTGCCCTTTTACAAATATTTTTCCTTACAAGTTGAATTGTTTTTTTGATGCACGAGTTTGTTTTATGGGTGTGGTGGATTTTGTGTTGTGTCAAGAGTGGTTATCCACCCATCTTTACCGGGTTGATTGACGTTTACTTTTTTCAGTAAAACTTTTCCACTGTAAAAGTTGAATTGGTTTCCTCGGGGTTCCAAGATTCGGTTTTTTTTTTCTGGGTTGAAACTTTGAAGCTTCAGTTCCTTCAACAATGACCTTAGATCTGAAATCTTATGTGACAAAATAGTGATTTAAGCTGCTGCGGCATTTTGTCAAGATTGTCCAGTGGGTAATTGATAATCTGTTTTCCTTTGATTTAATGAAGGCTCAGAGATAAAATAAAAGTAAATGTTGCTGCTTGTCCTTTCTTCTATTAATTCCTGTAAATGTAATTTAGCTTTATCTTACTCGTGTGAAAGTGATGGGTTTTACTGGATGCTAGGCTCAAAGAGTTTATTTTTTAATGGGGGCCTTTTGGATTGTGACATCTTGTGATTTTGATTTTCTTTGGAAGGTTGTGCTTTTTTGCAGTAACTTTTGTTTTTTTGCTTTCATGTTGCTGTTGATTTAGCTGTCTATCTGCATTTTATTTTGTTTGCCAGATGGAAGTGTATTCAAACTTAAATCCTGGAAAGCTCTCTCATTTTTTCTCCCTTTTTAGTGGGTTTAGCTAGAGAATCTTTCTTATCTCAAGTAATGATAATTATTACTACTATTATTATTACAATTTAGCTTCTTAATGTTATCCAGGGTTCTAAATCAATAAATGGACCATATCTTGTATGCCTTCGAGAATGGCTTCTTATAACTCAACAATTTAAATATGAATTCATTCAGTTATCCTGTATTTTTCAGTTTATTTATTCTTCCACCAAGTTTGTGTAGCTCTGTTTGTGCAATTCATTGAAATAACTTATGGATCTTTACAGAATTTAATTCGACCCTGTTCATCCAATTAATCTATCATGCAAATATGATTTTACAGGTATGACTATTCTGGTTACGGAGCTTCCACCGGTGAGGTAAAATTCAGCCAACTTAGTATGATTTATTCAGTGTTTTCCGACTTTCCTCTTCATTTATAAAGATTTTGACATTTCTTATAACAATAAATTAAAATTAATTTGTGGAACATTTAGCGGCAGTACATAAAAATTTGCTTGATGTGGAAAAAATGAAAACTAGTACATAGAAGTGCACTTACATTGATTATATTTTTGAATTCTATTAATTATAATTTCGTACGTGTTTTCTTTGTTTCACTCCCCGTCAACTTCAATGCAAAAGTTAATTCATGTTGTTCATTTAAATAAGATTCCTTAATTTGAATATAAAGGCTGGTTTCTTAATCATTTCCAGCCAAGTGAATATGACACATATGCGGACATAGAGGCCGTTTATGAGTGTCTCCAAACGGAATACGGGATCAGCCAGGAAGATTTAATTCTATATGGGCAATCAGTTGGAAGTGGGCCCACATTACATTTAGCAGCTCAATTACCGAGGCTGAGAGGTGTAGTTTTGCACAGTGCTATCCTATCTGGACTTCGGGTGCTCTGTCATGTAAAGTTCACCCTCTGTTGTGATATTTACAAGGTTAGTGCTATTTCATTTTCTAGAAATAAATACACACTGCTAATATAAGTAGTCATGGTTGAATTAGGCCCCTCCTAATGTACTTAATAGTCATTTCTCCAAAGATGTGTAGAGACTTTAGATGTACTGTAACGTTAACACGTGGCTTGGAAAACAACTTTTTAACGGTTAACCTTATAATATGGAAACATAATAATGAAGATCAACTATTTTATTATTTTGCTTTATCTCCATATATAGTTTCTGATCTTTAGTGATATCCCCAACCCTGAATTTAGTGATATACTTCAGATGTAATTGTCTAAACATGTTGAAGATTCTGTGAATTAGCTAGTGATTTTTTAAACAACTCTTATTGTGCGACCCTAATGCTTAAATCTTTCCATACACTAACGTACGATCGGAATTCAATTGGCATGATTATTCTGAATCAAAATGCTTAAAAAATCTACCTGCAGATGATTCAAGTTACTAACTTCATTTAAATATGCAGAATGTGAACAAAATTCGGAAGGTGAAGTCTCCTGTTCTTGTTATACATGTAAGTGACTCTTGGATCTCAAGTCTTTTGCAATTGACTTATTTACTTCTTATATTTATGTTGGTTGGTTAACATTTGCCAATTCTTAGTACTGGCCTCATTTTCAGCAAATGCAAGTTAATGCTATATGGTTATTTATGGTGAAAAAACAGAGTTACCGTAGCTTTCTGCTGGGGTCTCCGAGGGAAGTAGTGTATAACTTGAGGTCCTTCCAAATTAGATAATGCATTACAGATTTTTATCCATAAGGAGTAACGTGGTAAAGCAAATTGTCAAAGGTAGAAATCAGTTACCATGAAATCTCTTCGACGTGGATAGGGGATTAGTACACGTTTGGTGTCACTAAAATAATTTCATTCTCCCAGAACAGTAATTATTATTTTTAAGTACAAGACTTCATTTATTAACTGTTATTTCAACTGAAAAATCCTGTATACCTTGCTATATCTCATGTAACCGCACCAGAATAAACCCGACAGCTCATGCACACTACAAAATGTCTACAAGAAAATGAAACAAAATGTGTTTCGCTTGACTTTTTAGTATTTCACAGAAATGGAAGATGCACATCCCATCATTATTTTCAACAACTCATTGAAACTTTCACTTATGCTTTCACGCATTCTCAACTCTTATAACCCTCAGAACTTTTCCCCCAAAGAAATGGAGAAACACCAAACATAGCTTAGGATCCTTTTCATGGTTCCTACTCTCCAAGATATAGTTAGATAAAGCCTCACTGCATATTGCAAAAATCTATAGAATGTTTTTTCTTTCTTTCTTTACTCATTAACTTGTTTTATTTCCGAGTCTTTTGTGTCTGTTTGCCCTCTTGGTGGGTGGGGTGGGGGTTGGCGTTATTATCATTTTACTGAAAGGAGAACTTAGATCTTCAAATCGCAGGCTTGTAGATGAGTTAAAATGTGAAGCTTAAAGTATACATTTCAACTTAGATAGGATTCACTAGAGAAATAAAAGGCGAACTTTCAAGAACTGAGAAACTGCTCCATGACTGTTAAAACCATTACAATACTCTAATACCAGATACCCCTTATATTACAAATTTATACTCCAAAATGAACTTTTAACGACAACATGTGTTGATATATTGTTCATCTTTCACCACTCAATAGGAATTAGGATACTTGTAAATCATAAACATTGATTTTTAAAATGACGTTCTAGTTATTTTCCGCATTTTCTTTTACATTTGAGCACAATCCTTGTAAACTGCTTGAATGTGGAGAATAATAGTGCTGATAATTGACGACTCAAATGATGTTATATCCGGTCATCCTAATCTACTTGTTTTAGTTTTGTCTCTCGATTTTCTTTGTTTCTTGTTCTAAATTCATCTCATTAGTCCATTATTATCTCATATGTTCTTTAATGTGTAAAAACAATATATTTAAAGAAAAGCACAATGGTCTGGACGCATGTGCATATTATTTTAAGTGACCTAGTATGGGTATAGATGGGAGCATGTTATACTTCATACTGAAAAAACACTTGTTTCGTCTGTATATAATCCATATAAACGGCCCCACATAATGAAATTAAAGGTGGTGGTGGTAGTTGGGACATGCTTTTATTGCGACATCTTTGTTGGGTCTAATCTTTCATTTAAATATTGTTTTGGATATGTTGACTGCTCACTTGAAACTGAATATCTATTTGAAATGCTACACGTTGGCGTTTTCACCATATGTGGCACCAAATTCCAGTCAATGGTTAGCTTGCTCAAACTTTGCTAATTTATCTCTCCATCAAAAATCATCTTGTAGTTTTGCTAATTTTGTTACTAGATTTGTGAAATTCAAATTTTGATGTTCTGTTTACACTATACATTTTCCCTCTATTGCCACTTTCCACTGCTCAACTTTGTGAAACTGCTGTCATAGTCATTGTGGTCTTACCGCAGGTTTTCTGGTCTAAGTAATTCCTTCCATATATTCTGGTATTTGTTGTCACGAACTTCATCTCTTCCACTATAGCTCATAAATCATAATATGAATGCTTAATACTCCCTCCATCCCATACTCAATTGGACATTTTCCATTTTGGTCCGTCTCATACTTGTTGTCCATTTTCATAAATAGCATAAAGTTATCATACTCAATCTAAGTCACACCCTTCAAACAACTTTTATTTACCGCACATACCACTTTGGGCCCCATATAAAAAATCACTCATATTCCCCTAACAAAGAGGATTATACTTTATCAATAAAGTAGAATCGTCTGAAATGCCCTCAATAAAGCATCACTTTATCACGTCAAATACTAATAAACAATTCTTACATTAAATACCATATAAACAGTAAATGTCCAATTGAGTATGGGTCGGAGGGAGTATTACTTAATCCAGTTATAGATTTCGAAATCCACCAAATTCCTAACATATAATACCTAAAATCTCTTACATGCTCTCTCATACCTTTTATTTTCCCAATCACACTTTTATTTTTCACAATATAAAATCCCTCTCATCACTTTTTCACTATTTTTTCTAAATCCTACCTACTACATCGTATCAACCAAACATATACAAAAGTCAAATTGACCTTTTTACTTTTCATGGATTTCTCAATGAGGATTTTCTCAATCACCCTGCTTCCCGAAACAAACAAACCCTTAATGATTAATGAACTGCTGAGACAAGCTATTCTTCCTGAATGATTGATTACTGTAAAATAAAACGACCCTATGTATATTGTAGTTCCTCATGCTGATTTTAATCTATAATTTTTGTGCTGCAAATCAAGTGATGGGTAGCAAGACAGTGTTTAGGTAAATGGAACTGACATAGAATAAGCTTTTCCATTTGTTCTACATTATTGCCTCTCTTCCCTTTCAGCACCTAAGGTGATAAGGCTCCATGTCCAAATTGGTTTTCCTTTACGTTATTATTTCAGTCAAAATATTGATGCTCCACATCTAAGTGTCAACCACTATATGGTATACATGATGTATTTTTCCATGTCTTGTCTAAGACTTCATACATAGCCAAACAGCAGTTGAGGTTCATATGATGAATAGCGCATTTTTGTCAAGACACACTACACATAAATATCACTTGACATGCCAGTGAGCATTTCTCCACAATTATTGATAGAGGCAATCAAGCAATTGTATTTTTTGTTTACACTGAAAGAAAAAGCAAAGAATGTTAACTTGATTGATTGCTTTCCATAAGGAAGTATAAGGCATTAATACCTGCCTTATCCCCCGTACCAAACGAGCCCCTAAGGAATATGACCATATCATGAAGTGGGTCATTATGACGGGAACTATCCCGAAGTTTGTTCCCTCTCATATTCATTTCAACAATATTAAAAATATTCAGCCATTATTTCTTATAAAAAGAAATATCAGTCATTACTTTACATTACTGCTCTTTATATTAATTATCCATTCGAGCTAGTAGTTGAACTTGAGCTCAGAGTGATCACAGTTTGTGATTGTGAAGTGCACAGAATAGGAATCCAAATTAATGCTATCATAAATAAACCTTCAAGCATATCGTAATAGAATTCCATTTATTTTTATAGGAAATCAGGAAATGTTACCCAAGTTGTACTGGTATATAATACTTTCTACCGTGTTAGATGTGGTAGATTATTTGTTTCTATAGATGTTTTCATGTTGAGACAATGTGATAGAATGCTACAAATTTGTTATTGTGATATAGATTTTACTTGGCTGGTGAAGAAAACCACTATGAATTTCAAGTGAAAGGGTAAACTTATTCATCCATAGTACTTATATTTCTTGTACGATCAGTAGCAGCTCTTTAATTTTTTTTCTTCTTGTGGTTAAATCTTTCTTTGCTGATAGGGTCGTCCAGCAGTAATACTGTTACTTTTTTCTAAACAGATAAAATATCTTTAAAATCTATGCTGCTAATTCTTGAGAGGATTATGCCATTCAAGGGAATATAATTTTAGTCACCTAAGTTTCATTTCTCGTTGTTTGACATGGGAAAGTTCATTATTCTATCGAAAACTTTCACACATAAAATATGAGCAAGTTGAAAAATGAAAACCAAAAGATTCTAGTTTGTTGAGTTTACAATCCAGCTGCTATACCAAGCTCTAATTTTTGCTTTGGAATACATTCAATAAACAATTATGGTGGATGATGCTTTCTTAATAATTTTTTTCAAGTATGATATTTCTTGTTTGCATAACTAGTGAATATCAGTAGGTGTTTTAGTAAGTGATTAATTTATCATGTCCTATTATCCCAAATTGACAGGGAACAGAGGACGATGTGGTAAATTGGTTGCATGGAAATGGGTTATGGGAAATGGCAAGGGAACCATATGAGCCGTTGTGGATTAAAGGAGGAGGGCACTGCAACTTGGAGCTTTATCCAGATTACATTAGACATCTTTGCAGGTTCGTTCAAGAAATGGAGAACATCACTACTAAAGCTCGTCTCAGAAAGATCCGCCAGACGGTGTGTCTGCAGAAAAGGAAGAAATCTGGTTCCATGTGTTGTGGTAATTATAAATGCTGTAAGATCAACTTTAGACGACCCAAATGCCTTGGATGGCCTAGCATAAAAAGCTGCTGGAGGCCGAAATGTCCAAAATGCCCCTCAGTGGGGCTCGGGTGTTTGATGCCTAGCTGCACAGGCTGTTTGTGTCGGTGCAAGAAGTGCTCGTGTAGGTGCACAATGTGCTCGTGTTTGTGTGCTGCTAACTGTTCTTGTTGGTGATATTTAATGGGGTGGGGTGGGTATACAAAAACTTTCAGGTGAAGGGAGCAGAGGGCTAGACTTTGTACAGATTGCGTTTCTTGTTAAGTTTTAGTACTAATGAGCCTGTGACATTTACTAGTCATTTTAGGAATTTCATAACTCTTCTTTCTCTTCTCTTGCTTTACTAGTGATTAACCAAGTTTAACACCTCATGCTTCCTTAGTTATATAACTCAAACTTATGACCTTATTCATGCACATTGCAACTATAATTGCTTCCAAATCTGTCTGAGCTCACTAGTATGTGCAAGTGATTGTGTATTAGGAGAATAATTTGTTATATGTTGAAAAATCAAATTTAGGCAATCTTTGAGAATAAACCTTTTAAAAAAAAAAAAAAAAAAAAAATTCAAAATCAATTTTAAGTTGGTCTAAGATTGCTTCTCAACTTAGTTTAAAAGCAGTTGAGAAGAGTATAAAATCATTTCCAGTTGAAACAGAATATGATTTAAGCACACACCAGGTGCTAACACTCCTCACGAAAAATGTTAAAAGGAAACATGTCAGCTGAGCTGTTTAAACTTGAAAATATAAAGGTTAGGATCAATCTTTTTTAGCCTCATTAAATTTGGACAAAGGAAAAATGTTAAAAGGAAACATGTCATGACATTTGGAGCTTGCATGTTTAAATTTAAAATATAAAGGTTAAGATCAACCTTTTTTTAGCCTCTTTAAATTTGAACCTTTTTGTCCAGAAGATCTATATTTATATCTATATATATAATAGCAGAAATTTATTCAAATTTAGAAACCATTGATTTTTCCCGTAAAAAATAATTGTTAAATTAGAAAATGAATATATGGAAAAAATATTAACAAAATATGTAATATATTTCCACAAACTCTAATATTAAATTGGGAAACAAATATTTTGAATAAATATTAATAAATTATAATGGATTGGGAAAAATCTTCAAAATAAATATGTATGAAATATATATTAATAAATTATAATGGATTGAGAAAAATCTTTGAAAAAAATATGTAGAATATTTCCACAAACACTAATGTTAAATTGGGAAACAAATCTTTGGATTATGGTAAAAATATTTGAAATAGATATGTATGGAATAAATATTAATAAATTATAATGGATTGGGAAATTTTTTTGAAAAAAAATCTCAACCTTATATTTTAAATTCTAAGTTCCATAATTTTAATTTTATAAGTATTATTACATTCTCTTCTTTTGTCTACTTCTTATTTTACAATTTTTATTTTTTTGTCCTACCCTTTCTTCTGTCTCTTTCTTCATTTTATTCACAGGATATTTTTTATGCTTTTGATATTTGATTTTTTGTTTTACATGATGTTGTGCCCGGGCAATTACTCCGGCCAACAAGTAATTAATGCAATGGAAGGATGAACGGAAAATGTAAATGCTCCAAGGATTTGATTACCCAGTTCGTCTTTAAAGAGACTACATCTGGGGGCGAACCAAGTCAGATATGAATTTCACTATAGTTTCTGCTTAAAATCTAGAATTCCATCCATCTACAATGACTGAGATACAACTATTTATAGATACCAGCTAGGGCTTTTTGCCCCCCATGGGCATTAACCGAGAGGGCCCTAAAAATGTCCACGGAAGGGCGATTTCAGATGGTAACTTCGCGATTAGGGCCTGGATCGTTGCCCAGGATCACACTCAATGATCTTCCTTCCATGTTTATCTTAGGACGCGGTTGGGACGCGCTCTCCTTTAGATCCGGGATCCCCTTCCATATATATCTCGATCGAACTGTAACCAGGATCAAGCTTCGGCGGTTTCCTCTGGAAGGCGCCCAAATGTGAACCCTTCAGGAGGTCGCTCAACAGATTAATCCTACCTACCTAAGCCGCCGTGCGTCCTTCGCAAGTCGGACTCCGACCTATGGGTTTGGCCTTCTCGACTCTCCACAGGTCGGTCTTCTTTGCCATGGGTTTTATCTGAGTGATGATTTGCCAGTTTCTTAACCAGGTGGCAGGTCGATCTCGACCTGGTTACAACAATTGCCCCTCAGGTCGAGGTCCCGAGTTATGCTAATGGGCCTTGGCCTGATTGATAGATCCTCGATCTGTGGATCCTCGATCTTGGTGTGCCACCTTCCTCGGTCTGTTGGGGTTATACATAAAAGTATGCTTTTACTTTGTATAACAGACTGAGTTTTGCACTTATTTACTGAGAATAAATTCTTTTATCACTGTTGCTTTAAATATGATTGAATGTTATTTATTCATTGCAAACCATTCAATATTAGTACATATTGCATTGTAGTTAATGTGGTGATACCCGATCACAGAAGATCACACTAATAGTTCCTTGTAAATAAGTACATTTTCACCACCTAGATGGATTTGAACACTCCATTGATAGAGGTTGATGTGTAAAGCTCAGATTGACTTATCTTGACCAAGAGTTACACTATTGCATTATGATGCGCTAAAGCGGATCTACAGAGAGGATACATTCTTCCGTACTTACTTACGAGATGAAGAATTAGACCTCAGTGGTTGTTGATTTCTCAATCTCTGTCCCTTAAATAGGATTGTGTGTAATTAATATTTATTGCTTTGATCTATGTTGAGTTTAGAATCAGACAGCGATTCTATACTTTGTATTTTGGGCAATATTATTAATTACATGACAATTGCTAAGATATAATACAGAGAAACATGTGCAAGGCATGTTTTGTTTGATTTGTCCCCTTGGTGGGCTCATAAGTTTTATCATACTAAATCTTGCAAGTGGAATTAATTTCCTGTACGGATAATAATGTTGAGTTGTCCTTACTCCAAGGAAAAGATATTAATTAATATAAAGTTTTTAAGTGGCTTAATTAATTAATGGACTAAATAATCTTAAACACGGAAAATAATAACCGGGAGCCATATTATCGTAATATGGATTAAGATGGATAGTACAATATTAATTTTATAGTGGAATAAATTAATATTAATGGGTTGAATAATATTGTGGCTCAATATTAGAATTTAGAGCCCATTGGGAGGTCCAATCTTAATTCTCCTAAAGGTCCCCTCAAGTAGCCCAATATAAGTCCATTAACGAAAATGTGATTAAAATAAAAGAAATAACTTGTTGCCTAATTTTTCTAATAATTTCAAGAAAAAGAAAGAAGAGATTTTCTTGGAATTTTTTTATAAAAGATAAGTATTCTTGGAATACAAGATTATCTCATAAATTCAAGAATCTTTGACTTTGACTTTTTTGGATTGTTTTTTTCCGAAAATTGCCTAATAATAAGGAGGAAGATTTATGTGGAAAATTATTTATGGGAAAGAGAATATATTAGATATATTCAAGATTACTTCTTGCACAAGAATTAAAGATCTTCCCATATCCAATTTAGGCCAAAAATTTCGACCACCCTTGTATTATTAATAGGGCATGATTTTTTCATCCCCAACACAATTCCAGTCTTGGAAAAATTAGAAATCCACAAAGGTGGTGCAACATATTTTTTCTTTATTCCTTTGTTATAAATTGTTCATGAGTATCTTCCACCGGATAACGAGCAAGGACTTGGGGAATACTTGAGAAGACACTTGGGTTGATCTGATCCATCGTCTCAATGGTTGTCTCTACAAGGGTAAGAATCGTGTAAACTCCTAGATCCGCATGTGTAGGATTTTACGTGATTTTATTTGTACGCATGTATTGTTGTTGGTTACTTGCTATTTGAATTAATAGGGTAATTCATGCTAGCAGTAAATTGTTTATTTAATTGTGTTTAAATTACACCTCGAATAGATCCAGATAAATTGTTCCCCAACAATTGGTATCGGAGCCTCGATTTTAGGCTCTGTAATTTAAATTGTTGTTCATTAAATTTGAAATTGGATAGTAGAATTGCTAGATCTTTTTTGCAGGCATCCAATTGGCATGACTATTTAATGTGTTTTACTTATTTCATGCGTATGAATGTGGTTTTTTAATTCGATTCGTTCGAATTTATTTTTCTCGTGAGAAAATCCATGGGTAGATTAGACTATTTGATTTAATTCAATGTAATAGACTAGTCTAGATCTTAGGTTCATTTATTTTTGTTAAATAAATTGTAACCGGATCAAGACAAAGGACGGAGAATTGAAGACGAAGAGACGGACGACCGAGCATCCGGATGTACGTGAGACAAAGTGAGCGCGTGGGCTAGGCCGAAGGCCAAGCGACCGCGCGTTGCACTAGGCGGTCGCGCATGGGGTGGGGCAAGGGTGAGGCACGACACAAGCTGGCACAAGCCAGGACGTGGTTGTACGCGTGCTGGCCGAACTCGGGACGGACGATGCGGATGCGCGGGCGCGTGCTAGAGCGCGCACGGAGACGTGCGAATGCGAGAGTTGAGCGGAAGCACGGGCGCACGTGGAGATGCTCGGATGCGGATGCGGATGCGCATGGATGAACGCGAGGCTTCGGGCGGGGGCGTGCAGATACGACTAGGCGATGCGGACGGCAACGCTGGCGGTCAATGATTGGCGGAAGCGGGATGCGAAAGCGCATCCCGCCACGAAGTTGGTCGACGCGCCGACGCTACGGGATGGGGCAAATGCGATGGGCTGTTTCGTCCGGACGTGGCGTGGCGTGGTGAATTTTTTTTCTAGACGAACGAGTGGGAGAATTTTTAGACGGAAGATTTCTCAAGATCAAGACAAGAAAAAATTAAACCATGACAGTTGGATATATGTGCCCAATTTGCGTTTATTTTATGTTTTGATGGATGCTATTTTTATGCAAATTATTTAAATTGTTTAATGTGTTTGCATGAGAATTGGTTTAAAAATCTCACTTTCGAAAAATTACTAAGTATGTTTTAAATAATTAATTTATTTTTTTAATTAATTTTGACCTCCATGATTTATTTATTTGTGAAATCTTTTGGTGAATTTCCCCCACGGATCGGCCTAAAGATAGCTTTCACATGAATAAATTCCGATAGGAAGATTGTAGATTATTACTATTGGCGGTATTGACCCTCCCCACGAGTGGCTTGCTCAAAACGAATTAATAATCCTGTATTTAATCATGGTTATTACTTAGGTATAAAATTGATATTAAATTACTTCCACGAAGTCCCTGTCAATTTTATATGATCAAGTGTGAGCCAACTATTGATTTTTTGAATTAAAGGTTTGTAACTGTCTTTGTTTGTAACCTGCTTGAATGTGTTTTAAATGACGGACCACATACACGTGACATATATAAAACTGTTTTGAGATGTTGGATGATGCATGTTCATATTTTTTTGAGATTTTAATATGTTTCATGTGATCGAACTATGTAATAAATTTTGTGATTAAATCGTTAATACAAAATGTATGTTTATTTTCAGTTCAACATGTCACCACCTTTTAATCAATTGTTTAATATACTTAAAGACAATCAATTGACTGGTGAAAACTTTGTCGATTGGAATCTTAAACTATCAATTGTCCTAACTGCACAACAACACAAGTGGGTTCTTGATGTACCTAAACCCGAAAAAACATCGAAGATTCGAGCAAAACGGATAAGAAAGAGTATAATGGCTGGGAGCGTTCCAATGAAATGGCAAAGTGTACCATCTTGGCTTCTATGTAAGATGTGTTGCAATACCAACACCAGAACATTAGAACTGATGTGGAAATTATGCAAAGTCTCAAAGCGATGTTTCAACATAAGAACCGTACGGCTAGACAGATCACCATGCGAGATATGTTGTCGCAGAAAATGGTGGAAGGAACACCCGTAAGGGAGCACGTTATCCAGATGATGGCTCACCTTAACAAACTTAAGATTCTAGGTGCGGAATACGATGTGGAAATATAGATCGATTTCATACTCCATTCTCTACCGAAAAGTTTTGAGCTGTTTCAGCTGAACTACTAGATGAATAATCAGAAGTTCACGTTGCCTGATCTGTTACAAGCTTTGGTTTCGACTGAGATGCTAATGGGGCATCAGAATCAGGCCTTGGTGGCAACCAGTCCTTCTACTTCTTCTAGGCCAAAGGGAGGCAAGAATAAGAAGAAGGCAAAAGGCCAAAACCAAGCCAACTCAAGTGTTGCCAATGGCAAAGAAAAGGTGAACCAAGGGGGAGGTGTCAAGAAGACTTCTAAGGGGAAGTTTTTCAACTGCAGTGAGAAAGGACATTGAAGGTCAGCCTGTTCCAAGCCCAAGAAGGCCGGAAAGAAAGGTAATACTCATGCACTAGTTGTTGAAACTTGTTTAGCGGCGTATGCTTCCCATTCATGGGTAGTGGATACAGGAGCCACTGATCATGTTTGTTTCATTTTACAGGGGTTTAAGCTGTAGAGGTTATACGTGAAAGTATGCTTTTACGTAATAACATATTAATGTACTCTTATTTACTGAATATAAATTGTTTTATCGATGTTGCTTTAAATATAAATGAATGTTATTTATTTACTGCAAACCGTTCAATATTAGTACATATTGCATTGTAGTTAATGTGGTGATACCCGATCACAGAAAATCACATTAACAATCCCTTGTAAATAAGTACATCTTCACAACCTAGATGGAACTGAACATCCCATTGGTAGAGGTTGAACTGTAACGTCTCAGATTGACTTGCCTTGACCAAGAGATTGCACTAGCACATTGAGGTGTACTGAAGAGGACCTACAGAGAGGATAAATTCTTCCGTACTGACTTATGGGATGAAGAATTAGACCTCAGTGGTTATTGATTTCTTAACCTCTGTCACTTAAATAGGATTGTGTGTAATTTGTTGGGGAATTAATTGTCCGGATCTATTCGGGATGAATATTTAAATACAAATTTAATTCTAATAATTATTACTAGCATGAATTAATTCTATATTAATTCAAATAATAATTCAACAACAAATCATGCATACAAATTCGTCACATTAATCCTACGCATGCGGAATTGCTAGGAGTTTACGTGAACTAACCTCTCGGAGTGACAACCGTTGAGAAGATGGATATCCCGTTCGCACGAACAAACCCAAAGAGCCTTCTCAAGTATTCCCTCATCCTTGTTCAACAATCCGGTGGAAGGATGCTCGCAAAAAATTAACAAAAGGAAAAATATAATTATGTTGCAGCACCTTTGTGGATTTCTAATTTTTTCAACACATGGAATTGCATTGGGGATGTAAAATTCATCCCCTATTTATAATAAGGTGGTGGACAAAAATTTTGGTGAGGAATAAGATGGGAAAATCTTTTTCTTGATCTCTAAGAAATCTTGAATATATCTCATATATTCTTTTCTCCATATTTAAAATATTCCACAAAAAATCCCACCTCCTTAATTTATGGAATTTTCGAAAATAAGTGCCAAGATTTCCAAGATTGGGATCTTCTTGAATTTATGAGATATTCTTGCATTCCAAGAATACATATCTTCCATAATATCTTTTCAAGAAAATCTTTCCTTCCTTAGTTTCTTCATTATTTTCGAAAATTACACAATAAATAGCCAAGTGGGAGATTTCTTGAATTTAATGAGATAAACTTGTATTCCAAGAATACTTATCCTCATTCCATAACAAAATTCAAAGAAAATCTTTCTCTCTCTTTTATTTATTTATTTTCGAAAAAATAGGAAAAATAGGCAACAATATTTTATTTAATTTTAAACACCTTTTTTAGTTATTGGACTTTATCTTTGGGCTACTTGAGGGGCCTTTAGGAGAATTAAGATTGAACCTTCTAATGGACCTTGAATTTCCAATATTGAGCCACAATATTATTCAAGCCCATAAATATTAATTAATCCCACTATATAATTAATATTGCACTATCCATCTTAACCCATATTACAGTTAATATGGCTCCCGGTTATTATTTATCATGTTTAAGATTATCCAGCCCATTAATTAATTTAAGCCACTGAAATAGCTTCACATTAATTAATATCTTTTTCCTTGGTTCAGGAACGGCTCAACATTATTATCCATACCGGAAACTAATTCCACTTGCAAGATTTAGTATGATAAAACTTCTGAGCCTCCCAAGGGGACAAATCAAACAAGACGCACTTGCACACCGATTCTCCGTATTAAATCTTAGCAATCGTCATGTAACTAATAATATTACCAAGATACAAGGTATTGAATCACATTGATTCTCTACCCATCATAAGTCAAAACAATAGTTATTAATTCCACAAGATCCTATTTAAGGGACGGGGATTAAGAAATAACTAACCACTGAGTCTAATTCTTCTATATTCAGTACTGAAGAATTTATCCTCCTGTAGATCCTCTTCAGCGGATCATAATGCACCAGTGCAATCTCTTGGTCAAGACAAGCCAATATGAGCCTTACACTTCAACCTTTCACGATGGATTGTTCATTTCCATCTAGGTTGTGAATTCTGTACTTTTAGTTACAAGGGACTGTTAATTTAATATTCTGTGATCCGGATTCACTAAATTAACTACAATGTAACACGTACTAATTATTGAACAATTATGCAGTAAATATATATAACATTCAATTATATTTAAAACAACAATGATAAATAATTTATTTCAGCAAATAAGACAGAAATTCAGTCTGGTTATACAAAGTAACAAGCATACTTCTAGTATAACCCCAACAAAATTAGTATTTATCGCTTTGATCTGCTTTGAGTTTAAAGTCAAAGAGTGATTCTATACTTTGCATTTTGGGCAATATTATTAATTACATGACAATTGCTAAGATTTAATACAGAGCAACGTGTGCAAGGAAGGTTTTGTCTGATTTGTCCCCTTGGTGGGCTCAGAAGTTTTATCATACCAAACCTTGCAAGTGAAATTAAGTTTCCGATATGGATAATAATGTTGAGCTATCTTTACTCCATGGTAAAAGATATTAATTAATATAAAGTCTTTCAATGACTTAATTAATTAATGAACTAAATAATCTTAAACACGGAAAATAATAACCGGGAGCCATATTGTCGTAATATGGGTTAAGTTGGATAGTTGTATATTAATTTTATAGTGGAGTAAATTAATATTAATGGGATGAATAAATATTGTGTCTCAATATTGAGAAATTCATAGCCCATTGGAGGTCCAATCTTAATTCTCCTAAAGGCCCCTCAAATAGCCCAAATATAAGTCCAATTAAAAAAAAAAATTTGTTGCCTAATTTTCCTCAAAATTTTCGAAAATTATGGTCAAGAAAGGGGAAAGATTTTCTTGAAAATATTTTATGGAAAAAGATAAGTATTCTTGGAATACAAGATTATCCCATAAATTCAAGAAATAAAATCTTGACTTCTTGGACATTGGATTTTTCAAAAATCCTATAGATATGGGAGGAAGAGATTTTTTGTGATTATTATGGAAATAGAATATATGAGATATATTCAAGATTGTATCTTGGGAAGATACAAAGAAATTTCCCTAACCCTAATTAGGACAAAATTTTTTTCCCCTCTCCCTACTCTATATATAGGGGATGATTTCTTCATCTCCAACACAGTTCCGTGAGTTGGAAAAATTAGAAATCCACAAATGTGATGCTATATATTCTTGTGTGTTCTCTTTTATTAAATTTGTTCGTGGGAATCCTTCCATCGGATTACGATCAAAGGACTTGGGGACATATTTGAGAAGGTATTTTGGGTTGATCCATCTACTCAATGGTTGTCACTCCAAGAGGTATGTTTCTCGTAACTCCTAGTTCCACATGTATAAGATTTACGTGAAACTTGTTGTACGCATGATGGTTGTTTGGATTTATTTGTTATTTGAATTAATATATGATTAATTTATGCTAGTAATAAATAAATAATTTAAATATGTATTTAATTGCATCTCGAATAGATCCGGGCACCCTATTCCCAACAACGGTATCAGAGCCTCGGTTTCGAGCTTTGTGATTTAAATTTGTTGGAACATTAAATTTTATTGAAAATTGGATAGTAGAATTGCTAGAGCTTTTTTGCAAGTATCCAATTGTCATGTTATTTATTGTTTATTTTTTCATGCGTATGAATTAGTTTTAATTCGACTCGTTCGGATTTGTTTTTCTCGTGAGAAAATTCATGAGTAGATTAGGCTATTTTGATTTGTTCAATGTAATAGACTAGTCTAGATTTAAGGTTTGTTTATTTTATGTTAAATAAATTGTAACTGAATCAAAGATGAAGACGGAGATGGGGAATTAGAGATGGATCCTAACCGTGACGCAGACAAATATGTCGCGCTTAAACGCGCTGGGGAAGGCACGCTGCGGCGACGCGGATGTCGGGTAAGTGCACGCGGCGCGGGCAAGGCCGTGGGCGAGCACCGGCGGATCACCAAGCGGCGACGACGACGCGATCGGGACGCCACGAGGGCGTATGGAAGCACACGACGCCAAGGTGCACACGCCAAGGCGCGGGGGCAATCGCCGAAGTTCCGTAGGGCGACGCGCATGGGCACGGGCGCCCAGTCGACGTGGCCGTCTGGGATGCGGGTAGGCATCCTGGCTGCGTGCTGCTCGACGTAACCGAACGACGGGCGTGGGACGGCGTGGCGAAACGTGATGAAATTTTTTTCGAGACGAACGAGTGGGAGAAATTCAAGACGTTATTTCTTCAAGATCAAGACGAGAAAATTAAACCATGACAATTGGATAATTGATGCCCAGTTTGTTTAATTTTTGTTTTGTTTTGATATTTTTTTTTCTTGTGCTTCTGTTTAATTTGTTTAATGTGTTTGCATGAGAAATTATATGTGAAAATCTAAACCTCAAAGTTACTAAGTATTTTTTAAATAATTAATTTGTTTTTTTTTTTGAAAAATTAAATTAATTTTGACCTCCATGATTTATTTATTTGTGAAATCTTTTGGAGAAATTTCCCCCAAGGAACGGTCAAAATATAGCTATCACATGAATGAATTCCTAACAGATGATTGTGAATTATTATTCATGGTGGCAATGACCCTCCCCACGAGGCTTGTTCAAAACGAAGTAACAATTCTGTATTTAATCATGATTATTACTTATGTATAAAATTGATATGCATATACTTCCCCGAAGTCCCTGTCAATTTTATATGGTCAAGTGGGAGCCAACTATTAATTTTGAATTAAATGTTTGTAACTGTATTTGTTTGTAACCTGCTTAAATGTGTTTAAATAGGCAGTTCACCCCACGTGACCTATTTAAACTGTTTTGAGATGTTGGCTGATGCATGTACATATTCTTTTGAGATTTTGATATGTTACATGTGATTGAATAATGTGATAAATTTTGTGTTCAATCCGGATATTAACACAAAAATGTATCTTTTTTTTTTCAGTTCAGCATGTCGCAACCTTTTAATCAACTGTTTACTATACTGAAAGATCACCAATTGACTGGTGAGAACTTTGTCGATTGGAATCGAAAACTGTCTATTGTCCTAACTGCACAACACAAGTGGGTTCTTGATGTACCTAAACCCGAAAAGCCTACTAATGACTTTAGTGAGACGAATAAGAAAGAGTATAATGACTGTGAGCGTTCCAATGAGATGGCTAAGTGCACCATCCTGGCCTCAATTTCGGATGTGTTACAACACCAATACCAGAACTTTGGAACTGCTGCGGAAATTATGTGAAATCTTAAAGGGAGGTTTCAACATCAGAACCGTACAGCTAGGCATAACACCATGCGAGATATGTTGTCGCAAGAAATGGTGGAGGAAACGCCCGTAAGGGATCACTGTAGCACCCCAGAAAAACGACACCACTTTACTTAGGGGAAATCATTTTAGGTTTAAATAATTTTTACTTAAAGTGATTAAAGCGGAAGACAACATCATAAAACACAAGTCTATTTTTCTGTTTCTTCTTTCTTTTAAGTGTCTAATTATGCTTGTGTCTAACTCGTGAATTACCCACATTTCTATGCTAAACACTTACTTAATTAAGACAATTCCAAAAGTAGGTTTACATGCACATAAGTATGTTATGACTAACTTAATATAAGAAGAGATGTCATTTAGGATACCTATCATGCATGCAATTTTAACATTAAAAGGGTCGACACAATAACCTAGGGGTTTGAAAACGACTTGATTGGGTTTGAAAAAGACTTGATTACTTGAACTAGCAATATTCACATAATTATGAAATCAAACATTCAAAACAATAGTTTAACAACTCTAATGACCGACTAGTAGTTTGCAAAAGATTCAATCACTTATCCTAAAAATTCATACATAATTCAAAACCATAATTTAAGACAAACTAATACTTAATCCACTTCTTACATAAATTTTAAAACAAACTAAGTAGATTTAACGGAGTCTCCCCCGATCAAATACATGTCCGCCTCTGTCAAATCAATAGGACCCGAAAGTTAAAAAGTAGCATCATGAGTCTTCCCCCGGAGAGGAAGCCCAATGGGATAACATTTAACATGCAACTGTATTAAAGAAAGTCATTTGATGCGAAGAAATGAGTACATGCCAAGGCCTGTCGACCCGGCTATTCCACACAGCGTAATTCCACTAGCATAATCCACACAGCGTAATCCACATAGCATAATCCACACAGAGCAAAATCCGAAGATCTGCTTATTTGTATCTTACACACCATTTAAACTAACTAATACAAAGACAATTAAATGTTACTCACTTTCTTGACGTTTGAATGTGGTGGGATAGCTCCTTCAGAGTCCGACTGTCTCGCACTGCACTCGACACATTCATCTATCTTTCAGTCTTTTAAATCTTTGAAAGTTTCAATGCACACATATTGTTTTCACTATCTCATGTAATTTAATTAACACATACGTACCTTATTCCCACGTGTTATTCATAAGAGTATAAATATTTCTACTGGCTTAATCATACTTCGAGGAAATTCGAGTTGCGAAACTAGGCGAATTCACATGGATATTCACGTTGAATCGTAACACTTAAGTAAGTATCCCGCACCTCCAAAATGAATCATAATAGTATTTTAAAATGACCATAACAAGTCCAATTGGTTCATTTTGGAGTGCTAATATTCTTATTTAGCTAGGTGATTAAATAAAACAATCTACCAACTTACTTCTATATGTTAAACTTTCTCAAAAGACAGCTTGTAGTAGATAATTTACAAACAAATACAAACACATCAGAATATTATGAAATTTATACAGTAAGTTAATGACACATATAGATTAATATCATAAAGATTTCAATTCAAAATGTATTGTATATCTTTTCTTGTGATTTTCACTAGTGGACTGAAAAACAGGTTTCGAAAAGGCTTAGGTCAAGTCAATTTCTAAAATTTAGTAGAATTTATGTATTTCTCATAAAAATGTAAGACAAAATCCTTCATAACCTTAAGAATCAGTAGTAGCACCAGTAAAATGATTACAATTTAAATCTTTGAATTTCCTATTTAATTGTACAGTGTTCTAGAACTTTAAAACTGCTCGTTTTCACTGTGAATGTACCGTTTGGTAGAAAATTCATTAAAAATATAATATAACTCCAAATTTACTCAAATAAAATTCTTATGAAAGATAAGATGGAATAGAACAACATAGTTGAAAATCAGTTTCAAAGACAAAGTTATCTACATCCAGTAAATTCTACAATCTTCGCCAAAAATTGGGCCGTTTTTCTACTGCACAACAATTCAATAGAAAATTCGTATAAAATTGAAAACAACTCCAAAAATTCTGAAAATTTTACCACATACCCTAAACTCCTATCAATGTGATTAAAGAGTTTTATCAAATTCATTCAGGAAATATCAGAACAATTTTCAAAATTAACATGCAATTGCGAAATCAATATGCAACCCATTAATTAGCACCAAATAACCACATATTTGACAAATAACTAGGCTAAATCATAAAATCCATTCAAAAATTCTCAACCCTATGTCAAAATAACATTTCTAGGCTTAATCTCAAGTTATTAAACACCAACCTACCAAAAATCATAGGAAAGAAATTGGGGAAAAGCTAGAATACCTTTTAGAAAAATTGGGCAGATTTCTTAAAAATTGATTCGCTGGAACGGTTGAAAGAGAGTGTTTGTTCTTCTCTTTCCTTGAAAGACTCTCGAATTATCAAAGTTTTCTTGAAAATTTGCTCAGATTGATGGCTGAATTTTAGAGGGATTTTAGAGAGAGATGATATGGAGAGAAAACAGAGAAGAGGCATTTTGTGGGTGAAGAGAGAGAATACCGAAACAAACAAATGTTATCCAGCGTCTTATGTGTAACCTTTTTTCTTTTCTTTTTTGCATTTTTTTTTCTTTTCTAAACATATTATATTATTATCATGTAGTATCTTTAATTTAATTTATTAATATTTTATATAGAAGATGCACACACATATGCATAAAGATAAAAAAATACTTATCATGATATGAAAATAATCTAATTAAATCCCATGATTATAGGAATTTATGTAACTAAATAATCTGTGCAGAATATTTTTTGATATGTGATCTTTTATAATTAAATATTATAAATTTTATTATTACTAAATGTATTATCATTATTATTCAATTTTTGTTACAATTAGTTAAAATAACTTATCTCTTTTCATTAATTACTTGTGTCGAGTGAGTCGCAATCAAGCTCAGTCTCCTCCGTACGCTACCTTACAAAAACTCTTTAAAACTCTATTGAAAATATTAGCTCTTAAAATTCATAAATTTTAAGCTTGCAAGAACTCGAAAAAAATTCACAACTTGATATTTAAATAAATAATTAAATTGTTTTAAATATAAAATAAAAGCTTTTGAAAATGGGGTGTTACAATCACGTTCTCCAGATGATGGCTCACCTTAACAAGCTTGAGGTTCTAGGCACTGAGTGTGATCTCGAAACCAAAATTGAGTACATCCTCCATTCTCTGCCGAAGAGCTATGATAAATTTTATCTGGACTACCTGATGAGCGATCAGGAGTACACTTTGCATGATCTAATGTAAGCTCTAGATTCTGCTGAGAAAAAAATGGAGCACCAACACCAATCCTTGGTGGCAATCGGCCCTTCTGCTTCTTCTAAGCCAAATGGTGGTAAGAAGAAGGAAAAGGCAAAAGGCCAAATCCAAGTCAACTCAAGCATTGTCAAGGGCAAAGCAAAGGTGAACCAAGAGAATGGTGTCAAGAAGACTGCTAAGGGGAAGTGTTTCAAGTGCGGTGAGAGAGGACATTGGAGGACGGCATGTTCAAAGCCCATGAGGGATGGAAAGAAAGGTAATTCTCATGCACTAGTTGTTGAAACTTGTTTAGCGGCGTATGCTTCCCATTCGTGGGTAGTGGATAAATGAGCCACTGATCATGTTTGTTTCACTCTACAGGGGTTCAAGCTAACCCGGTAACTTAGTGGGAGTGAGATCCTCATCACACTGGCCGATGCTACGAGAGTGACAGCTGAAGCAGTGGGAGACGTGAAGCTATCTTTTGAAGATAGAAGTTTAATTTTGAGAGATGTTCTTTAAGTTCCTAGTTTTAGAAAGAACCTTATTTCGGTTTCTAAATTGTTCATGGATGGATATTCTGTTTCTTTTTCTAAGCGAGCTATTTTTCAAAATGACATGTTTATCTATTCTGGAACATTATCGAACAATCTCTACACGATTAATTGTTCACACCACTCACAAAATGCATCCTATAAGACGGGACATTGGAGTCTCTCCAGGTTGAACCGTTTCCAACTTGCAAATCCTGTTTAGAGGGTAAGATGACCAAGAGGGCATTTGGAGCCAAGGGGAATAGAGCCACCGAAGTGTTAGAAATCATTCATACTGACGTATGTGGTCCTATGTCAATCAAAGCAAGGGGAGGTTATGAGTATTTTGTTACTTTTATAGATGATTACTCAAGATATGGATACATTTTCCTCATGAAGCATAAGTCCGAGACCATTGATAAGTTCAAAGCGTTTAAGACTGAAGCAGAAAAAAATAGGGAAAAGAGTATCAAGTTTCTACGATCTGATCATGGAGGCGAATACCTCAGCGATGGTTTTCTGAACTACTTATCAGACGAAGGGATTGTATCCCAGTTAACTGCTCCCAGAACCCATAAAAAAATGGAGTAGCAGAATGAAGAAACATAACTCTTTTAGAAATGGCCAGATCTATGATCAGTTATTCGGATCTTCCCAAGTTTTTGGGGATATGCTTTGGAAACAGCGGCTTACATTCTAAATATGGTACCATCCAAATCGGTTCCTAAAACCCCAAAAGAACTGTGGACCGGGAGCAAGCCCAGTCTAAGACACATGAGAATTTGGGGTTGTTTGGCTTACGTGTTGGACAAGGAAGCCGGTAAATTGGACCCACGTTCGGAATTAAGGTTGTTCATTGGGTATCCTGAGGGAACGAAAGGGTGTATGTTCTATGGTCCCGAAGATCAAAAGGTTGTAATTAGTACACACTTTAGATTTTTGGAAGAAGACTATATGAACAATAAGAAGTCCAACAATTACCTTAGATGAATTATAAGGGCC
The DNA here is from genome assembly GCA_037126765.1 of Stenogyne calaminthoides. Taxonomy (NCBI): domain Eukaryota; kingdom Viridiplantae; phylum Streptophyta; class Magnoliopsida; order Lamiales; family Lamiaceae; genus Stenogyne; species Stenogyne calaminthoides. The sequence goes on from JBBCBC010000056.1 coordinate 519,033, forward strand.
AACTCCAACACCAACTGTACAAGTCGATATACCAAACGTTACACCTACATAAACGGAACCTCGTCGCAGTGGGAGGGTTGTTAGATAACCCAAGCGATTCTTAGGGATAGGAGAGTCCTCGGACTTGATCTCAGGAGAAGAATCAGACCCATGGTCTTACAACGAGGCGATCCAAGACAAAGATGCAGAATCTTGGCAAACTGCGATGGAAGTCGAGATGGGTTCTATGGATCACAATCGAGTGTGGGAGCTAATCGAACCAACCAGTGGGGTAAAACCCATTGGATGCAAGTGGGTTTACAAGAGAAAGAGAGGATCGGACGGTAAGGTTGAGACCTTCAAGGCTAGACTTGTGGCAAAAGGGTATACTCAGAAAGAAGGGATCGACTATGAGAAAACCTTTTTACCTGTAGCTATGCTCAAGTCCATCCGCATTCTCTTGTAGATAGCTGCGCATCTTGATTTCGAGATCTGGTAAATGGATGTCAAGATAGCTTTCCTAAACGGAAGTTTTGAAGATGAAATCTATATGTGCCAACCCGAAGGCTTCATCGCGAAAGGACAAGAGCATCTAGTTTGCAAGCTTAAGAAGTCCATCTACGGACTATAGCAAGCATCCCGAGCTTGGAACCAATGTTTTGATCAAGTAATAAAATCCTACGGTTTCGATCAAAACGAGAGTTGTGTATACTGAAAGTGTGATGTAACTGCATTGGTATTCTTAGTACTATATGTAGACGACATTCTACTCATCGGAAATGATGTCAAGGTGTTGTCAGACGTACGTGAGGGTGTGGCTATCAAATAAGTTTGATATGAAGGACTTAGGAAAAGTCGGTCATATCCTTGGGATCAAGATCACTCGAGATCGCAGGAAAAAGGATGATTGGGCTATCCCACGCTTCATACATAGATACTGTTTTCAAGCGATTCAACATGCAAGATTCCAAGAAAGGTTTCTTACCTTTTAGGCATGGAATCCATCTGTCGAAAGAAATGTGTCCCAAGCCAAAAAACGAGATAGATGATATGAGGAGAATTCCATATGCGTCGGTAGTTGGAAGCCTCATGTATGCGATGTTGTGCACGAGGCCGGATATTTGCTTTGCCGTAGGAATGGTAGCAAGATATCAGAGTAATCTAGGAAGAGAGCATTGTTAAAAACATTTTGAAGTATCTGAAAAGAACTCAAGATAAAATGTTGGTTTATCAGGCGGACAATCTCATTCCCATAGGATACACAGACTCAGATTTCCAATCGGATATAGACTCCAGAAATTCTACCTTGGGTAGTGTGTTTTTTCTGGGAGGTGGAGCCATAACTTGGAGAAGCGTAACGCATAAATGCATCGCAGATTCTACCCTGGAAGCCGAATATGTAGCTGCTTGTGAAGCAGCGAAAGAAGCAGTATGGCTCAAGAACTTCTTAGTGGACTTGGACGTAGTTCTGAATTTGCCCAGCACTATCACGGTTTACTGTGATAATGCCAGAGCAGTTACAAATTCAAGGGAACCAAGAGCCCACAAAGCCAACAAACACATTGAAAGAAAATACTATTTTATACAATTTCCTATTTTATACGAGAAATCGTTAAGAGAGGAGATATAGAGGTGGCAAAGATCGCATCGAAAGACAACCTAGTAGATCCATTCACAAAAGGTCTGCCTCAGAAAACATTCGAGAGCCATGTGGAAGGAATGGGTTGTTAGAGTTAGTGTCCTAGAGACAATCCATTGTAAGGACATAATGCTAAGATAATATTCAGTATTGGTTTAACATTATTATTTAATTAATATTAAATGTATGTCATTACACTTATTAGAATATTATGTTTGATTGTTTGCATTTGTTCTTATTTGTGTTCCCTTGAGTCATTGCTGTCATTGAGTGTGTGAGAACTCAGATGACTTAAGCATGATTCTCAAATAGCCCCAATCGAGGATCATCAAGAATGGAATATTGATGATGCAATGGAGATTGATGTGCGATCTGCATCATACTCTTAGAGAGTGTAGTAAGATATCACTTACTATGAGATACTAGGTATCTCATGATGCATGCACAAATACCTTAGAGGGTATTGGTATACCCATCCGAGAAATATTTTGATGTATTTCCACTATATGTGTCTACGGGTGTCTCGGTTAGTGGGAGCGATGCGATACTCCTTTGACTTGAGGTCAATACGCACGACATGTATGGAGTGATGAACTTTGACCATGACCGACGCTTGCACCCTTCCATGTGTAGATATGGTTTGGATTGGGTTCATCACGAAATGCATGTGCGTGGTAGTTGAGCCAAGAAAATGATTCATTCCTCAAAGTGGATTTAGAGAGAATACTCATCTTCTCATCATAATTGGATCAAAGTCATTGGCCAATGCACGTCAACTTGGACTTTGTGGCCAAGTGTGACATAAGCGATCAATTAGTGATTGGAGATAATATGATTTAGTTATTTGAATAGACACTTCATCATGTTCAGGACTAATCGAGTATTCGTGAATGAAAGGAGGAAATCGTAATAGCCCATGTTTCAGTTACATGTAGTTGCACGTTTCTCGCAACGTACCTCATATATTGAGAATGTCTGATTTATTGTCTAGGGTTCAATTAAGATCATTAGTTTGACTGATCGCTCGATATATGAGGGCCCATGGGTCACATAACAAGTAGTTCCCTTTTACGGATTAAAGTTGGTTGATTAAATGTTAAATTGGATTTAATATTTAATTTATGGAGAATTAATTAATAATAGATTAATTTGAAAATAATTATTATTAATGTTTAATTAAATTGGATTTAATTAAATAGGAATCCCAATAATAATATATGGAATATTATTATAGGTTTTAATATATATGGAATCAATTCCGTAGAGTTTTGATATACATGGGAATTAAATCCGTAGAGATTTTATATGTGGGAAATAAATCTAAGAGATTTATTTTATAAGATTAGGGATTTTATTTCCTAATCAGGTTAGCTTAAGATTTAAGCTGGGGCTCTCCCTATATATATGTGCTCTTAGGAATTCACAAAGAGAGTTAATTCATATTTTCTCCATAAGATATAAAGTTAGAATTTTCCTAGCAAATTCGTCTCGGGATTCAACGCTGGCAAATCCGTGCAAGTCTGTGATTGGGGATTACGTGGATACCGTAGTTGAGAAATATGCTCTCGAGTTACTGTAAGATTTCTTGTTATGATTATTGTAATCGTTTATGCAATTATATGTTCGTTGTTGGTGAACTGTTTAATTACACTGCGCATGTATTACGTGTTTACGTGCCTCTAAATCCCAACATGGGTGTCGAGTGCGTTGCCAATCTGCTTTGAGTATAAGTGGGAGAAATGTTATTAGGTTCATGTAGGAGACATTAGATGTCACATAGAACATGAGACCTGCTGTAGGGTATACTTAAAAGCAGACTTTGAGTATAAGTGGGAGATTGTTGGGGTTATACGTGAAAGTATGCTTTTACGTAATAACCGACTAATTTACTCTTATTTACTGAATATAAATTATTTTATCGTTGTTGCTTTAAATATAAATGAATGTTATTTATTTATTGCAAACCGTTCAATATTAGTACATATTGCATTGTAGTTAATGTGGTGATACCTGATCACAGAAGATCACATTAACAGTCCCTTGTAAATAAGCACATCTTCACAACCTAGATGAAACTGAACATCCCATTGATAGAGGTTGAAGTGTAACGTCTCAGATTGACATGTCTTGACCAAGAGATTGCACTAGCACATTGAGGTGTGCTGAAGAGGACCTACAAAGAGGATAAATTCTTCCGTACTAACTTATGGGATGAAGAATTAGACCTCAGTGGTTATTGATTTCTTAACCTCTGTCACTTAAATAGGATTGTGTGTAATTAATATTTATAGCTTTTGTTGGGATATTTTAGTTTTGATGAATTATGCCAAAACATTATCAACTTGTGTTTTTGAAGCTGATTTACAGATAACAAGTTGAGGGTGAACGAGAGAACAAATTGAGGGGGAACTCACGAAATCGCATTTAGATGATCGAGATCGACGAGGTCAGCAGATTTAGACCGACGAGATCGATGAGTAAGATGAGTTCCGGAGTTAACTGATGAGCTGAGCAAAATCGGAAGAGAAGAAAAGCTAAGCCACCGATCGAAGATCGATGACCGGATGACCCGATCGGATGACCGGAATAGACCCGATCGATGATCGGAAGAATGCACTCACCGATCTAGTGATCGGAGAGCGCATGTCGATCGTAAAGAAACCCACCGTAAGATCGAAAAGAAGGTTGCGGTCGTAAGAGGAGCGGATGAGACCGACGAGATCGACGTGATCGAGATCGATATGAAGATGAGCGGATGATCAAGATCGACGTGATTGAGATCGATGTGCTAAACCGATATGCTAACCTAATATGCTAAACCGATGTACTTTATCCGATGCGTATAAACTAATATGGTGACTGATGCTATATCGACCGATCATGTGAGTTGATCATATCAAAGTAGAAGAAATCGATATCGAAAACCGTAACTCATATCGATCGACGAGAAGTCATCTGAAGAGAAGTCATCTGAAGTCATATTCACTGAGAATCGAACGCCGATGATCGGGCTTAGCTCGAAAAGCTAGTGACTGAGGGTCGATTGTTCAAGACAAAAGAATCGAACTCGCCACCTGAGTGTCGAGATGCCCGACGTATAAGGTCCGGCGAAGAGAAGTCACCAAGGCTCGATAGACCAAAGGCTCGATGGAACCCAAGACACCGAGACTCGTGAGAATCTCGAATGATTCCAAGGCGAGGAATCTGAGGAATATAGCCGTTAGAATCAGCTGACGTGGACCAACGAGAGGAAGACAACCAGCCTGGAAAAGCTGCAAAAAGCTACAGAATAATATGGATTTGAATGTGACTCCATCCAACGGTAACATTCAAATCCACACTATAAATACAAGTTCTTCCTTCATAATTCGGTGTGGAAATGTGAGGAAGTGTGTGAAAAACACCATTGAAGCTACAGAGCCAAATCATCTAACATCTCCACCATAGAACACAGAGCAAGAAATACACACATATATCCAAAAGTGTTCTACCCTAGATCTAAGCACAAATGCCATATCCTAAGCTTAGAGAGATTTTCCCAACCTTAGCATTGAGGCTAAACAAATGTAAGGGAAAATCTCAACCTAGTTGGAAACCAAACAATCTTATACCCAAACCCAAGAGTCGGTTAAGTTTGTAGGTTGAGTGAGAACTCGGTAAACATCTAGCAATCCCGAAAGGGAGGGTAGGCAATCCCGTGAGGGTGATAAGTCCCATTTGAGTGTGAACTCGGTAAACATCTGTTGGGTGTTGGACTAACGCGTTAAACTAAGTCCAGTTGGTTAAGTAGGTGCCCCTGATGATAGGGAAGAGTGGATGTAGGAGTTGGACTCCGAACCACTATAAAATCGTGTGTTCTTTACTGCTTTATGTTCTTACTTGCCATATGCATTTGATTATTAAGCAAAACACATCGATCGGTCTTAAAAAAAATAAATTGGAATCACTCTGCCCTCACCCCTGTTTTATATGCACCGAACATAAACGTTTTGCTTCCGCACGCGCAAAATGGGTTTTCAAATCGGGACCAACAGCTTTGATCTGCGTTGGGTTTAGAGTCAGAGAGTGATTCTATACTTTGAATTTTGGGCAATATTATTAATTACATGACAATTGCTAAGATTTAATACAGAGCAACATGTGCAAGGAAGGTCTTGTCTGATTTGTCCCCTTGGTGGGCTCAGAAGTTTTATCATACCAAACCTTGCAAGTGAAATTATGTTTCCGGTATGGATAATAATGTTGAGATGTCTTTACTCCAAGGTAAAATATATTAATTAATATAAAGTCTTTCAGTGGCTTAATTAATTAATGGACTAAATAATCTTAAACACGAGAAATAATAATCGGGAGTCATATTGTTGTAATATGGGTTAAGTTGGATAGTGCAATATTAATTTTATAGTGGAGTAAATTAATATTAATGGGATGAATAAATATTGTGTCTCAATATTGAGAAATTCATAGCCCATTGGAGGTCCAATCTTAATTCTCCCAAAGGCCCCTCAAATAGCCCAAATATAAGTCCAATTAATGAAAAAGAGAAGAAAATATTGTTGCCTAATTTTCCTCAAAATTTTCGAAAATTATGGACAAGAAAGGGGAAAGATTTTCTTGATTTTCTTGAAAAGATTTTATGGAAAAGATAAGTATTCTTGGAATACAAGATTATCCCATAAATTCAAGAAATAAAATCTTGACTTCTTGGATATTGGATTTTTCGAAAATCCTATAGATATGGGAGGAAGAATTTTTTTGCGATTATTATGGAAATAGAATATATGAGATATATTCAAGATTTTATCTTGGGAATATACAAAGAAATTTCCCTAACCCTAATTAGGACACAAAATCTTGCCCCTCTCCCTACTCTATATATAGGAGATGATTTCTTCATCCCCAACACGGTTCTATGAGTTGGAAAAATTAGAAATCCACAAAGGCGGTGTTATATATTCTTGTGTTTTCTCTTTTATTAAATTTGTTCGTGGGAATCCTTCCACCGATTACGATCAAAGGACTTGGGGACATATTTGAGAAGGTGTTTTGGGTTGATCCATCTACTCAACGTTTGTCACTCCAAGAGGTATGTTTCTCGTAACTCCTAGTTCCGCATGTATAGGATTTACGTGAAACTTGTTGTACGCATGATGGTTGTTGGCTTTATTTGTTATTTGAATTAATATAGGATTAATTCATGCTAGTAATAAATAAATAATTTAAATATGTATTTAATTGCATCTCGAATAGATCCGGGCACCCTATTCCCCAACATAAGCTAACCTGACAATTTAGTGGGAGTGAGATCCTAATCACACTGGGCGATGCTACAAGAGTGGCAGCTGAAGCAGTGAGAGACGTGCAATTATCTTTTAGTGATACTCCCTCTGTCCCCCAAAAGTATGCTCAGTGGGCTGAAACATGTTTTACGAAAATGAAGATTAAATATGTTTATGGACACAATATTTTTTATTTTCATCATCCAACAATCACTTAATTACTCAAGTTATCATTATACTTTACTCACAATCAATTATGTTATTTATAAATGGACTTAATTTACGTTTTCGTAAAACATGTTTTAAACCTGTAAGCATACTTTTGGGCGACAGAGGGAGTATGATTTTAGTTTTGAGAGATGTTCTTTACCTTCCTAGCTTTAGAAAGTATTTAATTTCGATTTCTAAACTGTTTTTGCATGGATACTCAGTTTCTTTTAATAATCAAGTTACCATTTTTCAAAGCGATGAGTTTATTTGTCATGGAACGTTGTTGAACAATCTCTACACTATTAACTGTGCACACCACTCACAAAATGCATCCTATAACACATCAACTATTTTGAATAAAAGAAAGCCTTTTTTAGATGTGAACGAAACACTTCTGTGGCATCTAAGACTAGGTCATATTAATCTAAAAAGGATTCGAAAGTTGGTGAAAGACGGGTCATTGGAATCTCTTCGGGTTGAACCATTTCCAACTTTTGAATCTTGTTTAGAGGGTAAAATGACCAAGAGGGCATTTGGAGCCAAGGGGAATAGAGCCACTAAAGTGTTAGAAATCGTTCATACTGACTTATGTGGTCCAATGTCAATCAAAGCAAGAGGGGGTTACGAGTATTTCGTTACTTTTATCGATGATTACTTAAGATACAAATACATTTTCCTTATGAAGCATAAGTCAGAGACCTTTGATAAATTCAAAGAGTTTAAGGGCGAAGCAAAAAAACATAGGGAAAAGAGTATCAAGTTTCTACGATCTGATCGTGGAGGCGAATACCTCAGCGATGATTTTTTTGAACTACTTGTCAAATGAAGGGATCGTATCCCAATTGACTGCGCCCGGAACCCCTCAACAAAATAGGGTTGCAGAACGAAGAAACATAACTCTTTTAGAAATGGTCAGATCTTTGATGAGTTATTCAGATCTTCCCAAGTCGTTTTGGGGTCACGCCTTGGAAAACAACGACTTATATTCTAAACTTGGTACTATCCAAATCAGTTCCTAAAACCCCGAAAGAATTGTGGACCGGGCGCAAGCCCAGTTTGAAACACATGAGAATCTGGGGGTGTCCCGCATACGTGTTGGACAAGGAAGTCGGTAAATTGGATATACGTTCAAAATTAAGGTTGTTTATAGGATATCCCGAAGGAACGAAGGGGTGTATGTTCTATGGCCCCAAGGATCAAAGAGTTGTAATAAGTACACACTTTAGATTCTTGGAAGAAGACTATGTGAACAATAGGAAGCCCAACAAATGAGATGCCGAAATCTGCGGGCGGGCAGATGAGCGAAAGGCGTCTTGACCGAATAAGTTACACGATCTATTCGGACGTCTTGGCTGCCGAAAGTACCGCGGGCGGGGCAGATGGATAAATGGCGATGGCCATGATGCGCGCCGCCGCCGAGAGCCGCCGAGGCGCTTAGCGGCGCGCCTCGCCAAGCACCGCCGAGGTCAACTCGCCAAGTGGCCGGCCGGATGCGGGCATGCATCCCGGCTACGAGCTGCTTGGCGTGGCGTTTCGAGACGGAGTATTTTTTCGAGACGATCGAGTGGGAGAAATTTAAGACGGTGTTTCTCCAAGATCAAGCCAAGAAAAATCAAACCATGACAATTGGATAATTTGTGCCCAATATGTTTATTTTTCTGTTTTGCTTGATTTATTTTGTGCTATCTTATGCTTTATTTAATTTGTTTAAATGTGTTTGCATGAGAATTGCCCAATGAAAATCTCACCTTCAAAATTACTAAGTATGTTTAAATAATTAATTGACAATTTTATTCCGGATAATAAAATTGAATTAATTTTGACCTCCATGATTTATTTATTTGTGAATTATTTTGGATAAATTCCCCCCACGGGACGGTCAAAAGGTAGCTTTCACATGAATGAATTCCAAACGGATGATTGTGGGTTATTACTAGTGGCGACGATGACCCTCCCCACGAGGCTCGTTCAATACGAAATAATAATCCTGTATTTAATCATGGTTATTACTTAGGTATAAAATTGATATGCATATACTTCCCCGAAGTCCCTGTCAATTTTATATTGGTTAAGTGGGAGCCAACTATTAATCTGGATATTAAAGGTTTGTAACTATTCTTGTTTGTAACCTGCTTGAATGTGTTTAAATAATGACCCACCCCACGTGACTTATTTAAACTATTTTGAGATGTTGGCTGATGCATGTTCATATTTTTTGGAGATTTTAATATGATGCATGTGATCGAACCTTGTGATATATTTGTGCTTATGCATATTATTGTTTATTTCAGTTCATCATGTCGCAACCTTTTAATCCACTATTCAATATACTTAAAGACAATTTACTCACTGGATAAAATTTTGTTGATTGGAATCGTAAACTTACTATTGTCCTCACTGCACAAAGCCATAACTGGGTTCTGACCACACCTAAATCGGAAAAGCCAAAAGATGAGTCCACTAAAACGGTTAAGAAAGAGTATGCTGACTGGGAGCGGTCTAACGAAATGGCAAAGTGTACCATCTTGGCTTCTATGTCAGTTGTGTTGAAACACCAACACCAGAACGTTGAGACCGCTGCGGAAATCATGACTAGTCTTAAAGCGATGTTTCAACATTAGAACCGTGAGGCTCGTCAGATCACCATGAGGGACTTGCTCTCTATGAAAATGGTGGAGGGAACGCCCGTAAGGGAGCACGTTCTCCAGATGATGGCTCACCTTAATAAACTTGAGGTACTTGGCGCTGAATACGATATCGAGACCCAAATTGATTTCGTGCTCCACTCTCTACCGAAAAGTTTTGAACAGTTCAGGCTGAACTACCAGATGAATAATCAGAAGTTCTCGATGCCTGATCTGTTGCAAGCTTTAGTCTCGGCGGAGGCGATATTGGGGCAAAAGAGCCAAGCCTTGGTGGCAAATGGACCTTCTTTTTCTTCTTTTAGGCCAAGGGGTGGTAAGAACAAGAAAAGGGACAAAGGCCACAAGCAAGTGAACTCAAGTGTTGCCAATGACAAAGAAAAGGTGAAGAAGGGTGGTGGAGTGAACAAGCCAGCTAAGGGGTAGTGCTTCAACTGCGGTGAAAAAGGACATTGGAGGTCAGCCTGTTCCAGACCCAAAAGGAATGGAAAGAAAGGCAATTCTCATGCACTAGTTGTTGAAACTTGTTTAGCGGCGTATGCCTCCCATTTATGGGTGGTGGATACGGGATCCACTGATCATGTTTGTTTCACATTACAGGGGTTCAAGCGGATCCGACAACTTAGTGGGAGTGAGGTCCTCATCACACTGGGCGATGCTACGAGAGTGGCAGCTGAAGCAGTGGGAGAAGTGCACCTGTCTTTTGAAGACAGAGTTTTAATTTTAAGAGATGTTCTTTACGTTCCGAATTTTAGAAAGAATTTGATTTCAGTTTCTAAACTTTTTTATGATGGATATTCGGTTACTTTTAATAAAGTTGTTACCATTTCTCTTTTTGATAAATTTATCTGTCATGGAACGTTGTCGAATAATCTCTATACAATTAACTGTGCACACCACTCATGAAATACATCCTATAACACATCAACTATTTCCGAGAAAAGAAAACGTTCATCAGACGTGAACGAGACACTTCTTTGGCATCTAAGATTAGGTCATATAAATCCAAAGAGGATCCAAAGGTTGGTGAAAGACGGTTCACTGGAGCTTCTCCAAGTTGAACCGATTCCAACCTGCGAATCATGTTTGGAGGGTAAAATGACCAAGAGGGCATTTGGAGCCAAGGGGAATAGGGCCAAAGAAGTGTTAGAGATCGTTCACACAGATGTATGTGGTCCAATGTTAACCAAAGCAAGAGGAGGTTATGAGTATTTTGTCACTTTTATTGATGATTACTCAAGGTAGGCTTACATTTTCCTTATGAAGCATAAATCTGAGACCTTTGAGAAATTCAAAGAATTTAAGGCTCAAACAGAGAATCATAGAAAAAAATCGTATCAAGTCTCTACGATCTGATCGTGGAGGCGAATACCTCAGCAATGAGTTTTTGAACTACTTATCTGATGAAGGGATTGCATCCCACTTATCGCCCGGAACCCCTCAACAAAACGGGGTTGCAGAGCGAAGAAACAGAAATCTTTTGGAAATGGTTAGATCTATGATGAGTTATGCGGATCTTCCCAAGTCGTTCTGGGGTCATTCCTTGAAACAACAGCTTACATTCTGAACTTGGTGCCATCCAAGTCGGTTCCCAAAACTCCCAAAGAATTGTGGACCGGGCCCAAGCCTAGTATGAGACACATGAGAATTTGGTGGTGTCCGGCCTACATGTTGGATAAGGAAGCCGGTAAATTGGATCCTCGATCAGAATTAAGGTTGTTTGTAGGATACCCCGAGGGAACAAAAGGGTGTATGTTCTATGGTCCCGAAGATCAAAAGGTGGTCATAAACACACACTTTAGATTTTTGGAAGAAGACTATATGAACGAAAGAGAACCCAGAAGTAAGATTACCTTAAATGAGCTAAGAGGGCAAACCTCAATGCCAACTGTACAAGATGATATACCAAACGACACGCTTTCACAACTGGAGCCTCGTTGTAGTGGGAGGGTTGTAAGACAGCCCGAGAGATTCATGAGAATAGGAGAGTCCTCGGACTTGATTCCCGGACAAGATGAATCAGACCCATGGACATATGACGAGGCACTCCGAGACAAGGATACAGATTCTTGGCAAACAGCAATGAAAGCCGAAATGGGTTCTATGTTTCATAACAGAGTGTGGGAGCTAGTCGAACCACTTAATGGGGTCAAACCCATTGGTTGCAAGTGGGTGTACAAGAGAAAAAGAGGACCGGACGGGAAGGTGGAAACCTTCAAAGCAAGACTAGTGGCGAAAGGTTATACTCAGAAAGAAGGGATCGATTATGAGGAAACTTTTTCGCCAGTAGCCATGCTTAAGTCTATCCGTATTCTCTTATCGATTGCTGCACATCTCGACTTTGAAATCTGGCAAATGGATGTCAAGACAACTTTCCTTAACGGAAGTCTTGATGAAGAGATCTATATGCAACAACCCCAAGGCTTCATTGAAAAAGGCCAAGAACACCTAGTTTGTAAGCTCAAGAAGTCCATTTACGGACTCAAACAGGCATCCAGAGCTTGGAACCAATGTTTTGATCATGTTATAAAGTCTTATGGGTTCGATCAAAATGAGTTTGAAAGTTGTGCGTATAAAAAGCGTGTCGGAACTGCATTGGTATTCTTAGTACTATACGTAGATGACATTCTGATCATCGGGAACGATGTAAAGGTGTTATCAGACGTAAGGGCATGACTTTCAAAACAGTTTGATATGAAAGACTTAGGGGAAGCCGCACACATCCTTGGGATCAAGATCACTCGAGATGGCAAGAAAATGATGATAGGTTCGCAAGCTTCATACATAGACACTGTCTTGAAACATTTCAGCATGCAAGATTCCAAGAAAGGCTTCGTACCTTTCAGACATGGAATCCATCTATCTAAGAAAATGTCCCCTAAGACGCAAAAGGAGATAGATGACATGAAAGGTATTCCTTATGCTTCGGCTGTCGGAAGTCTTATGTATGCAATGCTGTGTACGAGACCAGATATCTGCTTTGCCGTTGGCATGGTGGCGAGATATCAAAGTAACCCGGGGAAAGAGCATTGGACGACAGTTAAAAACATTCTGAAGTATCTGAAAAGAACTCGGGATAGAATGTTAATTTATCAGTCAGATAGTCCAATCCCCATCGGCTACACGGACTCGGATTTCCAATCAGACTTAGATTCCAGAAACTATCTGCCTCAGTTAGTGTGTTTAAATATGATCACGTATGATTGGTAACTATTGCTTTGACTTATCATGGGTAGAGAATCAACGAGATTCAATACTTTTTATCTTGGGCAATATTATTGGTCACATGTGATTGCTAAGATTTAATACAAAGAATCGTGTGCAAGTACGCTTGTTTGATTTGCCCCCTTGGGAGGTTCATAAGCTTTATCATACCAAATCTTGCAAGTGGAATTAGTTTCCGGTATGGATAATAATGTTGAACCGTTCCTTGACCAAGGATAAAAGATATTAATTAATGGAAAGCTATTTCAGTGGCTTGAATTAATTAATGGGCTAGATAATCTTAAACACGGGAAATAATGACCGGGAGCCATATTGACTGTAATATGGATTAAGATGGATAGTGCAATATTAATTATGTAGTGGGATTAATTAATATTTATGGGCTTGAATAATATTGTGGCTCAATATTAGATATTCAAGGTCCATTAGAAGACCCAATCTTAATTCTCCTAAAGGCCCCCTGAATAGCCCAACATATAGTCCAATAACTGAAAAAGGTGATTAAAATAAAATAAATATTGTTGCTTATTTATCCAATTAATTTCGAAAATTATGGATGAGTTGGGAGAAAGATTTTCTTTGAATTATGTTATGGAATGAAGATATGTATTCTTGGAATACAAGATTATCTCATTAAATTCAAGAAATCTCCCACTTGGTTATCTATAATAAGAATTTCGAAATATTTGAAAATAAATGGCAAGAAAGATTTTCTTGATTTTCTTGAAAAGATATTATGGAAGATATGTATTTCTTGAAATACAAGAATATCTCATAAATTCAAGAAGATCCAAATCTTGGATTCTTGGCACCCTATATTTTCGAAAACTCCATAAAATAGAGTAGGTGGGATTTTTGTGGAATATTATAATTATGAGAAAAAGAATATAGGAGATATATTCAAGATTTCTTGGAGATCAAGAAAAGATTTTCCCACATTGTTTTATCACTAAAAATTCGACCACCTCATGCTATATAAATAGGGGATGATTCTTTCATTCCCAAGTACAATTCCATGTGCTGGAAAAATTAGTAAATCCACAAAGGTGGTGCAACATAATTTATTTTCCTTTTGTTAATTGTCCACAAGTGTCCTTCCACCGGATAGTAGAACAAGGGCTAAGGGAATACTTGGGAAGTCCTTTCGGTTAGTCTATTCAGCCACACCGTTGCCATCCCAAGAGGTACGTTCACGTAAACTCATAGAATTCCGCATGCGTAGGTTTTACGTGAATTATTATATGCATGATATGTTGTTGGATTATTATTTAAATTAATATATGATTAATTCATGCTAGTAATAATTATAAGAATTAAATTTGTATTTAAATATTCATTCCGAATAGATCTGTGCAACTTATTCCCCAACAACTGGTATTAGAGCCACGGTTTCGGGCTCTGAATTATTTAAATTGTAATTTAATTCGTTGATATTAAATTTGAAATTGAATAGTAGAATTGCTAGATCTGTTTTGTAGGTATCCAATTGTCATGGAATTTAATGTGTTTATTTATGCATGCATATAAATTGTGGTTTTTAATTCGATTCGTTCGGATTCATTTTGCCTCGTGAGAAAATCCACGAGTAGATTAGGATTTGTTTGATTTGATTAATGCAATAGACTAGTCTAGATCTAGGTTTATTTATTTTTTGTAAATAAATTGTAACCGGATCGAAAACGAGGACGGAGACGAAGAATTAAAGGACAAAATCCAGAACCGGGCGTAGGCGGCGTAGGAGAATTATGATTGGACCTTCTAATGGACCTTGAATATCTAATATTGAGCCACAATATTATTCAAGCCCATAAATATTAATTAATCCCACTACATAATTAATATTGCACTATCCATCTTAACCCATATTACAGTCAATATGACTTCCGGTTATTATTTCCCGTGTTTAAGATTATCTAGCCCATTAATTAATTCAAGCCACTGAAATAGCTTTCCATTAATTAATATCTTTTATCCTTGGTCAAGGAACGGTTCAACATTATTATCCATACCGGAAACTAATTCCACTTGCAAGATTTGGTATGATAAAGCTTATGAACCTCCCAAGGGGGCAAATCAAACAAGCGTACTTGCACACGATTCTTTGTATTAAATCTTAGCAATCACATGTGACCAATAATATTGCCCAAGATAAAAAGTATTGAATCTCGTTGATTCTCTACCCATGATAAGTCAAAGCAATAGTTACCAATCCCACGTGATCTTATTTAAGGAACGAAGATTAAGAAATAATGAACCACTGAGGTCTAATTCTTCCTTGTTCAGTTCTGAAGAATTTGTCCTCCCATAGGTCCTATTCAGTGCATCAATCATGCACTAGTGTAATCTCTTGGTCAAGACAAGTCAATTTGAGCCTTACACTTCAACCTTTCACGATGGGTTGTTCATTTCCATCTAGGTCGTGAATGACGTACTTTTAGTTACAAGAGACTGTTAATTTAATCTTCTGTGATCTGGTATCACTAAATTAACTACAATGTAACACGTACGACTTATTGAACAGTTATGCAGTAAATATATGCAACATTCGATAATATTTAAAGCATCAGTGATAAACAATTTATTTCAGTAAATAAGTCTGAAAATTCAGTATTGATTATACAAAGTAAAAAGCATACTTTCCAGTATAATCCCAACAATTACCTCAGATGAATTAAAAGGGCCATCTCCTATACCAACTGTACAAGTTGACATACCAAGCGTCACACGTACATGTTACCTGTATAAGTACACACTTTGGAAATTATAGTATAAATAGGCCTATATGGCCACACTTGTAAAGGGTTGAAAACTTAGACTCTTAAGCACTAATATTAAACAGAAATACCTGGCTTGGATGCCCCCGGACGTAGTCTTGTTCATAAGACGAACCGGGTCATCAATTTCTTGCTCATTTACATGTTCTTGATCGACCATAATCTACAAATAACACAGAATTATTGTTATGTTGGCCTAAATATAAACCAACCACAATAATTGGCGCCGTCTATGGGAACTTTTATGTTGAATTGTTCCTAAATTCTTAAGAAGACCCACTCGATATCATTCATTTGACAATGATGATCAATCAAGGTAATGCTACCGGACACGAAACAGACGCCCGCGATGGTGTTGTTGTTGGGAAATTAGGGGTACCGGGATCTATTCGAGGTGAATTTAAATACATATTTAAATTAATCAATTAATTACTAACATGTATTAATCCTAATTCAATTCAACATAATAATTAATAAGCAAATAAACATCAAGCGTACATGTATTTCACGTAAAACCTAAGCATGCGGAATCTAGGAATTACATAAATACTAACCTCTCGTAGAGACAACCGCTGAGACGATGGATCAACCCAAAGTGCCTTCTCAAATATGTCCCACGTCCACGAACGCAATCCGGTGGGAGGATTATCAACGAACGATTTTAATCTTTAAAAGAAAAGAAATTTTTTTGGCTACCACCTTTGTGGATTTCTAATTTTTCCAACACATGTAATTGCACACTCACAATTGCAGTTTTTCGAAAATACACAGTCTGTCGACGTTTCAAAATATTTGATATTTTATCGACGCTTATATTTTTCCGAAAAATCAATTTTCGTGTTGTGTTGGGGATGAAAAACTCATCCCCTATTTATAAGACAAGGGGTGGACGAAAATTTAGGTCTAGTTGGGCATTGGGAAATTTCTTTGCTTCTTTCTCAAGATACAATCTAGAATATATCCAATATATTCTATTTCCCAAAATATCTCCCAACAAAATTTCCTCCTCCTTTATTGTTCAATATTTTCGAAAATATCATATGAAATAGGAAGAAATAAGATCTTTTTCATTTCTTGAATTTATGGGATAAACTTGTATCTCAAGAATACTTATTCCATAAGATCTTTCCTAGAAAATCAAGAAAAATTCTTTTTCTCTTTCCTACTCAAATTTTCGAAATTATTGTGGAAAAATAAGCCAAAATATTTTCTTCTCCTTTTCATTAATTGGACTTTAGTTTGGGCTATTTGAAGGCCTTTAAGAGAATTAAGATTGGACCTCCAATGGACTATGAAGTTTTAATATTTAGCCAAAATATTATTCAAGCCCATTAATATTAATTTACTCCACTATAAAATTAATATTGAACTATACATCTTAACCCACATTACAACTTCACAATAATATAGCTCCCGGTCATTATTTCCCGCGTTTAAGATTATCTGAGTCCATTAATTAATTAAGCCACTGAACATACTTTATATTAATTAACATCTTTGTCGTTGGAGTAAAGACAGCTCAACATTATTATCCATACCGAAAATAAATTTCCACTTGCAAGATTTGGTATGATAAAGATTCTGAGCCCACCAAGGAGACAAATCAAGCAAGCCGTACTTGCACGCGATTCTCCGTATTAAATCTTAGCAATTGTCGTGTAATCAATAATATTGCCCAAGATACAAGGTATCGAATCACATTGATTCTTTTCCCATTATAAGTCAAAGCAATAGTTATTAATTTCACACGATCCTATTTAAGGAACGAAGATTAAGAAATAACGAACCACTGAGGTCTAATTCTTGTATATTCAGTACCGAAGAATTTATCCTCCTATAGGTCCTTTTCAGCGCATCAAGATGCACTAGTGTAATCCCTTGGTCAAGACAAGCCAATCCGAGCCTTACACTTCAACCTTTCATGATGGGTTGTTCATTTCCATCTGGGTTGTGAATTTGTACTTAGTCACGAGGAACTGTTAATTTGATCTTCTGTGATCTGGTATCACCAAATTAAATACAGCGTAACACGTACTGACTTTATCGAATGGGTATGCAATAAATATATATAACATTCATTCATATATAATGCAGCATGTGATAAATAATTTATTTCAGTAAAATAAATAAGAAATTCAGTTTGGTTATACAAAGTAAAAACATACTTTTCAGTATAACCCCAACAATCTCCCACTTATACTCAAAGTCTGCTTTTAAGTATACTACAATATGTCTCGTGTTCTATGTGACATCTAATGTCACCCCACACGAACCAAATAATATTTCTCCCACTTATACTCAAAGCAGATTGGCAATGCTCTTGACATCCATTCCTTCCACATGTCTCTCGAATGTGCTCTGAGGCAGACCCTTTGTGAATGGATCTGCTAGGCTGTCTTCAGATGCAATCTTTGCCACCTCTATGTCTCCTCTCTTAACGATTTCTCGTATAAGATGGTATTTTCTTTCTATGTGTTTGCAGGCCTTGTGGGCTCTCGGTTCCCTAGAATTTACAACTACTCCGGCGTTATCACAGTAAACCGTGATCGTGCTGGGCAAATCCGGAATGACGTCCAAGTTCACTAGGAAGTTCTTTAGCCAAACCGCTTCTTTCGCTGCTTCACAAGCAGCTACATATTTGGCTTCCATAGTAGAATCGGCGATGCATTTCTGCTTAACGCTTCTCCATTCATGGCTCCTCCCCCCATGCAAAACACACTACCCGAGGTTGACTTTCTGGAGTTTATATCTGATTGGAAATCTGAGTCCGTATAACCGATGGGGATTAGAGTGTCCGATTGATAGACCAACATTCTGTCCCGTGTCCTCTTCAAATACTTCAAAATGTTCTTAACCGCAGTCCAATGCTCTTTTCCGGGTTACTTTGATATCTTGCAACCATTCCTACGACGAAGCAGATATCCGGTCTCGTGCACAACATCGCGTACATGAGGCTTCCCACAACCGAAGCATAAGGGATGCCCTTCATGTCATCTATTTCCTTTTGTGTCTTGGGACACATTTCCTTGGATAGATGGATTCCATGTCTGAAAGGTACAAAGCCTTTCTTGGAATCTTACATGCTGAATCGCTTCAAAACGGTATCTATGTATGAAGCTTGCGAAAGCCCGATCATCCTTTTCTTGCGATCTCGAGTGATCTTAATCCCTAGGACGTGACCG
The DNA here is from genome assembly GCA_037126765.1 of Stenogyne calaminthoides. Lineage (NCBI taxonomy): Eukaryota > Viridiplantae > Streptophyta > Magnoliopsida > Lamiales > Lamiaceae > Stenogyne > Stenogyne calaminthoides. The sequence continues at coordinate 537,963 of JBBCBC010000056.1, forward strand.
GCTTCTCCCAAGTCCTTCATATCAAACTGTTTTGACAGCCATGCCCTTACGTCTGACAACATCTTTACATCGTTCCCGATGAGCAGAATGTCGTCTACGTATAGTACCAAGAATACCAAGGCAGTTCTGTAACTCCTTTTATACGCACAACTTTTGAAACTGTTTTGATCAAAATTGTAGGATTTTATAACTTGATCAAAACACTGATTCCAAGCACGGGATGCCTGCTTCAGCCCATAAATGGACTTCTTTATCTTGCAAACCAGATGCTCTTGGCCTTTTTCAATGAAGCCTTCAGGTTGTTGCATATAGATTTCTTCATCAAGACTTCCGTTGAGGAAAGCTGTCTTGACATCCATTTGCCAGATCTCAAAATCTAGATGCGCAACAATCAACAAGAGAATTCAGATGGACTTGAGCATGGCTACGGGCGAAAAAGGTTTCCTCATAGTCGATCCCTTCTTTCTGAGTGTACCCTTTCGCCACGAGTCTCGCTTTAAAAGTTTCAACCTTCCCGTCCGGTCCCCTTTTTCTCTTGTATACCCACTTGCATCCAATAGGTTTTACCCCATTAAGTGGTTCGACTTGCTCCCACACTTTATTGTGATCCATTGAACCCATCTCGGCTTCCATTGCTGTTTGCCAAGATATCGCATCCTTGTCTTGGATCGCCTCGTTGTAGGACCATGGATCTGATTCTTCTCCCGAGATCAAGTCCAAGGACTCTCCGATCCCTAAGAATCGCTCAGGTTATCGGACAACCCTCCCACTAGACGAGGTTCCGATTGTGTAGGTGTGACGTGTGGTATGTCTTCTTGTACAATTGACAATGGAGTTGGCCCCTTAAGTTCTTCAAAGGTAATCTCACTTCTAGGCTTTTTATCGTTCATATAGTCTTCTTCCAAAAATCTAAAGTGCGTACTGATTACAACCTTTTGATCTTCGGGACCATAGAACATGCATCCCTTCGTTCCTTCGGGGTATCCTATAAACAACCTTAATTCTGAACGTGCATCCAATTTCCCAGCTTCCCTATCCAACACGTATGCCGGACACCCCCAGATCCTCATGTGTCCTAAGCTGGGCTTGCGCCCTATCCACAACTCCCTAGGGATTTTTGGAACCGGTTTGGATGGCACTAAGTTCAGAATATAAGCCGTTGTTTGTAAGGCGTGACCCCAAAATGATTTTGGTAAATCCGCATAACTCATCATTGATCTTACCATTTCTAGAAGCGTCCTGTTTCTTCGTTCTGCAACCCCATTTTGTTGAGGGGTACCGGGTGCAGTCAACTGGGATGCAATCCCTTCATCCGACAGGTAATTCAAGAATTCATCGCTAAGGTATTCGCCTCCACGATCGGATCGTAGAAACTTGATACTCTTTTCCTTATGATTCTCTGTTAGAGCCTTAAATTCTTTGAATTTATCAAAGGTCTCAGATTTATGCTTCATTAGGAAAATGTATCCATGGCGTGAGTAATCACCGATAAACGTAACGAAATACTCGTAGCCACCTCTTGCTTTGATTTGCATTGGACCACATACATCGGTGTGAACGATCTCCAACATTTCTTTAGCTCTAAGCCCCTTGGCTCCAAATGCCCTCTTGGTCATCATACCCTCCAAACATGATTCGCAAGTCGGAAATGGTTCAATCAGGAGAGACTCCAATGAACCATCTTGGTCCAACCTTTGGATCCTTTTTGGATTAATATGACCTAATCTTAGGTGCCAAAGAAGTGTCTCGTTCACATTGGTCGAACGTTTCCTTTTGCTTGAAATAGTAGATGAGTTATAGGATGCATTGTGTGTGTGGTGTGCACCATTAATATAGAGATTGTTATGTAAAGTTCCATGACAGATAACCACATCGTTACGCAAAACAGTAACATGTTTAAAACGAACAGAATATCCATCAGCAAATAGTTTTGAAACAGAAATGAGGTTTTTGCGAAAACAGGAACATTAAGAACATCTCTTAAAATTACTCTTGTCTTCAAAAGACAATTGCACGTCTCCCACTGCTTCAGCTGCCACTCTCGTTGCATCGCCTAGCGTGATGAGGATCTCATTTTCACTAAGTTGTCGAGTTCGCTTGAACCCGTGAAGTAAACATGATTAGTGGACCCCGTATCCATTACCCACGAATGGGTAACATACGCCGCTAAACAATTTTCAATAATTAGTGCTGAGAATTACCTTTCTTTCCGGCCCTTTTGGGGTTAGAACAAACTTACCTTCAATTTCCTTTTGCAGTTAAAACACTTCCTCTTTGGATTTTTCCTCGACACCACCAGCATTCCTCATCTTTGTTGGGGTTATATCCCATCAATCTTACCATTGCCCTTGACAACAGTTGAGTTCGATTGCTTATGGCTTTTGGTCCTTTTCTTCTTCTTGCCTTCCCTTGGCCTAGAAGATGAAGACAGACCACTTGCCATCAAAGCTTGATTTTTTGTGCTCCATCAATGTCCGAGACCAAAGCTTGCAACAAATCAACTAGTGAGGCCAAATTGCTCAAAAAATTTTGGACAGAGATTGGAGTACCAAAGAACCTCAAGTTTGTTCAGATGGGCCATCAATTCTGAGGACGTAATCCCTTACGGGATTGCCCTCCACCATTTTTAGCGACGATTTCTCTCGCAAGGTGATCTGACGAGCCCCGCATTTTTGAATTTTCAGTTGGCTCATCTGATTTTTGGTATGTCAAGAATCCACTTATGCTTTTGTGAAGTTAGGACAATCATAACTTTTCGTTTCCAATCAATATAGTCTCCTATTCTATTGACTTTAAGTATATAAACAGTGGATTAAAAGGTTGCGACATGCTGAACTAAAACAAACACACATCTTGTATCAATATCTGGATCGATACAAGATTATCACATAATTCGATCACATGATTCATATTGAAATCTCAAAAAAAATATGAACATGCATTAGCCAACATCTCAAAACAGTTTTAAATGAGCCTCTTGAGATGGTCATCATTTAAATCACATTCAAGCAGGTTACAAACAAGAACAGTTACAAACCTTTAATTTTAAAAAAAATTAATAGTTGGCTCCCACTTGACCAATATAAAATTGATAGGGACTTCGGCGAAGTATATGCATATCAATTTTATACCTAAGTAATAACCATGATTAAATACAAAATTACTACTTAGTTTTGATCGAGCCTCTTGGGAGGGTCATCGTCGCCATTAATAATTATTCACAATCATCCATTTTGAGAATTTATTCATGTGAAAGCTATCTTTTGGCCGTCCCTTAGGGGAATTTCTCCAAAAGAATTCACAAATAAATAAATCATGGAGGTCAAAATTAATTTGATTCAAAACCGAATTAATTATTAAAACATACTTAGTAATTTTTGAATTTGAGATTTTTCGTTGGACAATTCTCATGCAAACACATTTAAACAAATTAAATAAAGCATAAGAAAATACAACAATAAATCAAGCATAACAGAAAAATAAACATAATGGGCACAAATTATCCAACTGTCATGGTTTGATTCTTCTTGGCTTGATTTATGAAGAAACGTCATCTTGAATTTCTCCCACTCGTTCATCTCGAAAAGAACCCCGTCTCGAAATGCCGCGCCAAGTAGCTCGTGTTGTGTTCGATATAATAAATCAGGATTAATTGAACATCAAAGAGCGACACGTGTAATATTCGAATATAATAATCATGCCCGGTGGATGAGTTACTTTTTGTTCGCCAACCGATCAGAATTGCTCGGCCAACCTACCGAACAAACGTATCCGCTACTCAGATCGGAAAGAAGGAGTTAAAAGAGCCAGGTCAGTATGTTCGAACTCAGATCTCCTGAAGAACTCAGACATCCTAAAGGGTCAGAGTGCTCGACGCTCAAATATCCCGGACCAATATCCCGAGGAATCGGTTGTGCTCGAGGAGGACAATTTTCCAATATAAAACCCGACAATAAAACCGACATGATTAAAGGGCGAACAAAAAAGTCCAACCGAACAAAAGATTAATTTGGACGATCAAAAGAGCGTCCTACAGACGAAGTTTGTACAAAGATCGATCTAGAAGATGAAGTCAGAAACGTGGCAACACCACCGGTGTTCTTGCATGATTCAAAGACTCCAGCACATGCTATACCAATCCAGCACATGCTTGTCGGAGCGCGATAAAAGGAAGAAAAAAGAAGAAGATAAAGGTTCAGAAAATAATCCCAGAAAAGTAGCCTACAAAAATCCCTAGAGAGGTGAGGAACCGAAAAATTAGAGTGTTTATTCACATATACGAGAAACCCTAGAACTCATTTGCTAACCTGCATCGATTCATCTTCTTAAGATGTATCAAGAACTGTACGTGTAAAGCTCGTAATACTACATCCTGGCTTGGTATGCCCCCAGAGTAGTCATTTCTTGACGAACTGGGTCAACAAATTCATCTTATTTACTGTTTATTTTACACGTATATGTTTTGTTTGCGAGTTGTAATCAAATTAGCCACATAATATTCATCAACCAAAACGACTCGCGACAATTGGCGCTAGAAGGAGGGTGTCGAAAGAAAAATTCGTCGAAAACATCGTTGAATTTTCGAATCCAAATCCAAAAAACCAACCCATACACGAACCCCTAGTTAGCCGAGGCAGAAAAAAGAAATAAAATGCCTCAATCTAGGAATACACAAACGGAGAAGTCGGAACAAAGCCGACCATATGACCGTAGAGAGGCCCAGCGTCAGCCTCATAAAGATCAGGCAGCGGAGACTATCAACCTTGAGGATATAGCCAATGATCCGTGGCATTACACAAAAGCCATCACTTTCTTGTTGCGAGCACGTAAAGAGAGGGCGTAAAAAGAATTAATGGCGGGTTAGAGGCTCAAAAGCAGAAGAACAACACTCGCGATACACCCGACAAATGAAAGCAAGCTAAAAAGAAAAATCGCAAAAGCGACCGAAGAAAAAATGATGATACGTCAGATGACGCAATGAAACGGACCTCAAGGTCTAGACCATCGGGGTTTGACGTTTGAGGCTCTCCGCCAAAAGACCGAATCGGCAATAATAAGCGGCGATCCGTGAAAGAGACATCCAATAGAGATGCCCGCACATTCGGATCTTCAAAAGCATCCGCATACCGAACAAAAATCGGGGGAACAAAGTCGCTTATCCATCACCGATTGGGTAGTCAAGGACAAACTTGGAGAGGGGATCGCCCCATCACGAGCATGATCCACGAGATCCTCATGATGGGAAACAACCCCAATCTAAGTCTATCACCCCACAAAATTTGCGGAAATGCAAAAAGCCATCGAGGATTACAGCCGATCCGCCGCGACTAAGGGCCACCCTCGAACGAGCACCGCATGCCTTTGTTCGCCATTATCACCAGCGATCATGGCGGCGGAAGTACAAGAGAAAGTCGCAAAGACCCGACCGCCAATTCCCATTTTCGATCTTTGAGTCGGATCCTCATGTCCATCTCAAAGAAATATTCGACTTTATGATCGCGATGGGGCTACAGACGCGACGCCTTATGCCGGGTCATTCCCCATGAATTTGGGTGATCGGGCACATAGGTGGTTTACAACTTTACCCGCCAAGTCCATCACGCCTTTTCGCACAAATGGGGCGGCAATTTTGTCCCACTTTTCATCCATGTGTGCTTTCGCCTGCAAAACAAAGGTTGGCGACTTTTCCCAATTAAAAGGTGAGTCCGATCGATCATACATAGAAAGATTTGATAAATGTTTTTATGATGGAGCCCCAGGTTTGAAGAGGATGCTAAGATCCTCGCGGTGGTCGGAGGCCCCGACTTTAAATACTGATACATGTGGAAGGCCATGCATCAAGATTGGCGAACTCATACTCGAGTTTAGAGAGCGAAAGCAAAAAAAATCATAGCCATGCAAGATTTGCTCGCACAATCACAATTGAGACAGAGCCTATCGCTAGGAAAGTTTTTCGAAAAGAAAACGACGAATGAAGGGGGTACAGACCCCCGACCTCCTTCAAATTTTTGAAAAAAAGAAATAGAAGCAAATGCCCCACGAAGTCTCTTGGGCGTTTTAAAAACTATCTTTAATCAAATTAAAGATCGGGACATGTTGGACAAAAGCAAGAAGAATTGTAATGGATAAGCGTCGACTAACGCTTCCAAATATCAGAATTATCACGAGTACATCGGGCACAATCTGTAAAATTGCGCGATTTACTCCGCCAACTTTGGAAGCTATATGAAGAAAATCGTCTTTCCCCATTCTTAAAAAAGCCAAATAACGAGGATTCGCGAACGTAAAAACCGAAGACCGGGGGAAAGCGAAAAGGCGAACAAACATTTGACAATCCAGAAAGAATCACGTAAGAGATCCGAACGCGCCCAAAAGAGGGCCTCCTCTTTTGTGGGAAGAGGTCGAGAAAGCCAAGAAATCCACATGATACGTCCTGATTATGGTCCTGTGGGTGGATGTTACCAAGCGCCAACGTTATCTAACAGACGCAAAAAGATGGAGATGCGTGCCATGCAGAACATCCATCAGGTGAAGGTGGCGAGTACATCATCCAGTTCCCCACCTACACACCAAATCATTTTCTCGGAGGACGATCTCGACGGAATTATAACTCCCCACAATGACTCCTTAACCATCAGTGCTCGTCTCCTTGGGTTGAAGGTACATCGCCTCTTAGTTGATACTGGAGCTTATGCGAACATTTTGTTCGTCAATACCCTTCGCCAGATGGAAAAACAAGTTGGGGATTTGAGCAGTTATATTGAACCATGTAATCATACTATAATGGGTTTTGGGGAATCTGTAACCCGACCCTATGGTATGATTAGGTTAGGAGTCGAGCTAGAATCAACTTTGAATTCGGACATTAGACGAACTAGAATGTTAGATTTTGTAATCGTCGATGTTCAGTCTACTTATAACGGGTTTCTAGGTCGCCCGTTTATTCAGGAATTCAAAGCGGCTTGTTCCACGACATTACTATCGTGTTAAATTTCCAACACAAGATGGAACAGTAAGGCGTAAAGGAGATCGGAAGAAAGCTCGAGATTGTTTGCTATCGTGTGTACCGAAAAAGACAAAGTATCGTCCAATATGATGGAGCGAACACGGAGATTGATAAGCCTAGCCAATGAGCAAATATCTCACCGAAAAGATCTTCCGACGAACATAAGTTCGACGAAAGCATAACCATTCGTCTCGCGAAAGCACGTATATGCGAACATAAACTTCGGGAGACAACTAATTCCCCGATCTCCTAGATCAAATGAATATTGATCACCGAACGAGCAATCGGACTAGAGAGCCTCGATAGGTTTTGAACCCATGGAGGTTGATGATGAGAGCCCCGGATCCATCCAAGACCCTCGATGGAAGCAAAAAAAGGAAGCAAAGATCCTCGTTGAGCAATCGATCCAATCAAGATTCGACCCGAATGGACTGAAGCTAGAAGTGTTCGTTGGTTCGCATTATTACGAACCAATCCGAATGTAAATAATTACTTACCTTCAAGCAAATTTAGATGTGTTCGCATGGTCACACGAGGACATGGTTGGAATAGATCCAGAGCATGCCTGCCACTCCCTCAACCTTGATCCAATACAAGCTCCAGTTGTCCAAAAACGCAGAAAGTTTAGTCCGGAAAAATATGCGGCGATGAATAATGAAATCAAAAAGTCTGGCTGGACAACAAACCGATCCGAGAGGTAAAATGCCCAAGATGGCTTATAACCTCGTGCTCGCTTCGCAAAAACAAAATGGATCTTGGAGATCGTGTATTGATTTCACTGATTTGAATAAGGCATGTCCAAAAGATAATTTTCCGATGCCACACATTGATTATTTGGTTGATAATACAGCGGGCCATGAACTCATGACATTTATGGATGCGTTCGCTGGTTATCACCAAATACCGATGCATCCGAACGATCAAAAGAATACGGCATTCTGCAGTGAAAAGAACATGTCTTGTTAACGCATGCCATTCGGATTAAAGAATGCCGAGCAACGATCAACGTTTGGTGAACAAAATGTTCGACGAACACATCGGCCGAAAATCGAGGTATATATCGATGATATTGTGGTAAAGAGCGAACATAAGGAAGACCACATCACCCACCTCGCAAAAAACGTTTGATATCTTGAGGAAGTATAATATGAAGTTAAATCCCAAGAAATGCGACTTTGGGATTCATTCAGGAAATTCCTCGACATATGGTTAGTCAACGGGGATTGATGCGAACCCATCAAAGATTCAAGCCATGCTCGATATGCAAGCCCCCAGAAATGTGAAAGAGGTCCAAAAGTTAACCGGACGATTAGCCTCCGTGAGCGGTTTATATCATCAATAACCGGGACAAATGTAAACCTTTCTTTGATGCATTAAAGAAGGGGAAATTTCGTGGACCGAGCATTGCCAAAATGCATTTGAATCATTAAAGCAAAGACCTTGCGGAGATACTCGACACCTTCGCCTAAGCCTACCCCAAAGAACAACTCTATCTCATCTTCTTTGCGTCCCAACATCTTGATCGATCTTGTGCTCGTCACGCGCGAAGGGACCACACATTTGCCCATTTATTATGTTAGCCAAGTCTTAAAGAGGCCGAGCTCCGGTATCCTCCATCGGAAAAATTAGCATACGCCCTCCGAATGAGTGTGCGAAAATTGCGACCATATTTTTTTCGACCACTCGGTTGAGGTATTGACCATTTCCATTGCGCTAAGTCCTCCAATCGACCCGAGATACTTTGGGCGATTGCTCAAATGGGCGGTGGAGTTAGATACATTCGACATTACTTTCGCTCCACGAACAAAGAATGAAGGGGCCAAGCTATGGCGATTTCATGGTTGAGTTGACATATCCACAAATTCTGAAAAATTGTCGATCAACCATGGCACATGTATGTTGATGGTTCATCAACAAGTTCAAGAGCCGAGCAGTTCTCATCAAATTTCAACCAGTGAACGTTTACAACAGCCATCCGATTTGATTTCCCAGCTACAAATAATGAGGCTGAATATGAAGCTTTGATCGCTGGACTACAGATGGCAATGACAATGGGAATTCAGAGGCTGATGATCTATAGCGATTCTCAGATAATCGTTTATCAAGTAACAGGCGAGTATGAGGCCCGAGGCGAACAAATGGCACAATATCAACAACTAGCAAAAGAGTTGCTCGAGCATTTTGACCAAGTTTTCATTGAACAATTACCACGATTGGGTAATTCATTCGCTGATGCTTTGGCACGCCTGGCAACAGCAGAAGGAGTGACGAACACAACAGACATTGTGGTCGTCACAGCCTGTACGCCATCAGTTCCCAGAATTACGATCGCCCAAATAACAAGCGAACAAGAAACTTGGATGACTCCAATAATGAGTTACTTACAAAAGGGACTTCTCCCTGAGAATAGGGCACAAGCTACTCGCCTCAGGTTACAGTCTGCTCGATATACTATTATAGACGAGCATTTGTACAAAAGAAGCTTCTCACTTCCACTTCTGAAGTGTATCACTCCTGAAGAAGGACATGTACTTCTGCAACAAATCCATGACGGATGTCACGGAAATCATACAGGGGGCTTGTCCTAGCACACAAAAATAATCGAACAAGGTTATTATTGGCCAACCCTCAAAAAAGGATTATTTCGCGTATGCTGCTCGCTGTCGTCATCGATGCAGTACATGCTCCGCTTATTCATAGCCCACCTGAAGAATTGGTGTCAGTTTATAGCCCATGGCCTTTTGCCAAATGGGGGATCGATTTGATTGGCCCATTTCCCACTCGCACATCGGGAGTTAGATATCTTCGTGGTGGCCATTGATTATTATACTAAATGGGGAGAAAGTTGAGGCCATTGTCAAGATCACCGAACAAAGGATGTGGAACTTTGTTTGGAAAAGCATCATCTGTCGATTTGGGCTTCCCCAATCATTGGTCACTGATAACGGCAAACAATTCGATGGAAGTGAATTCAGACAAAATTGTGCTCGGCATTTGGGGCATAAAAAGCACTACTCAACTCCATATTATCCCCAATCAAACGGTCAAGTTGAAGTTGTTAATAAAATTATCAAGCATACCCTCAAGGCTAGACTTGATAATTCCAATTCGAGGATGGGTTTGAAGAATTGCCTCAAATATTATGGGCTTATCGAACAACTTTCGAAACATCAATGCGGAGACCCTTTTGCTTTAGCATTTGGTGCGGAAGTCATTATACCAAAGAAAATCAAAATTCCAAGTCATAGAACAATGATTTTCGAGAGCATATTAATGATCGGTAGCGCCGCTCTGAATTTAGACTGTTGGAAGAAAAAGAAGGAAGGAGGCTGATTTCAAGAATGCTATGTACAAAAAGAGATCGAAAAAGTTTTATAATTCCAAAGTCCGAATCTTGCGCAGGATCAATGTGGGCGAAATTTGGTTTTAAGACGATCGATGGGGGTACCCGGTGGTGTGTTCGGTCGAGCATGGGAAGGTCCTTTCGAGAATCACGAACGTTTACCAAACCAGGCATATGACTTGGAGGACTGAATGGAGTCCCATTGTCTTACTTTCGTGGAACGTCAAAATTTGAAAAAATATTATCAATAAAAGGCGAGTATAGTATCGGCCGAACAAAGTTAAAAACAAATAAAAAGCGAGCATATTGTTGGCCAAACACAATCGACCATTCGGTTCAAACGAGTAGGACGACCATAAAAAAGAAGAATATATTATTTTCGATGCATATCTTCAAGAAAAAAAAGACTTTGGATGACAGAGATATTCAACGAAAGTTGTCAATAGAAGATACGGTTCGGAGCGAGTTGACAAGTGGTGGCGATATGCGAGGATGAGTTAATTTTTTGAGCAAGAGCGAGCGGATTGAAAAAGGAGAGCAAAAATAAGAGAGCTACCATATCTATCCCCAAAATCTCCTCCGGTTCTATAAATAGGGGCATGTCATGGTTAAGTCCAGCAAAAAAAAAAAAAAAATGAAGATGAAGAAAAAAAGGAAAAATACTTGCGATTCTCGGAAAGGAAGATGGTTTAGTATGCCCCAAGACGTAGAAGAATCCAGGCGATTCGATCATCGTTTATTCGAGCATCCGTCCGGATCTGAGTCTTTTACCCCATATTCATTACGAAAGAAAAGTTTTGCTCGGAAGAGTCATGGTTGCCACTCCATTTTACGCATGAATAGCCATGAGTCCCCATGCATCCCCAAAATCTCCTCCGAAGGGGAGGGATGTCATAGTGTCCACCCAAAATAAGATGCCGACCACAATGCTTGTCCGGGGTGGGACAAAAAGTTTATCTTCTTCTTTTTTAGGCGAAAGAGCATGTTACAAAAAAAAAAAAAGGTATAACCACAATGTGTCCAGACATCCTTTATCTTCAACATCAATTCCACCGGGTAGACAAGGATGACATCCTTGTCAACATCAATTCCGGACAAGACAAGGTTTAGATTCAAAACCCCAAAACCCCGTCACATTAACAATAGTTGTGTAATAGATAGTCTTCTTCAAATATGAACGATGTAATAGAATACAAAGTGTTGCAAAAAGAAAAAGAAAGATATATGTACTTTTGTTCGCTAAAGAGTTTCTAGTTCAGGCCTATTTGAGGTCGCACCTAAGCCGGACGACCCGAACAAAGACGAACGAGCCCAGGTCTATGTTCACCTGACGAACGAATTCGTATTCTGATTCCCGCAGCAGAAAAGCGAGTAATGGGTACGCGCAGTCACATAAAATGATTAGTACTTACAGATATACCCGAAGACGAAGCGGGTGACGAAAAGCGGGTCGCAGCCTAAATAAGACGGCCCGAGTAATGAAGTGATCGCGACCTAAATAAGACGATCGCGCACCAAGAAAGGGGGGGTTCATAAAGTAACCCATCTGGTCGCATCTAAATAAGACGATCAACCGATTGCAACGTCAATAAGACAATCAAAACCGAAAGAAGTCAGGAGCGGGCATAGGCAAACCCAATGTTCGAATTCATTCAGAAGAAAAAGGCAAAAACTGGAAAGCAATAAAGCGAACGTAAAGCAACAAAGCAAATATCAAGCAACACAAGTATCAACATTCATCCTCAACAAACAGGTCAGAGGAAACAGTTCAGTATGTAATCCATTTGTTCAATTGAAGAAATGTTCGGACAAAAGAAAAAGTATCAACAAGAAACAGTGTTAAAGATATATTGTTCGAACTAAAAAGTGAAGAAGACAAAAAGTTACACAAGTTTTACAAAGAAAAAAAGACATCAAGGTGCAAAGTCAAAATTGGGGGTAGACGGAAGAGAAATGTCGAACACATTATGTTCGATCCCCTCAACAGCTTCAGATTGTCCAGGTATCAGATGCTCGCTGGGAGGCGCATTTTGCTCGGTTGCAGGAGGTTCTTGCTCGCCCTGTACCTGATTGGTCCCAGATTCAGTGAGAAGATTTTGATCAGCAACCTCAGTAACAATAACGTCTGAGTTCTCCTCTTCATCCAGAATTGGATCGTCAAGTTTGATCCCTTCAGGAAGAACAGAAAAGTCACACAGACCATTCAAATCCGACATTGGGAGGTTGCGATCTGGAGGATTATCAACCGTGTCTTCTTTGAAAAGTCGGATATGAGAGGGGCAATTTGCTCGCTGTTGAGTATGTGACGAACAGATCGAACAGCATCGGCAAAAGCGCAAATATACGAGAAGTTGGACATGGAGTCAATAAACTCGTCATCATGCAGCTTTGAGTTTTCGAGGCCTAAACGAGTATTAGTCTCTTCAGCAATGATGAGCTGTTGGCCAAGTGCGTCCCTCTCACTTTCCATTTTTTCAACACCAGCCCGGAGTTTACGAAGCTCAACATTCATTTCTTCTTGAGCCCTTCGTATATTGATCACCTCCTCCTGAGACTGATTCAGTGCCTCTCTTGTTTGACGAGCATCCTCTTGAGCTAGGCGAGCATTCTCTTGAAATTGGCGAGCATCCTCCTGAGCCCGTTGGGCGCCAGCTTGTCTTAAAAAAGTTTTGCTCTGAGCGATTTCACATCCGGACCTGTTCATTTCGATCACTTTATCTTCAAAGTTCCTAATCAAAGCCAAATAATTGGCTTGGATGTTAGCGGATTGAGCATAAGCTTTCTCAAGAGCGACCAAAGATTGACCTCAAGCACCAAATTTCAAACGATAGTTTCAAGGGGGGGACCCGTAGTAGACTCCTCCAGATCAGTAGTCCACGCTCGAACAGGAGTCTGGCAAGCTTTTTGAACATGCTCCGGCACGCCTGGAACTTTGCGAACACTCGGCGAGCAAAAGTAATTCTTTAGGTTGGGCATTAAAGGCGACAACCTGCTCAACCTACAGTATATACATATTTGACCAAGTGAGTATAGAGATATCGACCAGAAACCAAAGCAGCAACAGAGCGAGCAAAATGTACCGCTTGGCCGAAATGGATCCCATCCCAGGAATGATTTATCTTCGGGAGATCGGAGCTCGGGGTCTAACGGAGTCCATGATCGGGGTCCAGCTGGAGGGGGAGAAGATGTGCCAACTTCCATTTCGACAATCTGCGAAATGGGACCAACAACAGAGGCGGCCGCTCTGATCGCCTCGACGGTAGGGGTCCGAGTCGACTGGACCAAGATCGATGCTTGTCCGAGTTTGCTCGATCGGCCCTGCTCGCTCGGGCCCTGCTAAACTGCCCCTGCTTCACGATCTCCACCCTTGGTCTTTTTCGGTGGTGGAGTTGTTCGCCCCCCATGTTCACCAAACGGGAGCCCTCCAGGCTCGACTTGATTCTCCAGACCGGATGAGGGTCGTTTGGCCCCGCTTCGCCTCCTCCCTCTACTTTTCTTTGAGCCTCTCGCTCAGCCTGAATCCGAGCAAGTTCCTGTGACCTTTTTCTTCGAGCCATCTCAGTGTGTTCAGATGTACTCACAAATGATGGTCACAAATTTCGGAAAAGCTATAAATAAAATGAAATCGAGATCAATGGGTAACAAAATAACAAAGAGACACAAGACTTATACAAAAACAAAAGATAATCCTTACCGGAAGGATCAACAGCAACAAGATGATGAGGAGGCACGAACAAACCTCCTTTCTTTCTCTCTTCGGCGGTGTTCAAAGTTATCACAGATCTTTCTGAACGAGATTCCAGATCAATCTGCCAAACGCCTTTGTAGTAGCGCGTTTGTTTCCTTATATCCGTCGCAGGCTTGAATCCTGAAATAAAAAGTGAGTTAAAATCGGTTCAAATTGAAGAATGAAAGATACAAAATCACTTACTTGATACACTCCGAAGTCAGTGGGGATGTCCAAGCGAGCATTTGGCTCGCTTCCAGAGGCCGGACTTTTCCAATCGCCCCTTACGAACCAGAACTTCTATTTCCAGTCACTGATTTTGTTCGGCACATCCTCGATAATTTTGCACTTGGCGTTAGCTTGCATAAACAACCATCCGTGTTCGCCCCTCGGACGAGTCAAGTGCACTAACCGAGCAAGTTCAGTTGCCGAAGGATAATACCTTGGTTTCATTTTGCCGAACAAAGTCAAAAAACTCATAATCATATGCCATCCGTTCGGTTTAAGGCTTGCGTAATGGTGATATTCCACTCCACGAGCAAGCGGGTGATTGCTTGGATGGAGAGGAAATCGAAGGCCAGCCTCCATGGTGTCCAAATTCAACTGCGACACAACCCCCTCGGGGGTTGGTCACCCGCTCATCGGGACCGAGCCCGAAAAAAAGACATCCTTAGGGGTTTCATAAATTCTATGCAAATTGAAACAGCATATCTACATCAATTATGCTCGCTATTTTGCTCGCTGGGTACTCGTTCTCTACACTAATCCTATGAGGTTGTTCGGGCAAACCAAAATTATAACGAGCATTGTACTCGCTATATGTTGGACTGTGAGGGACACCAACAGTATACCGAAGTTTGAGTTTTGCCCACCATCTACACCTATGTTCGATTAATTAAATTCTGAGTTGTCAAAATTTCCCCCCTCACAAGAAGATCATTTACTTCACATCAACATTATCAATAGCCCTAGACCTAGTTTGAATTTGGGGCTAAGAATTATAATCAAAATCGTCCGACCCGAATCGTTCTGGTCAAACCCTATATCCGACTCCGTTTGGGCTTTATCGGAGTCAGAAGAAAGAACGGTAAATGGTTGCCGAAATTGCCAACGGAATCCTGAATTCGAGGCATTTGCCTCCGATGTACTTACATTATTACGGGGGATTCTACTAATAGGGGAAGACGAAGGGGAACTATGATGGTCGGATTGAACAGAGGAATTCGAGCAAGAGGCCATAATTACAAAATAGAAGAAGAATGCAGCGGTTACCTGAATGAATTTCTTCGCCGGAACAATGAAGCCTTCACCGGAAACTTTCGAACGCGGAAGACAATAAAAGAGCAGAGGAGAAAAGAGAAAAAGTTTAAGGCGGAGAAATATGGTTTATATAGACATCGGGTACAAATTCAAAAATCCAGCGCGGAATTCGAAGCGATGCCAAACATGGCCCAATCAGATTTTAACAGCCGGGCCCAATGTAGAATACAAAGCGACCCGGCTGGGGGGTATTGTTGTGTTCGATATAATAAATCAGGATTAATCGAACATCAAAGAGCGACACGTGTAATATTCGAATATAATAATCATGCCCGGTGGATGAGTTACTTTTTGTTCGCCAACCGATCAGAATTGCTCGGCCAGCCTACCGAACAAACGTATCCGCTACTCAGATCGGAAAGAAGGAGTTAAAAGAGCGTGTCAAGATGTTCAACTCGGATCTCTCAAGAACTCGGACATCCTAAAGGGTCGAGTGCTCGACGCTCAAATATCCCAAGACCAATATCCCGAGGAATCGATGTGCTCGAGGGAGGACAATTTTCCAATATAAAACCGACAATAAAAAGCCGACATGATTAAAGGGCGAACAAAAAGTCCAACCGAACAAAAGATTAATTTGGACGATCAAAAGAGAGCGCCCTCTGCATTTAAGTTTGTACAAAGATCGATCTAGAAGATGAAGTCGAACGCGGCAACACCACCACGGTGTTCTTGCATGATTCAAAGACTCCAGCACATGCTATACCAATCCAGCACATGCTTGTCGGAGCGCGATAAAAGGAAGAAAAAAGAAGAAGATAAAGGTTCAGAAAATAATCCCAGAAAAGTAGCCTACAAAAATCCCTAGAGAGGTGAGGAACCGAAAAATTAGAGTGTTTATTCACATATACGAAAACCCTAGAACTCATTTGCTAACCTGCATCGATTCATCTTCTTAAGATGTATCAAGAACTGTACGTGTAAAGCTCGTAATACTACATCCTGGCTTGGTATGCCCCCAGAGTAGTCATTTCTTGACGAACTGGGTCAACAAATTCATCTTATTTACTGTTTATTTTACACGTATATGTTTTGTTTGCGAGTTGTAATCAAATTAGCCACATAATATTCATCAACCAAAACGACTTCATGACATTTCGCGGCACGGATGCTCGCGATCCGCCGACCCACTGGTGCCGAAGCGATCACGCCGTCGCCATATAAACGCTGCGTGCACCGCCAGCCGGTACTCAGCAGCATCCGGCTTTGCTCCGCCCGCCGGCTTTCAGCGAGCGCCGCCCGCGCTCTCCTCGGCGAAACGCCGCGTACCGCGCCCGTGCGCGTGCAGCCAGCGTCACGCTTCCCGATCTTGTAGCCTTGTTCGCCCAATCTTAGCGCCTTCGCCTTCTCGCACCAACCCGCGCCTACGCCGCCCAGCGCCGGTGTCGCTAGCCCGTCTTCGCTACACGTCGCGCCAGCAGTCAGTGACCCGCTGGCGCCGTCGTCGTACCTGTCTTGGCGCTGGCGAAATCGCGTCGCCCAGCGTGCCTCACTTAACACGTTCGCCTTGATACTACGCGTCGCCATCTGATTCTGAGTGCATTTAATTTCTAGGTCTTAAATCTTCGTCTTCGATCAAGTTATAATTTATTTAACAAAAAATAAATACACCTTAAAAATAGACTAGTCTATTCACATTGAACAAATCGAATAGCTTAATCTGCCTAAATGAATTTTCTCCGATAAAAACAAATTCGAACGAGTCGAAATAAAACCACTCATACGCATGAAATAAATAAACACATTAAATACCATGACAATTGGATACCTGCGAAACAGATCTAACAATTCTACTATCCAATTTTAATAAAATTTAATGGCCAACATAATTTAAATAACAATTTAAATTACAGAGCTCGAAACCGAGGCTCTGATACCAGTTGTTGTGAAATTGGGGGTGCCCGGATCTATTCGAGGTGAATTTAAATACATATTTAAATTAATCAATTAAATACTAACATGAATTAATCCTAATTCAATTCAACATAATAATTAATAAGCAAATAAACATCATGCGTACATGTATTTCACGTAAAACCTAAGCATGCGGAATCTAGGAATTACGTAAATACTAACCTCTCGTAGAGACAACCGATGAGACGATGAATCAACCCAAAATGCCTTCTCAAATATGTCCCACGTCCACGAACGCAATCCGGTGGGAGGATTATCAACGAACGATTTTAATCTTTAAAAGAAAAGAAATTTTTTTGGCTACCACCTTTGTGGATTTCTAATTTTTCCAACACATGGAATTGCACACTAACAATTGCAGTTTTTCTAAAATACAAAGTCTGTCGACGTTTCAAAATATTTGATATTTTATCGACGCTAATATTTTTCCGAAAAATCAATTTTCGTGTTGTGTTGGGGATGAAAAACTCATCCCCTATTTATAAGACAAGGGGTGGACGAAAATTTAGGTCTAGTTGGGCATTGGGAAATTTCTTTGCTTCTTCCTCAAGATACAATCTAGAATATATCCAATATATTCTATTTCCCAAAATATCTCCCAACAAAATTTCCTCCTCCTTTCTTGTTCAATATTTTCGAAAATATCATATGAAATAGGAAGAAATAAGATCTTTTACCTTTCTTGAATTTCTGGGATAAACTTGTATCTCAAGAATACTTATTCCATAAGATCTTTCCAAGAAAATCAAGAAAAAATCTTTTTCTCTTTCCTACTCAAATTTTCGAAATTATTGTGGAAAAATAAGCCAAAATATTTTCTTCTCCTTTTCATTAATTGAACTTTAGTTTGGGCTATTTGAGGGGCCTTTAGGAGAATTAAGATTAGACCTCCAATGGGCTATGAAGCTTTAATATTTAGCCAAAATATTATTCAAGCCCATTAATACTAATTTACTCCACTATAAAATTAATATTGAATTATCCATCTTAACCCACATTACGACTTCACAATAATATGGCTCCCGGTCATTATTTCCCGCGTTTAAGATTATCTTAGTCCATTAATTAAATTAAGCCACTGAACAGACTTTATATTAATTAACATCTTTGTCCTTGGAGTAAAGACAACTCAACATTATTATCAATACCGGAAATAAATTTCCACTTGCAAGATTTGGTATGATAAAGATTCTGAGCCCACCAAGGGGACAAATCAAGCAAGCCGTACTTGCACGCGATTCTCCATATTAAATCTTAGCAATCGTCATGTAATTAATAATATTGCCCAAGATACAAGGTATCAAATCGCATTGATTATCTTCCCATCATAAGTCAAAGCAATAGTTATTAATTTCACACGATCCTATTTAAGAAACGAAGATTAAGAAATAACGAACCACTGAGGTCTAATTCTCGTATATTCAGTACCGAAGAATTTATCCTCCTGTAGGTCATTTTCAGCGCATCAAGATGCACTAGTGTAATCCCTTGGTCATGACAAGCCAATCCGAGCCTTACACTTCAACCTTTCATGATGGGTTGTTAATATCTGGGTTGTGAATTTGTACTTAGTCACGAGGAACTGTTAATTTGATCTTCTGTGATCTGGTATCACCAAATTAACTACAACGTAACACGTACTGACTTTATCGAACGGGTATGCAATAAATATATATAACATTCATTCATATTTAATACAGCATGTGATAAATTATTTATTTCATTAAAATAAATAAGAAATTCAGTTTGGTTATACAAAGGAAAAGCATACTTTTCAGTATAACCCCAACAGTCGAAGCTTCCCTGAGCTCACAGCGCACCCGCCCCGTGGCCCCGGCAATCACTCCTGATTGGTGGAACCTAGTTCAAACACCAGTAGACGCAAAGACTGTAATGACCATTCTCAACAAGAAACGCCTCACCTTCGATGGCGAGGAGGGGCAGCCTTCGGTCAAAAACATCGCCCACAATGCCGGAACCTCTAAGGGTAAGGGTGCCCTTATCGAAAAGGGACGGTCAATGGGCCAACTGGCTTATGACCCGGTAAAACACGCTATCGTCCAGAATCGCCGACTCCTGGAGGAACCAGCTGGGTTGGACAATGTGTTCAACCGTCTTGGGGACCTGGTGGCTCAAAAGGTTCCGATGGTCGTCGAGGCCGAGGCTCAGTCTCAGCCTCGACACACTGACCAGGTGGAGCGCAACCTCACGTTGGCTTTGAACATACATCACGATGAATTGCCGAGAGGCTCGGCTATCCACCACGGCGACCCACATGTGGCTTTCCCTGCTGGGGATCATCGCGATGTTCAGGTTATGGTGCTGGCCCGGACGGTCTAGCGACTTCTCGAACGAGTGGAGAATTAAAATGGGCCTGCGGGGACAGACAATAACCTCGTCATCCCAGATTCTCCACTCGGGGCCATGGTTACTCTGGTGCCTACCTAGAGAAAAATCAACATAGCGACCTTAGATCGCTACAGTGGAAACTCGGACCCAAAGGTCCATGTACATGGCGAAATATAATTCCTACATGGCCTCTATGGGAGCATCCGACGCTACTAAGTGCTGGCTGTTCTCATTGACTTTGAGCAATCAGGCTCACAAGAGGTTCACCTCATTGCCGCCTTTCTCGGTGGACACTTTTGAACAACTCGCTAGGCTGTTCTTGACCCACTTCACAGCACTGGTACCCCGACCTGCGACCAGGCAACGTCTCATTAATACTCAACAAGGGGAAACGGAGTCGGATCGGTCCTATGTTGAAAGGATCAACAAACTCATCCTTGAAGGAGATCCCATAGGAGATGACGCGAAACTACTGAGGGCCGTCTCCGGCCTCAGGAAATGGACCAAGTTATGGCGGCGCATGACCGCTGAATACCCGATTAGCTATGCCGACTTCCGAAGGTGGGCCAGCGACCTGATTCATATGTCGGAACTGCTGGAATCCCGACTCTCCGAGAATAAGGAAGTCGTGGACTTAAAGAAGGCTTCCAAGAAAATCGGGGGTCACTACAAGGCACCTGGTAGCTTTAAGCCATTCAAAGAAACCATCCCGGTGAAGCTGATGGAGGCATTAGACATGACACATGGACACGTCTACACTCAGACCAGAGGACGGGAGCTGCTCCTCCCACCTCGCCCTATAAAAATTAAGGGCAAGCAGAACCCCAACAAGTTCTGCCATTTCCACGAACAGACGGGTCACTACACGAGCGAATGCAGAGACCTGCTCCCACAACTCTGGAGGCTGTACGAAGATGGTTTGCTGGACGAATTTGTCAAACGACCTCAAGGGAACCGCGAGCCTAATCCAAGGGATCGCCAACAAGGCAATCGTCCCTGGCAGGCGGAACAGGCCCAGAGGAATCCCAACCCAAGGCTAGGCAGGGGTAACGACCTGTCCTACCTATGCCCGAGGATGCGGGAGGTCGTGTCATACATACCCTTTCTTCACTTGGGGCAGTAGGGGGACTTTCTTCGACATCCTCGTCCAAACGGCGAATGAAGACTGAAATCAGAGAGATGGAGAACGCCAGGAAAATGGTACTACCAGTCTTCACGGTGGCCGAGAAAACCAATAAAATCGACTTTGGCAAAAAAGATAAAGCTGGGATAATCTACCCGAATGTCGACCCCCTGGTGATCAAGGCTAACATCATGGGGACCACTGTATGCCGGTTGCTGGTGGATGGAGGGGCTTTCTGTAACATCCTCTTCAAGAAGACCTTAGACCAGCTCAGAGATTATGATGCTTACATCACCCCATGCGACCACGTCGTAAAAGGCTTCGGGGATGCAACTGTGAAGCCAACTGACATGATCCGTCTAGCTGTCGAACAAGTGTCTACCCTAGATAATAAGATTAGGGCAACTAGACTATTAGATTTCCTTGTTATCGACCTCCCGAGTTCATATAACAGTTTTCTTGGGAGGCCGTTTGAACATGAGTTCGAGGCTGCGTCCTCAACATTTTATTTTTGTGTAAAATTCCCCACCAAGAGTGGGTTGGTCGGCATCGTTAAGGGCGACCAGGTGGATGCAAGTGGCTGTTTAGTTTATTCTTCGTCTCTTTTCAATTCAGCATTAGTAACCAGCAAACAAATACTTGTAATAGATAGCGAAAGACAATGTAAAAAATTGAATAATGAGAAAGCAAACAAGAAGAGAAATCGCGATGACCTCGACCCAAGAATGGGGCCAGAACCTGAAGAGTTTCTACTCGAGGCCGAGATCGACGATCCCCGTCAAGATGGCTCAAGGGCCATCCCGGTGGAAGAACTCGAGAAAGTCAAAGTAGACCCAGCTCGGTCAGATCTAGAAGTCATCATAGGCTCCAAGATACCAGACGACTTGAAGGGGGAAGTCATCGACTTTCTCAAAAAGAACTTAGATATTTTCGCATGGTCACACAAAGATATGATAGGTATCGACCCAAAATTCGCATGCCATCGGTTATATATCGATCCAACTCGGAAGCCGATAGCCCAAAAAAAGCAGAAATTCAACCCGAAAAAATATGCAGCACTTGCTGAAGAAGTGAAGAAGTTGCTGGATAACGACTTGATTATGCAGGCCGACCAGCCACTAAGGGTGGCTAATGCGGCGTTGGTGAAAAAATCAAACAGAACCTGGCGGCTCTGCATTGACTTTACCGACCTCAACGAGGCTTGTCCAAAGGATTTCTTTCCCATGTCTCACATTGACCACCTGATAGACAACACGGCTGGTCATGAGATGATGTCGTTCATGGACGCTTTCGCAGGCTATCATCAGATAGCCATGCACGAACTGTTGGGAAATTAAGGGTGCCCGGATCTATTCGAGATGAATTTAAATACATATTTAAATTAATTAATTCATTACTAACATGAATTAATCCTAAATCAATTCAACATAATAATTAAACAATCAAATAAGCAACATGCGTACACGTAATTCATGTAAATCCTAAGCATGCGGAATCTAAGAGTTACGAGATTACATACCTCTTGTAGAGACAACCGTTGAGAAGATGGATCAACCCAAAGAGCCTTCCCAAATATGTCCCACGTCCACGAACGTAATCCGGTGGAAGGATTCTCAACGAACGATTTTAATTTAAAGAAGAAAATAAAAATATTTGCCACCACCTTTGTGGATTTCTATTTTTTCCAACACATAAAATTGCATTGGGGATGAAAAATTCATCCCCTATTTATAGGACTAGGGGGGGACGAAAATTTGGTCAAGTTGGGCATTGAGAAATTTTCTTGCTTCTTCCTCAAGATACAATCTAGAGTATATCCAATATATTCTACTTCCCAAAATATCTCCCAACAAAATCTTCTCCTCCTTCTTGTCACACAATTTTCGAAAATATCCAATAAAATAGGGAAGAAATAAGATCTTTTACTTTTCTTGAATTTATGGGATAAACTTGTATCTCAAGAATACTTATTCCATAAAAACCTTTCCAAGAAAATCAAGAAAAATCTTTTCTCTCTCCTACTCATATTTTTCGAAAATTTTAAGGAAAAATAGGCAAAATATTTTCTTCTCCTTTTCATTAATTGGACTTTAATTTGGGCTATTTGAGGGGCCTTTAGGAGAATTAAGATTGGACCTCTAATGGGCTATGAAACTTTAATATTTAGCCAAAATATTATTCAAGCCCATTAATATTAATTTATTCCACTATAAAATTAATATTGAACTATCCATCTTAACCCACATTACGACTTCACAATAATATGGCTCCCGGTCATTATTTCCCGCGTTTAAGATTATCTTAGTCCATTAATTAATTAAGCCACTGAACAGACTTTATATTAATTAATATCTTTGTCCTTGGAGTAAAGACAGCTCAACATTATTATCCATACCGGAAATAAATTTTCACTTGCAAGATTGGTATGATAAAGATTCTGAGCCCACCAAGGGGACAAATAAAGCAAGACGTGCTTGCACACGATTCTCCGTATTAAATCTTAGCAATTGTCGTGTAATCAATAATATTGCCCAAGATACAAGGTATCGAATCGCATTGATTCTCTTCCCATCATAAGTCAAAGCAATAGTTATTAATTTCACACGATCCTATTTAAGGAACGGAGATTAAGAAATAAGGAACCACTGAGGTCTAATTCTTGTATATTCAGTACCGAAGAATTTATCCTCCTGTAGGTCCTATTCAGCGCATCATAATGCACTAGTGTAATTTTTTGGTCAAGACAAGCCAATCTGAGCCTTACACTTCAACCTTTCATGATGGATTGTTCATTTCCATCTGAGTTGTGAATTTGTACTTAATCACGAGGGACTGTTAATTTGATCTTCTGTGATCTGGTATCACCAAATTAACTGCAACGTAATACGTACTTACTTATCGAACATGTTTGCAATAAATATATATAACATTCATTCATATTTAGTGCAACAGTGATAAATAATTTATTTCAATAAAATAAATAAGAAATTCAGTTTGGTTATACAAAGTAAAAAACATACTTTTCAGTATAACCCCAACACGAACCAGATCGGCAACACACCTCATTCCTAACAGAGAAGAACCTCTATTGCTGGAAGAGAATGCCATTTGGCCTGAAAAACGCGGGGGCTACATTGTTGGAATTTAGAGGCACGTAAACACGTAATACATGCGCACCGGAATTAAACAGTTCACCAACAACGAACATATAATTGCATAATTGAATACGTATAAACATAAAGAGAAACCTTACAGTAAATCGTATGCATATTTCTCTACTATGGTATCCACGTAATCCCCGTTCATAGACTTGCACAGATTTGCCAGCGTTGAATCTGAGACGGAATTTGCTAGGAAAATTCATATTCTAGATTTTATGGAGAAAATATGAATTAATGTTGTTTGTGAATTTCCAAGATCTCATATATATAGGGAAGACCCAGCTTAAATCTTAAGCTAGCCTGATTGGGAAATAAAATACCTAATCTTTATTTAAATAAATCTCTCAGATTTATTTCCCATATATAAAATCTCTATGGATTTAATTCCCATGTATATCAAATCTCTACGGATTTGATTCCATATATATTAAATCCTATAATAATATTCTATATATTATTATTGGGAATCCTATTTAATTAAATCTAATTTAATTAAACATTAATAATAATTAATTCTAAATTAATATATTATTAATTAATTCTCCATAAATTAAATAATAAATCCAATTTAACATTTAATCAACCAACTATAATCCGTAAAAGGGAACTACTTGTTTTGTGACCCATAGACCCCCATATATCGAGCGATTAGTCAAACTAACGGTCTTAATTGAACCCTAGACAATAAATCAGGCATTCTCAATATATGAGGTACGTTGCGAGAAATGTGCAACTACCTGTAACTTAAACTTGGGCTATTACGATTTCCTCCTTTCATTCGCGAATACTCGATTAAGTCTTGAACATGATGAAGTGTCTGTTCAAATAACTTAATCATATTATCTCTAATCACTAATTGATCATGTATGTCACACTTAGCCACAAAGTCTAAGTTGATGTTCATAGGCCGATGACTTAGATCCAATTATGATGAGAAGACGAGTATTCTCTCTAAATCCACATTGAGGAATGAATCCTATTCTTGGCTCAACTACCACGCACATGCATTTCATGATGAACCCAATCCAAGCCATATCTACCCATGGAAGGGTGCAAGCGTTGGTCATGGTCAAAGTTCATCATCCCACACATGTCATGCGTATTGATGTCAAGTCAAAGGAGTATCGCATCGCTCCCACTAACCGAGACACCCGTAGACACATATAGTGGAAATATATCAAATGGTTTCTCGGATGGGTATACCAATACCCTCTAAGGTATTTGTGCATCCATCATGAGATACCTAGTATCTCGTAGTAAGTGAGATCTTACTACACTCTCTAAGAGTATGATGCAGATCACACACCAATCTCCATTGCATCATCAATATCCCATTCTTGATGATCCTTGATCGGGGCTATTTGAGAATCATGCTTAAGTCATCTGAGTTCTCACAACCTCAATGACAGCAATGACTCAAGGGAACACTTGCATGAATAAATGCAAAAAATCAAACATAATATTCAAACAAGTGTATTGCCATACATTAATATTAAGTGAACTATAATATTAAATCAAACTGAATATCATCGAGTATTATGTCCTTACAATAGATTGTCTCTAGGACACTAACACTAACATACATATCAAAGATTGGTTAACCACATGTTTGCCGACCAAATTGGCAAGTCAGTGGAAGTTTATGTGGACGACATAGTCGTCAAGAGCCTGAAGAAGGAAGATCACCTCATCCACCTTGCACAAACCTTCGATATCTTAAGGAAGTTCAACATGAGGCTCAATCCCAAAAAGTGCAATTTTGGAGTAGAGTCGGGGAAATTCCTGGGGCATTTGGTCAGCAAGCGAGGAATAGAGGCGAATCCAGCAAAGGTCAAGGCCATTTTGGATATGGGAGCATCTCGAAGTGTGAAAGAGGCACAAAAACTCACAGGTTGCCTGGCCGCCTTGAATAGGTTCATCTTCCGAATGGGGGATAAATGCAAGCCAATGTTCGACACAATTCGTAAGAAATCAAAGTTCGAATGGACACCCGAAAGCCAGGAAGATCTCGATAAAATCAAACCTTATCTGGCAGACGTGAGCATTCTATCCAAACCTGTCCCGGGAGAGAAACTTTTTCTATATCTTGCGGCTTCAAAAACCGCTTTAAGTGTAGTGCTCGTTCGGGCAGAAGGTCTGAGTCACTTTCCCATTTATTTCATCAATCAAACATTGAACGAGACCGAGCAGCGTTATCCATTACTGGAAAAGTTAGCGTACGCACTAATCATGAGTGTGAGGAAGTTGAGACCATACTTTTTCGACCATCAAGTCGAAGTCCTTACATCCCTGCCCCTAAGGAACGTGCTTCACTAACCTGATATAATAGGTCGATGCCTCAAGTGGGCTATTGAGGTCGGGCAATACGGAATAACATATGCACCTAGGCCTGCAATTAAAGCTCTGACGCTAGCCGATTTCATTGTTAAACTTACCTAATCTTCAGAAGCCGGCATTTCAGCCAGCCCGCCTTGGCAGTTGTTCGTAGATGGATCAGCAACTTCCCACAAGTTAGGTGCCGGGGTGGTCCTGATAAGTCCGGAGGGCATCTCGTTTCAAAATGCCATCATTTTTGACTTTCCCGCGACAAACAACGAGGTTGAATATGAGGCACTCATCAGCGGCCTAGAGATGTCAACAACAATGGGCATCAAGAGTCTATAGGTACACACGGACTCTCAGCTCGTGGCCTGTCAGGTCTCGGGGGAATATGAGGCCCGAGACGATAGAATGGCGGCCTACCAAGAGGTTGTCAAGATACAATGTCAGAAGTTCGAATAAATCCATGTTAAATTAGTTTCGAGGGATCAGAATTCATGAGCCGATGCTTTAGCACGACTAGCGACTTTAGAGGGGCCAGCAGAGATGAAGGATGTCACCATCACAAAGCTCTCCCACCCCTCCACTACTCACACAATGATCGCGACCCTGGAAACCCCGACAGTGAGTTGGATGACACCCATCATTGAATACTTGGAAAATGGTATCTTGCCGCAAGACAGAATTCAAGCCAAGCAGTTACATTAATTATGAGCCGCGTGATATACAATGATCAACAACGAGTTGTATAAACGAGCCTTCAACATTCCACTACTTCGATGTATCACACTAGAACAGGGACAAGCTATCTTGAGGGAGATACACGAAGGAGTGTGCGGAAATCTGTTGGGGTTATACTGAAAAGTATGCTTTTACTTTGTATAACCAAACTGAATTTCTTATTTATTTTACTGAAATAAATTATTTATCACATGCTGCATTAAATATGAATGAATGTTATATATATTTACTGCATACCCGTTCGATAAAGTCAGTACGTGTTACGTAGTAGTTAATTTGGTGATACCAGATCACAAAATATCAAATTAACAGTTCCTCGTGACTAAGTACCAATTCACGACCCAGATGAAAATGAACAACCCATCATGAAAGGTTGAAGTGTAAGGCTCGGATTGGCTTGTCTTGACCAAGGGATTACACTAGTGCATTATGATGCACTGAAAAGGACCTACAGGAGGATAAATTCTTCGGTACTGAATATACAAGAATTAGACCTCAGTGGTGCGTTATTTCTTAATCTCCGTTCCTTAAATAGGATCGTGTGAAATTAATAACTATTGCTTTGACTTATGATGGGAAGAGAATCAATGCGATTCGATACCTTGTATCTTGGGCAATATTATTAATTACATGACGATTGCTAAGATTTAATACGAAGAATCGCGTGCAAGTACGGCTTGCTTGATTTGTCCCCTTGGTGGGCTCAGAATCTTTATCATACCAAATCTTTCAAGTGGAAATTTATTTCCGGCATGAATAATAATGTTGAGCTGTATTTACTCCAAGGACAAAGATATTAATTAATATAAAGTCTGTTCAGTGACTTGATTAATTAGTGGACTAAGATAATCTTAAACGCGGGAAATAATGACCAGGAGCCATATTATTGTGAAGTCGTAATGTGGGTTAAGATGGATAGTTCAATATTAATTTTATAGTGGAGTAAATTAATATTATTGGACTTGAATAATATTTTGGCTAAATATTAAAGCTTCATAGCCCATTGGAGGTTCAATCTTAATTCTCCTAAAGGCCCCTCAAATAGCCCAAATTAAAGTCCAATTAATGAAAAGAAGAAGAAAATATTATTGCCTATTTTTTCATGATATTTTCGAAAAGTATGAGTAGGAGAGAGAAAAGATTTTCTTGATTTTCTTGGAAAGATTTTATGGAATAAGTATTCTTGAGATACAAGTTTATCCCATAAATTCAAGAAAAGTCAAAGATAATTTTTCTTCCCTATTTTCATGAAATTTTCGAAAATAATGAAAGGCAAGAAGCAGGAGAAGATTTTGTTGGGAGATATTTTGGGAAATAGAATATATTGGATATATTCTAGATTGTATCTTGAGGAAGAAGCAAAGAAATTTCACAATGCCCAACTAGCCCTAATTTTCGTCCCCCCTTGCTCTATAAATAGAGGATGCATTTTTCATCCCCAAGTGCAATTCCATGTGTTGAAAAAATTAGAAATCCACAAAGGTGGTGGCCAAATATTTTATTTTCTCCTTTAGATTAAAATCGTTAGTTGATAATCCTCCCACCGGATTATGTTTGTGGACGTGGGACATATTTGAGAAGGCACTTTGGGTTGAACCATCCTCTCAACAGTTGTCTCTACGAGAGGTTAGTATTTACGTAATTCCTAGATTCCGCATGCTTAGGATTTAAGTGGATTATGTGTACGCATGTTGTTTATTTGCTTATTAATTATTATGTTGAATTGATTTAGGATTAATTCATGTTAGTAATTAATTAATTAATTTAAATATGTATTTAAATTCAACTCGAATAGATTTGGGCACCCCTAATTTCCCAAAAAAATCATGTTGGGGGGCAGTCGCTGGCTTACAAAACCACAAGACAAGGGTATTTTTGGCCAACCTTAAGGGCCGACGCCATCATCTTCGTCCACAAGTGCCATAGATTCTAAATTTATGCACCATCCATCAAGGTCGCTCCAGAAGAACTCACGAGCATCCTCAGTCCTTGGCCCTTGGCAAAGTGGGGGATAGACATTATTGGGCCGCTCCCAATAGCTCTAGGCTTAGTCAAATATGCCCTGGTTGTGGTGGATTACTTCACAAAATGGGTCGAGGCTGAGGCCCTGGCGACCATAAATCAAGATCACGTCATCAAATTCATATGACGGAATATCATCTGCAGGTTCGGTTTGCCGCAAGCGATCATATCGGATAATGAAAGACAGTTCAATAGCCTCAAAATTGACACTTTCTTCAAAAAATGGAAGATCACAAAGCTCTTCTCGACTCCATACCACCCTCAATCGAACGGCCAGGTCGAGGCTGTGAACAAAATTATCAAGCACACGTTGAAAGCCAAGATTGAGGGAGGAAAAAAAAGGGCTAGCGAGCTGTCGGATGTGTTGTGGTCGTATATGACGACCTGCCAAAACTCAACGGGGGAGACTCCCTACTCCTTGGCTTTTGGAACCGAGGTGGTCGTACCCGCAGAGGTCGACTTCCCTAGTCTCCGCACAAGTCAGGCCGTGATCGATCACAACGATGAGGCTTTAGCCAGAAATCTGGATCTACTCGAGGAGAAGCGGCTAGAAGCCAACATGAGAAAGACGAGATATAAACAACAGTGGGAGAGATATTACAATTCTAAAGTGCAACTTAGACAATTCAAAAAAGGAGACTTGGTGTTAAAGGAAATACTTGGTGTATCTAAAGGGGCTTTCGATCCAAATTGGGAAGGTCAATTCAAGGTGTCAAGAGTCTTGTCCAATGAAGCCTACGAGCTTGAAAGTCCGGAGGGCACTAAAGCTTAGTACCCGTGGAATGCAACTCACCTAAAGAAATATTATTAGTAGGTTCGAAATCGCATCCTTGTAAATAATTCGACCAGTCAATAATAATAGCATTTCTTCTTTTCAAAATTCATGTGTTTAAATCGAGGGGGTCGTGTATATAAAATATTGACCACCCGAAGTACGACTTTCGACATACTGGCAGCGAGATCACCACCCAAAGAGGTGTGATCCTCCCCCGAATTTGTAAGACAACTAAGCAAAGTTCAGGATAAATCGCATTGACAATAAGACGATAAGAACAAAAGCAATTTTAAAGTCGCATAAGGAAATCAAGTCAGCACAACAAAGGAAGGAAAAGACAAAATTTTCATAATGACAAAGGCCCGAAGGTCGGTACATTAGAGAGCTCAAATGACGATTACATTAAGCAGCTTAAAGCCAATGAAAAACAAAATACATCAAGTCACCAATTCTGATACCCTACCAACTACCTACCACTGCTTAAATTCACTACGACTTTTGGGCGGTTTCCGGCTTCAAAGTATGCTGATCCTTCAGAGTATGCTGATCAAAATTATTGTTGGGGATGGAGTTCAACTTAATCTCCTTTTTCTTATCAGGACTCTTGATGTTATCGTCCTTAAGAACAACCAGAATCCCATCAGCAGCACCACTGACTATGTTCAAAGGTTGTCCACCTAATTGCTGCTGAATAACACTCAGCATAAATTGGTAGACAACCCATCTACATAGCTAGTATGCATCTGCATTAGAGGCCGGGGATGATGACATCCCCAGCAGGATCATCGCTCGACATTCCTGCGGCTTCCCCCCTGCGACTTTCGGCGGAGGCCGGGTCTCTTCAAGTGGGGTCTCAAGGACAGTATCAGTAAAACTCGGCTGTGTCTCGTCGGGATCAGGTGTGGGATACACAATCTGGCTCGGGTTGGCAAAGAAGGAGAGCTCGACACCCATACCCTCCAAATCTTTGATCTCTAGCAAGACGTTAGGGGTGGGGGAGAGTTGTCACGAACATAGTCGGTCAGCTCGGTAACAAACCTGCTAAGGTCACCAGTGGGGTTCGCATTGTGATAGATCCGGATAGCCCCGACGAACGCCATCACGTAAGCAATGTTAGCGTTCAGCTCCTTGGCCTCCTTAAACTGCGCCTCCTTGGCGGCCAACTCTTTCTTGGCCTCGACCAGCTTACCTTTAACCCGAGCCACGCTCACTTTCTCTGCCGCAACCCCGCCCTCGGTATCCCCCAAGCGACTCTCAAGATTCAAGATTCGCTGGGTCAGCTCGGAGTTAGACGTCTCCAATTTCTTCTGAATCTCGGTCGCAGAGAGTATCGACTTGGCCTGGTCGGTAACCCTCTCCTGCACCTTCCTCAGGTTCTTGAGCTCAGTCTCCAACTGAGCACTGGATTTCTCCAAGAAGAAGGCCGCCTTTTGGGAGTGGGCAAGGGCCGAGTACAGATTATCCATCACTCTTTGACGGCGGGCGTTGGCATGGTCCGCTTGCGTCCAACCCCGGGGCAGATTCTACAAGGCCCTTGAGAGATAAGAAGGCCAGCCTTCAGGGACCCCTTCCGGAACAATCTAGCGCGACCTCAGAAAGCTCAACGCCTCCAGAGAGAATTTGGCCGGCGTGATGTCCGGGCTGCAGAAAGATTCAAGTCGTTAGCAGAGAATAATGATAAAAACCAAGGAAAACATGTGTGGCCAGACTTACTCATTAACCCGGTCTTCGTCCCAACCCAACCAGGAGTCGTCTTCCGGGTGACAACCTCCTTCTGGGGCAGAGGTGGGCTGTGAGGTCGGACGAAGTGGCGACCTTCTTATTCCCCAGTTTATCTCCGACCGGTACGAGCCTATCTCCTCCCTCATTCTCTTACGAGTGGGCTCAGAGTCTGACGGAGTCGGCCTCTTGGATTTCCTCTTCCCCTTCTCGGCGGTAGAGGGACCAGTGGGGGTCGGACTTGGAGGAGGGGCATCGGTGGCCACCACATGCTTCATCTGACCGAGCACATATTTTTTTTGGGTCACCATCACGGAAGCTGGTGGTTGATGTCGGTAAACTGGGATGTTAGGAACTGTCCACACAAAGGAAATCTAGTCAATTAAGTTCCATATCGCTATCAACGAAGTACTGACAAGTAAACTTACAAGGGATCTTGAGATGATGGGGATATGTGTACAAACAGACTTTAAGTGGATCGAGCTTGGAGTTCAGAGCATTGATGTCTCGTCAACTCGGGGGATTATCGCGAGCTGTGTTAAACGCCTCTAGGAAATCCCAGTACAGCTCGACAGGATGGGGTGCAAACACTGCGAGATAAAAAGAGAATTAAATTAGTATGACTTCAGAATTAAAGACATAAGATTTACCATGTTCAACTCGAGTTGCATAATATGTCGGAACGTGTATGGGCAATGTGCTTGAAGGATCCACGGACTCCCATACCACTCCAACGAACCACCATTTCCTATGCCAACTATCGACTTTGTTGGGAATCCCACTCACAAGCTCCCTGCCCTTACGAAGTCGCACGACATTATAGTTTCCGGCTTGGGCAATGGGCGTCATCACATATGATATTTTGCCTGGATTCGGCAACCGAAAGAATCCGGCTTGTCCCAACACGGTCATGGTAGAGAGAATATAACTCCAACCATTCGGAGTAATCTGCGTAAGACTCTGATTCCAGGCCGCGAGCAGGTGGGAGTGTTGGGATTATACTGGAAAGTATGCTTTTACTTTGTATAATCAAACTGAATTTCGGTCTTATTTACTGAAATAAATTATTTATCACTGATGCTTTAAATATCATCGAATGTTACATATATTTACTGCATAACTGTTCAATAAATAGTACGTGTTACATTATAGTTAATTTAGTGATACCAGATCACAGAAGATTAAATTAACAGTCCCTTGTAACCAAAAGTACACCATTAATGACCTAGATGGAAATGAACAATCCATCGTGAAAGGTTGAAGTGTAAGGCTCAGATTGGTTTGTCTTGACCAAGAGATTACACTAGTGCATGTTTAGTGCACTGAATAGGACCTACAAGAGGACAAATTCTTCAGAACTGAACTAGGAAGAATTAGACCTCAATGGTTCGTTATTTTTTAATCTTCGTCCCATAAATAGGATTGCGTGTGGTTAGTAATTATTGCTTTGACTTATTACGGGTAGAGAATCAACGAGATTCAATACTTTATATCTTGGGCAATATTATTGGTCACATGTGATTGCTAAGATTTAATACGGAGAATCGTGTGCAAGTACGCTTGTTCGATTTACCCCCTTGGGAGGTTTATAAGTTTTATCATACCAAATCTTGCAAGTGGAACTAGTTTCCGGTATGGATAATAATGTTGAACCGTTCCTTTACCAAGGATAAAAGATATTAATTAATGGAAAGCTATTTCAGTGGCTTGAATTAATTAATGGGCTAGATAATCTTAAACACGGGAAATAATAACCGGGAGCCATATTAACTGTAATATGGGTTAAGATGGATAGTGCAATATTAATTATGTAGTGGGATTAATTAATATTTATGGGCTTGAATAATATTGTGGCTCAATATTGATAATTCAAGATCCATTGGAAGGTCCAATCTTAATTCTCCTAAAGGCCCCTCAAGTAGCCCAACATAAAGTCCAATAACTGAAAAAAAGTGTTTAAAAATAAAATAAATTTTTGTTGCTATTTTTCCTCATTTTTTCGAAAAATATGAATAAAAGGGGAGAAAGATTTTCTTTGAATTTTGTTATGGAATGAAGATATGTATTCTTGAAATACAAGATTATCTCATTAAATTCAAGAAATCTCCCACTTGGTTATTTATATGTTAATTTTCGAAAATTTTGAAAGAATAAGGGAAAGAAAGATTTTCTTGATTTTCTTGAAAAGATATTATGGAAGATATGTATTCTTGTAATACAGGTATATCTCATAAATTCAAGAAGATCCAAATCTTGGAATCTTGATCCTTATTTTTTTTGAAAATTACCATAACAAGAGAAGGTGGGATTTTATGGAATATTTTAATTATGGAGAAAAGAATATAGGAGATATATTCAAGATTTCTTGGAGATCAAGAAAAGATTTTTTCCTCCCTATTCCATGACAAAAATCGGCCACCACCCTCTATAAATAGGGGATGAATGTTTCATTCCCAAGTACAATTCCATGTGCTGGAAAAATTAGTAAATCCACAAAAGTGGTGCAACAAATTTTTATTTTTCCCTTTTGTTAATTGTTCGCGAGCTTCCTTCCACCGGATTGACGAGCAAGGACTAGGGAATACTTGGGAAGGCTTTTTGGTGTGTTTTCATCGATGAGACCATTGCCACTCCAAGAGGTTAGTTCACGTAAACCCGTAGTAATTCCTCATGCGTAGGTTTTATGTGAACTGTTTATATGCATGATTTGTTGTTGAATTATTATTTAAATTAATATAGGATTAATTCATGCTAGTAATAATTGTTAGAATTAAATTTGTATTTAAATATTCATCCCGAATAGATCCGGGCAATTAATTCCCCAACAACTGGTATCAGAGCCTCATTTTCGGGCTCTGAATTTTAAATTGTAATTTAATTCGTTTTCATTAAATTTGAAATTGGATAGTATAATTGCTAGATCTTTTTTGCAGGTATCCAATTGTCATGGAATTTAATGTGTTTATTTATGCATGCATATAAATTGTGGTTTTTTTTTTAATTCGATTCGTTCGAATTCGTTTTGTCTCGTGAGAAAATCCACGAGTAGATTAGAATTTGTTTGATTTGATCAATGTAATAGACTAGTCTAGATCTAGGTTTATTTATTTTTGTAAATAAATTGTAACCGGATCAGAAACGGAGGCGAGACGAAGAATTAAAAAGACGGGATCCGAATCGAAGCGTAGTGGCGGCGTGTGTCGCGCTAAACGTGCTAAGGAGGCACACGCTGCGACGCAGACGCCGGCGGCACGCACGGCGTGGCGCCGGGTCGGCAGGCCGCGGATCACCGAGGGATGTCTTGGCGATCCGCCGAGGGCTGTGCATGCGCGACACTACCGAGGGCGCGGCACGGGCAACGGGATCTTTGCCCGGCTGGTGCCTTGACGACGCCTTGGCGGTGGCGCGGATGCTGGCGGGCACGGCGCTAGGGAGGCACTCGAGGCGATCGGCATGGGCGGGCGTGTGGCGCCATATGCTGTACGCATGCGAGGCGGATCGGCAAGATCAAGACGCACGAACGCCACGACCAAATGGGATTGCTAGGCGGGCACTCCAACCCGCGAGCTGGTCAATGACGTGGCTTGACAAGGCGTTTTTTTAAGACGGTCAAGTGGGAGCTTTTCGAGACAAACGATGAAGGCTATGAAGACGATTTCTCAAGATCACGACATGACAAAATTAACCATGACAATTGGATAAATGTGCCCAACATATTTAATTTTTTGTCTTGATGTTTATGCATTATTTTATGCTTATTTAAATTGTGTTTAAATTTGCGATGCAAGAGAAAATGTTTTGAAAAATCTCACTTTCGAAAATTACTAAGTATGCTTAAACAATTAATTGACAATTTTATTCCGGATAATAAAATTGAATTAATTTTGACCTCCATGATTTATTTATTTGTGAATTCTTTTGGAGAAATTCCCCCCACGGGACGGTCAAAAGATAGCTTTCACATGAATAAATTCCAAATGAATGATTGTGGATTATTACTAGTGGAGACGATGACCCTCCCCACGAGGCTCGTTCAAAGCGAAATAATAATTCTGTATTTAACCATGGTTATTACATAGGTATAAAATTGATATGCCTATACTTCCCCGAAGTCCCTGTCAATTTTATATTGGTCAAGTGGGAGGCAACTATTAATCTGGATATTAAAGGTTTGTAACTGTTTTCTTGTTTGTAACCTGCTTGAATGTGTTTAAATAATGACCCACCCCACGTGGCTTATTTAAACTGTTTTGAGATGTTGGCTGATGCATGTTCATATTTTTTTGAGATTTTAATATGAAACATGTGATCGAATTTTGTGATATATTTGTGCTTATGCATATTATTATTTATTTTAGTTCATCATGTCGCAACCTTTTAATCCATTGTTCAATATACTTAAAGACAATTTGCTTACTGGTGAAAACTTCGTTGATTGGAGTCGTAAACTTACTATTGTCCTCACTGCACAAAGCCATAACTGGGTTCTTACTACACCTAAACCAGAAAAGCCAAATGATGAGTCAACTAAATCGGTTAAGAAAGAGTATGCTGACTGGGAGCGTTCCAATGAAATGGCAAAGTGTACCATCTTGGCTTCAATGTCAGATGTGTTGCAACACCAACACTAGAACGTTGAGACCGCTGCAGACATCATGACTAGTCTTAAAGCGATGTTTCAACATCAGAACCGTGTGGCTCGTCAGATCACCATGAGGGACTTGCTCTCTATGAAAATGGTGGAGGGAACGCCCGTAAGGGAGCACATTCTCCAGATGATGGCTCACCTTAACAAACTTGAGGTACTTGGCGCTGAATACGACATCGAGACCCAAATCGATTTGGTGCTCCATTCTCTGCCTAAAAGTTTTGAACAATTCAGGCTGAACTACCAGATGAATAATCAGAAGTTCTCGATGCCTGATCTATTGCAAGCTTTGGTCTCGGCAGAGGCGATATTGGGGCAAAAGAGCCAAGCCTTGGTGGCAAATGGACCTTCTTCTTCTTCTAGGCCAAGGGGTGGTAAGAACAAGAAAAAGGACAAAAGCCACAAGCAAGTGAACTCAAGTGTTGCCAAAGGCAAAGAAAAGGTGAAGGGAGGTGGAGGAGTGAGCAAACCAGCTAAGGGGAGGTGCTTCAAGTGCGGGGAAAAAGGACATTGGAGGTCAGCCTGTTCCAATCCCAAAAGGAATGGAAAGAAAGGTAATTCTCACGCACTAGTTGTTGAAACTTGCTTAGCGGCGTATGCCTCCCATTTATGGGTGGTGGATACGGGATCCACTGATCATGTTTGTTTCAATTTACAGGGGTTCAAGCGGACCCGACAACTTAGTGGGAGTGAGATCCTCATCACACTGGGCGATGCTACGAGAGTGGCAGCTGAAGCAGTGGGAGAAGTGCACCTGTCTTTTGAAGACAGAGTTTTAATTTTAAGATATGTTCTTTACGTTCCGAATTTTAGAAAGAATTTAATTTCGGTTTCTAAACTTTACTTTGATGGATATTCGGTTACTTTTGATAAAGTTGTTACCATTTATCTTTATGATAAATTTATCTGTCATGGAACGTTGTCGAATAATCTCTATACAATTAACTGTGCACACCACTCACGAAATGCATCCTATAACACATCAATTGTTTCCGATAAAAGAAAACGTTCATCAGACGTGAACGAAACACTTCTATGGCATCTAAGCTTGGGACATATTAATCCAAAGAGGATCCAAAGGTTGGTAGAAGATGGTTCACTGGAGTCTCTCCAAGTTGAACCAATTCCAACCTGCGAATCATGTTTGAAGGGTAAAATGACCAAGAGGGCATTCGGAGCCAAGGGGAATAAAGCCAAAGAAGTGTTAGGAATCGTTCATACAGACGTATGTGGTCTAATGTCAACCAAAGCAAGAGGATGTTATGAGTGTTTTGTCACTTTTATTGATGACTACTCAAGGTACGGTTATATTTTCCTTATGAAGCATAAATCTGAGACCTTTGAGAAATTCAAAGAATTTAAGGCTCAAGCAGAGAATCATAGGGAAAAACATATCAAGTCTCTACGATCTGATCGTGGAGGCGAGTACCTCAACGATGAGTTTTTGAACTACTTGTTAGATGAAGGGATTGTATCCCAGCTAACTGCACCCGGAACCCCTCAACAAAACGGGGTTGCAGAACGAAGAAACAGAACTCTTTTGGAAATGGTTAGATCAATGATGAGTTCTGCGGATCTTCCCAAGTCGTTCTGGGGTCATGCCTTGGAAACAACGACTTACATTCTGAACTTGGTGCCATCCAAATCGGTTCCCAAAACTCCCAAAGAATTGTGGACCGGGCGCAAGCCCAGTTTGAGACACATGAGAATTTGGGGGTGTCCGGCCTACGTGTTGGACAAAGAAGCCGGAAAATTGGATCCTCGATCAGAATTAAAGTTGTTTATAGGATACCCCGAGGGAACAAAAGGGTGTATGTTCTATGGTCCCGAAGATCAAAAGGTGGTAATAAGCACCCACTTTAGATTTTTGGAAGAAGACTATATGAACGAAAGAAGACCCAGAAGTGAGATTACCATAAATGAGCTAAGGGGGCTAACCTCATTGCCAACTGTACAAGATGACATACCAAACGACACACTTTCACAACCAGAACCTCGTCGTAGTGGGAGGGTTGTAAGACAGCCCGAGAGATTCATGGGGATAGGAGAGTCCTCGGACTTGATTCCCGGATAAGACGAATCAGACCCATGGACATATGATGAGGCAATCCAAGACAAGGATGTGGTTTCTTGGCAAAAGGCAATGAAAGCCAAAATGGGTTCTATGGATCATAACAGAGTGTGGGAGCTAGTCGAACCACTTAATGGGGTCAAACCCATTGGTTGCAAGTGGGTATACAAGAGAAAAAGAGGACCGGACGGGAAGGTGGAAACCTTCAAGGCAAGGCTTGTGGCGAAAGGTTATACTCAGAAAGAAGGGATCGACTATGAGGAAAACTTTTCACCTGTAGAAATGCTCAAGTCCATTCGAATTCTCTTGTCGATTGCTGCGCATCTCGATTTTGAAATCTGGCACATGGATGTCAAGACAGCTTTCCTTAACGGAAGTCTTGATGAAGAAATATATATGCAACAACCCCAAGGCTTCATTGAAAAGGGCCAAGAACACCTAGTTTGTAAGCTCATGAAGTCCATTTACGGACTCAAACAAGCATCCAGAGCTTGGAACCAATGTTTTGATCATGTTATAAAGTCTTATGGGTTTGATCAAAACGAGTTCGAAAGTTGTGTGTACAAAAAGCGTGTCGGAACTGCATTGGTATTCTTAGTACTATACGTAGACGACATTCTGCTCATCGGGAACGATGTAAAGGTGTTATCAGACGTAAGGGCATGGCTTTCAAAACAGTTTGATATGAAGGACTTAGGGGATGCCAGACACATCCTTGGGATCAAGATCACTCGAGATCACAAGAAAAGGATGATAGGTTTATCGCAAGCTTCATACATAGACACTGTCTTGAAACGATTCAGCATGCAGGATTCCAAGAAAGTTTTCGTACCTTTCAGGCATGGAATCCATCTATCCAAGGAAATGTGCCCTAAGACACAAAAGGAGATAGATGACATGAAAGGCATTCCTTATGTTTCGGCTGTCGGAAGCCTTATGTATGCAATGTTGTGCACGAGACCTGATATTTGCTTTGCCGTTGGCATGGTGGCAAGATATCAAAGTAACCCGGGGAAAGAACATTGGACGGCAGTTAAAAACATTCTGAAGTATCTAAAAAGAACTCGAGATAGAATGTTGGTTTATCAGTCAGATAGTCTAATCCCCATCGGCTACACGGACTCGGATTTCCAATCAGACTTAGATTCCAGAAAATCTACCTCCGGTAGTGTGTTTTGCATGGGGGGAGGAGCCATGACATGGAGAAGCGTTAAGCAGAAATGCATAGCAGATTCTACCATGGATAAAAGATATTAATTAATGGAAAGCTATTTCAGTGGCTTGAATTAATTAATGGGCTAGATAATCTTAAACACGTGAAATAATAATCGGGAGCCATATTAACTGTAATATGGGTTAAGATGGATAGTGCAATATTAATTATGTAGTGGGATTAATTAATATTTATGGGCTTGAATAATATTGTGGCTCAATATTGATAATTCAAGATCCATTGGAAGGTCCAATCTTAATTCTCCTAAAG
This sequence comes from Stenogyne calaminthoides, assembly GCA_037126765.1. Classification (NCBI taxonomy): domain Eukaryota; kingdom Viridiplantae; phylum Streptophyta; class Magnoliopsida; order Lamiales; family Lamiaceae; genus Stenogyne; species Stenogyne calaminthoides. The sequence goes on from JBBCBC010000056.1 coordinate 577,684, forward strand.
GCCCCTCAAGTAGCCCAACATAAAGTCCAATAACTGAAAAAGGTGTTTAAAAATAAAATAATTTTTTGTTGCTATTTTTCCTCATTTTTTCAAAAAATATGAATAAAAGGGGAGAAAGATTTTCTTTGAATTTTGTTATGGAATGAAGATATGTATTATTGAAATACAAGATTATCTCATTAAATTCAAGAAATCTCCCACTTGGTTATTTATATGTTAAATTTCGAAAATTTTGAAAGAATAAGGGAAAGAAAGATTTTCTTGATTTTCTTGAAAAGATATTATCAAAGATATGTATTCTTGCAATACAGGTATATCTCATAAATTCAAGAAGATCCAAATCTTGGAATCTTGATCCTTATTTTTTTCGAAAATTACCATAACAAGAGAAGGTGGGATTTTATGGAATATTTTAATTATGGAGAAAAGAATATAGGAGATATATTCAAGATTTCTTGGAGATCAAGAAAAGATTTTTTCCTCCCTATTCCATGACAAAAATCGGCCACCACCCTCTATAAATAGGGGATGAATGTTTCATTCCCAAGTACAATTCCATGTGCTGGAAAAATTAGTAAATCCACAAAAGTGGTGCAATAAATTTTTATTTTTCCCTTTTGTTAATTGTTCGCGAGCTTCCTTCCACCGGATTGACGAGTAAGGACTAGGGAATACTTAAGAAGGCTTTTTGGTGTGTTTTCATCGACGAGACCATTGCCACTCCAAGAGGTTAGTTCACGTAAACCCGTAGTAATTCCGCATGCGTAGGTTTTATGTGAAGTGTTTATATGCATGATTTGTTGTTGAATTATTATTTGAATTAATATAGGATTAATTCATGCTAGTAATAATTGTTAGAATTAAATTTGTATTTAAATATTCATCCCGAATAGATCCGAGCAATTAATTCCCCAACAGAGAGATGGTCGGATGCAACGGGAAACGAATTCCAGCCTCCATAGTATGATCATTCACTGCAATCATCCCTGGCGGTGGCTGGTCGACACTCTCATCGGAGGTCACCCCATAAAAGTGTACATCCCGGGGCACCTTGTATAAGCGACGAAGTGAACGCACGTACCGATCAGACAGAACTGACCGGTATTTTTCTTCAGATGCCGCAAAAGCCGACTTGACCGACTTCCGATAGCGACGCTCAGGTCGCTTATATGGAGCTCGAGCCTCATAGGTGACATAATCAAAGGCCCGCTCGAAGGCCCCATAATCTTGAGCCGGGGCAGAGGGACCTGCCACCGTTATCTTCTCCGGTACTACGGTACAGAGAGGACTGACATTTAATATAGGAAGATGGGCAATCTCTACCAATTTCTCCAAAAATTGTTCGTCGTCACCCTCATCATTACCATCATCATCCCAGTTATCACTTGGGGCACCGGCAATCGAGGGTCTTCCCATATTGGCGGCGGCGGAGCTGGAGCCATGGTGGCGGCGAAGTTGAGCAATAACAACATTGTCCTCATCCGAGGATGACAATACCATGGGTTGAGAGGCAGCGGGAGTCGTCGAAGAACCAACAGCCATAACAAAGATTAAGAAGAAATGGAGTTTTACCTAAATCAATCCTCGTTGAATCCTAAAAAATAAGTAAAAAAGCCATGGGATTTCAAGAGAGTTTTTGCAAAGATGAAGAAAGGTTTAAAAGACTAAAACCCTCACCTATTTATAAAAGAGGGGGAAGGGTCAGGATGCAATTAAGTCAAACTACAAGCCCGCCTCGTCAATAAAATCATGGAGATCACACGTGGTCAACACCGCGATCTCCCATTGGGTCGATTCGCGGTGCATCACGTCATCAGCCTGTCACGCCATCATGTTAAATCTGCAAATCTGAGGTCAATCTGTCACGCTGGTTCACAAGTTCAAGGCGACGATTCACCTACCCGAGGATGACGACTCGCCTCAGGAACACTTCCCTAGGTCGACTTTCCATAGGTCGGAAGAATAACGAGTCAAGTCAAGGCCCCGATGCAAGCACACAACCTCGACTTGAGGGCCAATTGTTGTAGCGTGGATAAACCCGACCCCTGGTTTAGTCGCACGAATGATAATTCACCTTCCCAATGCTATTTAAAGTGATCTGGGGATAAATGGCCACATGGTCGACTTGTCCATCAATACTAAGTGCACCTTACCCATGCCACGTAGGCTGCAGGTCTCGAGATGACTTAAAAGATTCGTACAGGTCGCAAGGCGACTTGCATTCTAGATCCTCAGTCCGGAAGCGACTTGCATCAATATAAGTCGCATATCTTGATAGTCAAAGGAAGCACCCGACAAACCACGAGATCCGCCCCCAAAGTCTGCCCCACGATTGGCGCACAATGAAGACGGCGACCTCTGACCTGGCGAGGCGAAATTGGCGGGATCCGGGATTGAAGCCCATTTTAGGGCACTTTTCCTTATGTAAATTCCCGCCCAAGAGGTGGGAATTGTAGTATTAATAGGCCTATATGGCCACACTTGTAAAGGGTTGAAAACTTAGACTCTTAAGCACTAATATTAAATAGAAATACCTGGCTTGGACACCCCCGGACGTAGTTTTGTTCATAAGACAAACCGGGTCATCAATTTCTTGCTCATTTACCTGTTTTTGATCGACCATAATCTACAAATAACACATAATTATTGTTATGTTGGCCTAAATATAAACCAACCACAACAATACACAACCGGAGCCTCGTCGTAGTGGGAGGATTGTAAGACAACATGAGCGATTCATGGGGATATGAGAGTCTTCGGACTTGATCCCCGGTGATAATGAATCAGACCCCTAGTCTTACAACGAGGCTATCCAGGACAAGGATGCAGATTCTTGGCAAACAACAATGGAAGCTGAAATGGGTTCTATGGATGTGTGGAAGCTAGTTGAACCACTCAATGGGGGTAAAACCCATTGGATGCAAGTGGGTTTACAAGAGAAAAAGAGGACCGGACGGGAAGGTTGAAACCTTCAAGGCTAGACTTGTGGTAAAAGGATATACTCAGAAAGAAGGGATTAATTATGAGGAAACCTTTTCGCCTGTAGTTATGTTAAAGTCTATCTGTATTCTCTAGTCGATAGCTGCACATCTAGATTTTGAGATCTGGCAGATGGATGTCAAGACAGCTTTCCTAAATGGAAGTCTTAAAGAAGAAATCTATATGCGACAACCCGAAGGCTTCATTGTGAAAGGCTAAGAACATCTCGTTTGCAAGCTTAAGAAGTCCATTTACGGACTTAAGCAAGCATCTTGTGCTTAGAATCAATGTTTTGACCAGGTTATAAAATCTTACAATTTTGATCAAAACGAGTTCGAGAGTTGTGTGTATAGAAAATGTGTCGGAACTGCCTTGGTATTCGTAGTACTATACGTAGACGACATTCTGCTCATCGGAGATGATGTAAAGGTGTTGTCAGACGTAAGGGTATGACTGTCAAATCAGTTCGATATGAAGGACTTAGGAGAAGCCAGTCACATCCTTGGGATCAAGATAACTCAAGATCACAAGAAAAGGATGATAGGCTTGTCGCAAGCTTCATACATAGACACTGTTTTGAAGAAATTCAGCATGCAGGATTCCAAGAAAGATTTCTTACCTTTTAGGCATGAAATCCATCTATCGAAAGAGATGTGTCCCAAGACACAGAAAGAGATAGATGACATGAAGAGCATTCCATATGTGTCGCCAGTTGGAAGTCTCATCTATGCAATGTTGTGCACAAGACCAGATATTTTCGTTGCCGTAGGCATGGTAGCAAGATATCAGAGAAACCCGGGAAAAGAACACTGGACTGCTGTTAAAAATATTCTGAAGTATCTGAAAAGAACTCGAGATTGAATGTTGGTTTATCAGTCAGACGGTCTAATTCCCGTGGAATACACAGACTCAGATTTCCAATAAGACATAAATTCTAGAAAATCTACCTCGGGTATTGTGTTTTGTCTGGGAGGTGCAGCTGTGATATGGAGAAGCGTTAAGAAGAAATGCATCGCAAATTCTACCATGGAAGCCGATTATGTAGCTTCTTGTGAAGCAGCGAAAGAAATTGTTTGGCTCAAGAACTTCCTAGTGGACTTGGACGTGGTCCCGAATTTGCCCAGTACTATTACTGTCTATTGTTATAATGCTGGAGCAGTTGCAAATTCAAGGGAACCGAGAGCCCACAAGGCCAGCAAACACATTGAAAGGAAATACCATCTTATACGAGAAATTGTTAAGAGAGGAGATATAGAGGTGGAAAAGATCGCATCGGCGGATAACCTAGCAGATCCATTCACAAAGGGTTTGCCTCAGAATACATTCGAGAGACATGTGGAAGGAATGGGTGTCAAGTGCGTTGCCAATCTGTTTTGAGTATAAGTGGGAGAAATGTTATTAGGTTCATGTAGGATATGAGACGTAATGTAGTATACTTAAAAGTAGACTTTGAGTATAAGTAGGAGATTGTTGGGGTTGTACGTAAAAGTATGCTTTTACTTTTTATAACAGACTGAGTTTTGCACTTATTTACTAAGAATAAATTCTTTTATCACTGTTACTTTAAATATGATTGAATGTTATTTATTTATTACAAACTGTTCAATATTAATACATATTACATTGTAGTTAATGTGGTGATACCCGATCACAGAAGATCACACTAACAGTTCCTTGTAAATAAGTACATTTTCACCACCTAGATGGATTTGAACACTCCATTGGTAGAGGTTGATGTGTAAAACTCAGATTGACTTGTCTTGACCAAGAGATTACATTAGTGCATTGTGATGCGTTGAAGCGGACCTACATAGAGGATAAATTCTTCCGTACTGACTTACGGGATGTAGAATTACACCTCAGTGGTTGTTGATTTCTTAATCTCTGTCCCTTAAATAGGATTGTGTGTAATTAATATTTATTGCTTTGATCTATGTTGGGTTTAGAATCAGACTGCGATTCTATACTTTGTATTTTGGGCAATATTATTAATTGTTGTACCCGGTTTATGTTCACCGGCGAACAAGCAACAAGTAACAAGAATGTCCGATCAAAGCAATTAACAAAGCGATTAAGAACACAATATTTGATTACCCAGTTCGTCCGTTAAATAAGATTACGTCTGGGGGAGACCAAGCCAGGAGTATTTCACTATATATCTTCTGCCTAGGGTTCTAAAAGTTCAATCCTTTACAATGAATGATACAAGTTATATTTATAGACAAAGAATTAGGGCTACAGTTTTCGTGGGCTTCCTTCCACGGGCCATCCTAGGGTTTCGGCTGCCAGACTAGGGTTTCCTTACTTATCCCACAAGTCGCGCATCCAGATACACTTACCCTGATTACGGTCCGTGAAATCCGCCTCACTAACTACCCGTATCTTTGTCATATTCATCTTTATCCGATCTCGGGGTTGAGTCGGTCCCGACTTACACAACCTATCAAGTGGCCACGCGGCTTCTGTCTTCCCCAAGTCGCTCCCGCGACCTGCGCAACCCTTCAAGTCGCCAGCGGCTTGCAGGTCTTTGAAGTCGCCTCAAGTCCTGCCTGGCTGAGCCAATTTGCATGACATGTTAACCGCTCGATGGACAACTCCCGACTTCCTTCAAGCCGGGTTATTTCCTGTTACAACAATTGCCCCTCAAGTCGAGGTCGCAAGCTCGTATTGGGACCTTGTCTTGAACCGTTGATGTTTGCAGACCTGTGGCAAGTCGGCGTCGGGATGTGTACCCAAAATGAATATTCATACTTGGGGAGGCGTACAGTCGCCTCGATTTCTTGAATCGACATGACGTGTGACAAACCCGCAATGATGGCCTGGAGCATAGGTGATGTCACACGCCACGAGCTCGCCCAACCAAAAATCGCGTGTTAACCATGCGTTACCGTGCGACCTCAATTTCTTCGGGGGGACTTCGAGAGTTCGAATTTGCACTTCGACTCCCCCTTTCTATATAAATAGAGCCGGGCTTTTCACGTTAAACCCTTCTCCATTCTCTACTCTCAAACCTAAGTATCCTCAAAGCTCTTGCATCCAGTTTTTGGTGAATTTCTGAGTTCAAGCTAACCGCAGGTAATCCCTCTGTTTTCAATTCTATATCGATGGCATCCGGTTCTCAGTCCATCCCCGCGCCTCCCCCATTCACGATTTCATCTTCATCGGATGACGATGACACTGCCATTGCCGAACTCTACCACCATCAAGGTAGTGAGCCTGCCGCCGTTAGTGCTGAGGTGCCCCGAACCGTCGGTGCCTCGGGCGCTGATCGGGATGATGGGGGAAATGACGATGATCAATTCCTGGTGGAGTTGGACGAAATCATCCGCCTCCCCGTCTTGGAACCTAGCCCTCGTCGAGCCGCCTTGTTTTGAGGATGGAGGAATCGAGGCCCTCGACCCGCCCGAAGATATGGGGGCTTTGAGGGTTCGATTCGCTTCGTGAAGCCCGAGCTCCATATGTGACGACCTGACCGCAGCTACCAAAAGTCGGTCAAGTCGGAATTCATGGCGTCGCATGAGAAAAACAGGTCGGTTTTGTTTGACAAGTATGTGCGCTCCCTTCGTCGCCTGTATAAGGTGCCCCGGGATGTACATTTCTACGGAGCGACCTCCGAGGAAAGTGCCGACCAGCCGCCGCCCAGGATGATCGCGGTAAATGAGCACACAATGGAGGCCGGGATTCGATTTCACCTTCACCCGACCATCTCTCACCTGCTGGCGGCCTGATCAGAGCCTGACGCAGATCACTCCCAATGGTTGGAGTTACATTCTCTCCACCATGACCGTGCTCGGGCAGGCCGGGCTCTACCGATTGCTGAACCCGGCTGGCTTACGTGGTGATGCCCATCGCCCAAGCTGGTGGCTACAATGCCGTGCGACTTCGAAAAGGTCGGGAGCTCGTGAGCGGGATCCCTAACAAGGTCGAAGGCTAACACAACAAGTGGTGGTTCGTCGGGGGGGGGGGCGTGGGAGTCTGTTGACCCTTTGAGAACTCTGCCAATACACGTTCTAACCGACTACGCAACCCGAGTCGCTCACGGTATGTTTTATATTTCCTGACTTCGAGGTTTGTACTGATCTAATTCCCCTCTTCTTTTGCAGTCTTCACACCTGCTGCTGCCGACTTCTACTGGGATTTCCTAGAGGCTTATAATCTCATTCGTGACACTCCCCCAAGCTGGCGAGACGTGGGCGCCCTCAACTCTGAGCTCGACCGACTTAAAGCTGGCATGTATACCTATCCACATCACCTGAAGATTCCTTATAACTAACCCTTACTCTTCACTCACGAATCTTCATCGTCGATCTGTCTGACCGGCTTAACTTTCACAATTTTTACAGTTCCCAACATCCCCATCTACCGACGCCAACCTCCCGCCGAAGTCATGGCCTCCCGCAAGAAATCCGTACTTAGGCAGATGAGGCGAGTGGCGACTTCTGAGGCCGCTCCTCCGAGATTGAACCCTGCGGAGGTCGCTCCTCCAAGCTCAGCTCCCTCCGGCCCTTCTGCCGCTGATAAGGGTACGAGGAAAGTCGCGGGGTTGGCTCCACCAGATTCCGAGCCTGCTCGGAAGAAGGCGAGGGAGGAGATTGGCTCATACCGGTCTGAGATCAATAGGGGGCTAGGGAGGTCGGACCGAGTATGCCCCACATCACAACCGGCCTCATCCATCCCGACTTTACCGCCAACCACCTCGCGATCGGCTTCACCTGGTGCCCTGGCCTGGAGGAGAGGTCGCCATGAAGATGATGACTCCTTGCTAGGTTGGGACGCGGACCGGGTGGATGAGTAAGTCCTCGCCACGATTCGTCAAATATTTTTTCTTGTTAATTTCTTTTTATTGACGGCTTATCCTTTCTTTTTCAGCCCCGACTTCGGGCCGACCAAGTTTTCTCCCGAGGTGGTTAGCTTCCTCAGGTGCCCACCAACCCAACTGGCCGAGATCCCTGAGAAATGGCCCGGTTACCTCTCCCGCAGCTTGTGGAACCTCCCCCGGGGGTGGATGTGTACTAATCACGCCAACGCTCGTCGCCAAAAGGTGATGGGCAACCTGTACTCGACCATAGTCCACTCCTAGCTAGAGACCGAGCTCAGGAACCTCCGGGAGTTGCGAGCTCGGGTTGCCGACCAAGTAAAGGCGATCCTGGCGGCGGCTGAGGCCCAGAAGGGGATAGAGAAATCTAACTCCGAGCATCTTCAGCGGATCTCAACCTTGGAAGGTCGCTTGGCTGAAGTCGAGGGTGGACTAGCCGCTGAGAGGTTGAGGTTGGCCTGTGCAGAAGTTAGGGTGGCCCGAGGTGGAGGCCGAGCTGGCTGCCGAGAAGCTGAAAGCGTTTCAGGTGGAGGGAAGGGTGGCCGAGGTGAAGGCTGAGCTGACGGGGGCGATGGCTGGGCTGGACGCGGCCAAAGGGGAGTTGGACGCTAGGGAGGTCCAGTTCAAGGTCGCTGAGGAGATGAAAGCGAATTTTGCGTACGTGATGGCGTTCGCGGGCGCCATCCAGATTTGTTATCAGGCGAACCCCTCTAGCGACCTCAGCGGGCATCTCGTCGAGCTTAAGGATTATACCCGTGACAATCCCCTGGCCCCCGACGTCCTGTTGGAGATCCAGGACTTGGAGTATATGGGCATCGACCTCTCATTCTTTCCGGACCCGAGTCGGATCGTGCCCCCAAGTCCAGATCTTGCGGAGGCATTGACGAGCTTGGAGGCTGATCCTCCCGCTGATACACCTCCTGAGCCCCCTTTTGGGATCCTCCACACCCCTACCGAGGCCGCCTCTTGAAGAAAAATACATTGTAATCTTTTGATTGTTCTTTTTTTTTATCCTTGTACCGGCCTTTGGGCCTTTCATGTAATGGGAAATTTCCCGGCCTCCGGGCTTGTTCAATGAAGAATTTGTTTGCCTCTTTATCAATGAAACTCTTTTTAATTCCTTTGTTCTGCCGACTTGATTTCCTTATGAGACCTTTATTTTATGCTTAGCCCTTGTCAACTTATTTTTACGCGACTTGTTTTTTGGACATTGCTTAGTCGTCTTACAAAATCGGGATTCATCACACCTTGGAGGGTTGTGATTTGTTCTCCAGTATTTTGAAAGCCACACCTCGGGTTCGCATCTTATCGATCGTATGTTTTTCATGCGACCTGCATGTTATCAATCATACGGCTTTCCTGCAACCCGTTTGGTTTCTACACATAGGAAATTTTCTTTTAAAGAGAATCATCGTTATCAACTAAAATAATCAGTTTACATTGTTGCGATCACTGCAAGGGTGTAAATCTACTGATAATACTTCTTCAGGTGGGTTGCATTCCACGGATATTGGGCCTTGGTCCCATCCGACTTCTCGAGCTCGTATGCCCCATTTGGTAGGATCTTTGATATTTGGAACGGACCCTCCCAGTTTGGACCGAGGGCTCCTTTTGAATCTCCGAGTACCCTCTTTTGCACCAAGTCCCCGACCTTGAAACGTCGAAATCGCACCTTAGAGTTGTAATACTTCTCCGACCTCTGCTTGTATATTGCATTTCTCATGTTAGCCTCCAATAGTTTCTCTTCGAGTAGGTCCAGGTTTCTTTCTAAGGCCTCATCGTTATGGTCGAAAGCGAATTGGCTGGTTTGGAGAGTCGGGAGGTCGACTTCCGCGGGTACAACTACCTCAGTTCCGAAGGCTAGCGAGTAAGGAGTTTCACCTGTTGAATTTCTGCAGGTCGTTCTGTATGACCACAACACGCCCGGGAGCTCGCTAGCCCATTTCCCTTTTCCCCCCTCGATCTTAGCCTTAAGCGTGTGCTTGATGATTTTATTCACGACCTCGACCTGACCGTTTGACTGGGGGTGGTATGGGGTTGAAAATAACTTCGTGATCTTCTATTTTTTGAAAAAAAACTTCTATCTTGATACCATAAAACTGTTTTCCATTATCCGATATGATCGCCTGAGGTAGCCCGAACCTGCAGATAATGTTTCGCCATATGAATTTGATGACATGATCTTGGTCTATAGTTGCCAGTGCCTCAACCTCGGCCCATTTTCTGAAGCAGTCCACTGTTACCAGGGCATACTTTACCGAGCCTGGGGCCGTTGGGAGCGGCCCAATGATGTCTATCCCCCACTTCGCAAATGGCCAAGGACTGAGGATACTTGTGAGTTCCTCTGGTGCGACCTTGATGGAAGGGGCATAGATTTTGCATTTGTGGCATTTGCGGGCGAATATGATAGCATCGGCCCTTAGGGTTGGCCCTAAATTCCTCTACCTTGTGGTCTTGTGGGCGAGAGACTCCCCCCCGGAGTGGTTTCCGCATTCCCCTTCGTGTATCTCTTGTAGGATAAGTTGACCTTATTCAGGTGTGATACATAGAAGTAGGGGCGTGCTGAAACCTCGTTTGTATAACTCGCCATTGATCATTGTTGTTGGGATATTTTAGTTTTGATGAATTATGCCAAAACATTATCAACTTGTGTTATTCAAGCTAATTTACAGATAACAAGTTGAGGGGGAACGAGAGAACAAATTGAGGGGGAACTCACGGAATCAGAAGTAGATGATTGAGATCGACGAGGTCAAGAGATTTAGACCGACGAGATCGATGAGTTAGATGAGTTCCGAAAGTTAACTGATGAGCCGCGGCAAAATCGAAGAGAAGAAAAGCTAAGCTTAGTCGATCGTAAGATCGATGACCGCAATGCACTGATCGATAATCGGAAGAACAGATGAGCCGATATGGTGATCGAAGAATGTACCCACCGATCAAAAGAAACTAACCGTAAGATCGGAAGAGAAGGTTGCGCATCGTAAGAGGAGCGGATGAGATCGACGAGATCGACGCGATCGAGATCGATATGAAGATGAGCAGATGATCAAGATCGACGTGATTGAGATCATATGTGCCAAACCGATATGCTAAACCTAATGTAATCGACCGATCTGCTATCCCGAGATATTGATCTGAAGAAGTGTTGATCGATCGGTCGAAATTTGTCGACGATCGAGGCAAAGAAGAAATCGATAGCTTTGATTCAAAGTGACTGAAGGTCGATGTCCGATTCGAATTGAATCGAACTCGGTCGGCTGAAAGTGTCAAGATGCCTGATCGCATAAGGTCCATTGAAGAGAAGTCTGGCCAATCAAGTACCACGAGACTCGGATAAACTGAATGATTCCAAGGCGAGGAATCGAGGAATATAGCCGTTAGAATCACCGACGTGGACCAATGAGAGGAAGACAACCAGCCGGCTGAAGTTCAAGTACTTACAAGAATAGTATGGATTTGAATGTGATTCTCTCCAATCTAACATTCAAATCCACACTATAAATACAAGGTCTTTCATCATTCTAATGTGTGGATGTGTGGAGATCATAGCACGAGATGCTACAGAGCCAAAGAGAGTTATACCCAAAGCATTCCCACCCTAGAACACAAGCCTGTAGATATACAAATATGTTCAAGAGTGTTCTAGAACCCAACCTAAGCAACCCACGATGTATCCTAAGCTTAGAGAGATTTTCCCAACCTTAGCATTGAGGCTAAACAAATGTAAGGGAAAATGTCAACCTAGTTGGAAACCAAACAAGCCTTACACAAATCAGTTGGTTAAGTTTGTAGGTGAGTGTGAACTCGGTAAACATCTAGCAATCCCGAAAGGGAGGGTAGGCAATCCCGAGTGAGGGTGATAAGTCCCGATTGGAGTGTGAACTCGTTAAACATCTGTAGGCAATCCCGTGGAGGGTGATAAGTCCCGTTGGAGTGTGAACTCGGTAAACATCTGTAGGCAATCCCGAGTGAGGGTGATAAGTCTCGTTGGAGTGTGAACTCGGTAAACATCTAAGAGGCGAACCCGAGAGGGTGATAAGTCCAGTTGGAAGGAATTTCCCTAGGAACAGGGAGAGTGGATGTAGGAGCTTGAGCCTCCGAACCACTATACTTTGTTGTGTTATTTATTGCTTTATGTTCTTATACTGTCATATGCATTCGATTATAAGCAAAACACAACACATGAGCTTAAAACGCAAAGATCTGTAATCACCATTCCTTCTCCCCTGTTTTTATATGCACTGAACTGAAATGTTTGCTTCCGCACGCGCAAAATGGGTTTTCAAACCGGGACCATCTATTGGTATCAGAGCGGGTTGTTCAAAAGGTCACTAGTTTTTTTCAAAGTAACCACCTGAACTGATCTTTTTAAAAGAAAACCCGTTTCTTTGAAAATGCATATATTTTAATGTTTTGGCGTCATTATCAAAAAGGGGGAAATTGTTGGGATATTTTAGTTTTGATGAATTATGCCAAAACATTATCAACTTGTATTATTCAAGCTAATTTACAGATAACAAGTTGAGGGGGAACGAGAGAACAAATTGAGGGGGAACTCACGGAATCAGAAGTAGATGATTGAGATCGACGAAATTTAGGTCAGCGAGACCGACCGAGAGATCGAATAAGATTAGATGAGTTCCGAAGTTAACGATGAGTCGCGGCAAAATCGGAAGAGAAGAAAAGTTAAGCCACCGATCGTAAGATCGATGACCAAATGAACTGATCGATGATCGAAGAACAGATGAGCCGATATGGTGATCGGAAGAACAACCACCGATCAAAAGAAACTAACCGTAAGATCGAAGAGAAGGTTGCGGATCGTAAGAGGAGGGATGAGATCGACGAGATCGACGTGATCGAGATCGATATGAAGATGAGCAGATGATCAAGATCGACGTGATTGAGATCGACAAAGCAAACCGATATGCTAAACCTAATGTAATCGACTGATGCTATCCCGAGATATTAATCTCAAGAAGTGTTGATCGGATCGGTCGAGTTGATCGATCGAGCAAAGAAGAAATCGATAGCTCGAGTCAAAGTGACTGAAGGTCGATGATCTCGAATTCAGAGAACTCGAACTCACCGGCTGAAGTCAAGATACTTCGACGAAAGGTCCGGCCAAGAGAAGTCTGGCTTGAATCAAGTAACACGAGACTCGATAAACTGAATGATTCCAAGGCGAGGAATCTGAGGAATATAGCCGTTAGAATCAGCTGACGTGGACCAATGAGAGGAAGACAACCAGCCTGAAGAAGCTGCTGTACTTAGAAGAATAGTATGGATTTGAATGTGATTCTCTCCAACGGTAACATTCAAATCCACACTATAAATACAAGGTCTTTCATCATTCTAATGTGTGGATGTGTGGAGATCATAACACGAGATGCTACAGGGCCAAAGAGAGTTATACCCAAAGCATTCCCACCCTAGAACACAAGCCTGTAGATATACAAATATGTTCAAGAGTGTTCTAGAACCCAATCTAAGCAACCCACGATGTATCCTAAGCTTAGAGAGATTTTCCCAACCTTAGCATTGAGGCTAAACAAATGTAAGGGAAAATGTCAACCTAGTTGGAAACCAAACAAGCCTTACCCAAATCAGTTGGTTAAGTTTGTAGGTGAGTGTGAACTCGGTAAACATCTAGCAATCCCGAAAGGGAGGGTAGGCAATCCCGAGTGAGGGTGATAAGCCCCGATTGGAGTGTGAACTCGTTAAACATCTGTAGGCAATCCCGTGGAGGGTGATAAGTCCCGTTGGAGTGTGAACTCGGTAAACATCTGTAGGCAATCCCGAGTGAGGGTGATAAGTCCCGTTGGAGTGTGAACTCGGTAAACATCTAAGAGGCGAACCCGAGAGGGTGATAAGTCCAGTTGGAAGGAATTTCCCTAGGAACAGGGAGAGTGGATGTAGGAGCTTGAGCCTCCAAACCACTATACTTTGTTGTGTTATTTATTGCTTTATGTTCTTATACTGTCATATGCATTCGATTATAAGCAAAACACAACACATGAGCTTAAAACGCAAAGATCTGTAATCACCATTCCTTCTCCCCTGTTTTTATATGCACTGAACTGAAATGTTTGCTTCCGCACGCGCAAAATGGGTTTTAAAACCGGGACCATCAATTGTGTACCGTGCAGCCCGCAGTTGTAGCTACCGAGCTCTGACGCGATCAGCTGGCAAGAGGCCGCTTCTCAGGTATTCCATGATGGGTGTCATCCAGTTCGACACTGGGGTCTCCAAAGTTGTTACCGTTACCTATGCGGTGGATGGGTGGGAAAGTGTCGTGATGGTGACATCCTTCATGTCTGGTGATCCTTCAGAGGTCGCCAGCCGAGCTAAAGCATCGGCTTGTGAGTTCTGCTCTCTCGGTATCAACTTGATATGGACTTGTGTGAATTTCAAGCATTGTGTTTTTACGACCTCCTGATAGGCCGCCATCCTGTCGTCCCTAGCCTCGTACTCCCCCAAAATTTGACAGGCTACGAGCTGAGAGTCGGTATGGACTTGCAATCTCTTGACACCCATGGCAGTTGCCATTTCCAGGCCGCTGATGAGCGCCTCATATTCGGCTTCATTATTTGTTGCGGGAAATTCAAAGGTAATGGCATTCTGGAATGAGATACCATCCGGGCTCATCAGAACTAGAACGGCTCCCACTTGTGAGTTGTCGCCGACCCATCTACGAATAACTCCCACGGCGGGCTGCCCGAGCACCCGGCCTCAGAAGGGAATGTGAGCTCGACGATGAAATCGGCCAGTGCCTGAGCCTTGACGGCAGGTCGTGGTGCGTATGTCACTCCGTACTGCCTGACCTCAATGGCCAATTTGAGACATCAACCTGATGTGTCTGGTCGGTGGAGCACGTTCCTTAGGGGCAAGGAAGTGAGGACCTCGACCTGATGGTCAAAAAAGTACGGTCTCAGCTTCCTTACACTCATGACTAGTTCGTAAGCCAACTTCTCCAATGATGGATAACGTTGTTCTGTCTCGATCAGTGTCTGGCTGACGAAATAGATGGGTAAGTGGATCTGGCCCTCTGCTCGGACCAGCACTGCACTTAAAGTGGTCTCCAAAGGCGCGAGATATAAGAATAGCTTCTCTCCTGGGATAGGTTTGGATAAGATGCTCACATCTGCCACGTAGGTTTTGATTTTTCCAAAAGCATCCTGGCTCTCAGGCGTCCATTCGAACTTCGCTTTCTTATGGATCGTGTCGAACATCGGCTTGCATTTATCCCCCATCCGGGAGATGAACCTGCTTAGTGCGGCCAGGCATCCGGTGAGTTTCTGGACCTCTTTCACATTTCGGGGTGCCCCCACATCTACTATGGCCTTGACCTTCCCTGGATTCGCCTCAATCCACCGCTTACTGACCAGGTGTCCCAAGAACTTCCCCGACTCCACCCCTAAATTACACTTCTTGGGGTTGAGTCTCATGTTGAACTTTCTGAGGATATCGAAGGTCTGTGCGAGGTGAGACATATGATCCTCCCCTTTTAAACTCTTGATGACTATATCGTCGACATAGACTTCTACCGACTTCCCGATCTGGTCGGCAAACATATGATTGACAAGCCTTTGGTAGGTTGCCCCTGCATTCTTCAGGCCGAAAGGAATTCTCTTCCAGCATTCTTCAGATCGATGTGTGGCATGGGGAAGAAATCTTTTGGGCAGGCCTCGTTGAGGTCGGTAAAGTCGATACAAAGCCACCAGGTTCCGTTGGACTTTTTTACCAACACTGCGTTGGCTACCCATTGTGGCTGGTCGGCCTGCATGATCAGGTCGTTATCCAGCAGCTTCTTCACCTCTTCGGCTAAAGCAACATATTTTTCGGGGCCAAATTTCTGCCTTTTCTGGGCAACCGGCCTCTGAATCGGACCAATGTGAAGTCGGTGGCATGCGACTTCTGGATCGATCCCTACCATGTCTTTATGTGACCAGGCGAACACGTCCAAGTTCTTTCTAAGAAAGTTGACGACTTCCCCTCTTAGGTCGTCCGATATCTTGGAGCCAATAATGACTTCTAGATCCGGGCGAGTTGGGTCTATCTTGACTTTCTCAAGATCTTCCCCCGGGATTGCCCTTGGGCCATCTTGCCGGGGGTCATCGATTTCGGCCTCGATTAGGAATTCTTCAGGCTCGTGCCCTATTCTTGGATCGAGGTCGCTGTGGGTTCTTTTTCTGCTTGCTCTTTTCTTATTTAATTCCTCATCTTGTTGATTGCTATCTATTATAAACGTTCGTCCTATAGGTGTTGGTGCGGAATTGAAAAGAGACGAAGAGTAAATCAAATAACCCCTTGCATCGACCTGGTCGCCCTTAACGGTGTCGACCAGCCCACTCTTGGTTGGAAATTTTACACAGAAGTAAAAAGTAGAGGATGCATCCTCGAATTCATGCTCGAAAGGCCTTCCCAGGAAACCATTATAGGAGCTGGGAAGGTCGACAACTAAAAAATCTAAGAGCCTAGTCGCCCTAACATCACTATTCAGTGTAGAGACCAACTCGACAGCCAGCCGAATCATTCCTGTCGGCTTCACAATTGCATCACCAAATCCATTCACGACATGGTCGCACGGGGTGATGGAAGCATCATAGTCCCCGAGCTGATCCAGGGTTTTCTTGAAGAGGATGTTGCAGAAGGCACCCCATCTACTAGAAGTCGGCACACCGTGGTTCCCATGATATTTGCTCTGATCATCAGGGGGTCGACGTTAGGGTAGATCACCCCAGCTTTGTCCTTCTCTCCGAACTCGATCGTGCTGGACTCCTCCCCCAAGGCGAGGACAGGCAGTACCATCTTCTTGGCATTCTCTATCTCCCTTATCTCGGCCTTCATCTTCCGCTTGGAGGAGGAGGTCGAGGCGAGTCCCCTGACTGCCCCTAAGGGAGAGAGAGTGTGTATGATGCGCTCCCCCGCATTTTCAGGCATGGGCGGGATAAGTCGCTCCCCCTGCCCCATCCCCTGGTTGTCATTCTTGTGGGTGCTCTCTCCCTGTCGGCGACCTCTTGGAGCCTGGTCGTGATTCTTCTGAGGTCGCTTGACGAATTCGTCAAGCAGACCATCTTCATACAATCTCCAGAGCTGGGGCAGTAGATCCTTGCACTCACTGGTATAGTGACCGACCTGCTCGTGAAAGTGGCAATACTTGTTAAGGTTCAGCTTGCCCTTATCCTTGACAGGGCGAGGCGGGAGGAGTAATTCCTGCCCTCGGATCTGAGTATAGATGTGTCCGGGCATCATGCCCAGTGCATCCATCAATTTCACGGGAATGCTCTCCTCAAAAGGTTTGAAACTTCTAGGCGGCATGTACTGTGAGCTGGCCTTTTTGAAACTTTTCTTGGGCTCAGCGACCTCTTTAGTATCAGAGAGTCGAGATTCCAGCAACTCCGCAGTATGAATCAGGTCGCTAGCTCATCTCCTGAAGTCGGCGTAGCTAGTCGGATAGTCGGCCGTCATGCGCCGCCAAAGTTTGGTCCCCTTCTTGAGGCCCGAGACAGCCCCTAGCAGTTTTACCTCATCCCCAATGGGATCTCCTTCTAAGATCAATTTGTCGATCCTCTCAATATAGAACCGATCAGACTCCGTATCACCCAGCTGGGTGTTCATCAGACGCTGCCTGGTCGCAGGTCGGGGCGCCAGGGCAGTAAAGTGCGTCAAGAACAGGCGAGCGAGCTGCTCAAAAGTGTCCACCGAAAGGGGTGACAGGGAGGTAAACTATTGATGAGCTTGGTCCCTCAAGGTCAGAGAAAAAAGCCGACATTTCGTCGCATCAGTTGCGCCTATAGAGGCCATGTACGAGTTGTACTTAGCCACGTGGACCCTTGGGTCTGTGTTCCCGCTATAGCGATCCAAGGTCGCTGTGTTAATCTTCCTCTGGGTGGGTGCCAGAGTGACCAGAGCTCCGAGCGGAGAATCTAGGATGGTGAGGAAAGGATCTATCCCCACCGGCCCATTTCGATTCTCCATGCGCTCCATCAGCTGCTGGACTGTCAGGGTCAGTGCTGCGACCTAAGCGTCGCGATGGTCCGTTGTTGCCTTCATTTCCGGAGGGTCGCCGCGATTCACGGTCGATCCCCTCGGCAAATCATTGTGGTGGAGGTTCAGTGCAAGTGCGAGGTCGTGCTCCACCTAATCAGCTCGTCGAGGCTCAGATTACGCCTCATCTTCGGCGATCCTTGGGACTTTCTGAACCCCTAGGTTGCCAAGTTGGTCGAACATGTTGTTCGACCCTGCCGGCCTCTCAAGGAGCCAGTGGTTGCAAACTAAGACGTGTTTAGCCAGGTCATAGGTCAGTTGGCCCGCCGAATGGCCCTTCTGGGCCAATGCGCCCTTATTTTTCGAGGGTCCGGCCTCCTGGGGGATGCTCGTCTTCGCCGTCAAAGGTGAGGCGCTTCTTATTAAGGACCGCCAGCATGGACTTTGTGTCCTCGGGAGTTTGCACCAGGTTCCACCAGTCAGGGGTGATCACCGGGCTTGCCGGGCGAGCGCGCTGTGAGCGAGTGCGCTGGGAGTACATAGAGGCCTCCTCTCCATCGTGGGCGTCGGTCTCATATCTGGTAGGATTGCCTTGGTTGCTCGTCATCGCAGTTTGATCAAAAAAGAGATGGGTTTTTCCCTTGAACAGATGTATTTCTCAGGAAAATTTCCCACAGACGGTGCCAATTGTTGTACCCGGTTTATGTTCACCGGTGAACAAACAACAAGTAATAAGATTGTCCGATCAAAGTAATTAACAAAGCGATTAAGAACACAATATTTGATTACCCAGTTCGTCCGTTAAATAAGACTACGTCTGGGGGCGACCAAGCCAGGAGTATTTCACTATATATCTTCTGCCTAGGGTTCTAAAAGTTCGATCCATTACAATGAATGATACAAGTTATATTTATAGACAAAGAATTAGGGCTACAGTTTTCGTGGGCTTCCTTCCATGGCCCGGCCTAGGGTTTCGGCCGCCAGGCTAGGGTTTCCTTGCTTGTCCCACAAGTTACGCATCCATATACACTTACCCTGATTACGGTCCGTGAAATCCGCCTCACTAACTACCCGTATCTTTACCATATTCATCTTTATCCGATCTCAGGGTTGAGTCGGTCCCGACTTACACAACCTATCAAGTCGCCACGCGACTTCCGTCTTCCCCAAGTCGCTCCCACGACCTGCGCAGCCCTTCAAGTCGCCAGCGGCTTGCAGGTCTTTGAAGTCGCCTCAAGTCCTGCCTGGCTGAGCCAATTCGCATGAAATGTTAACCGCTCGACGGACAACTCCCGACTTCCTTCAAGCCGGGTTATTTCCTATTATAACATTAATTACATGACAATTGCTAAGATTTAATACAGATAAACGTGTGCAAGGAAAGTTTTGTTTGATTTGTCCCCTTGGTGGGTTCATAAGTTTTATCATACCAAATCTTGCAAGTGGAATTAATTTCCGGTATAGATAATAATGTTGAGTTGTCCTTACTCCAAGGAAAATATATTAATTAATATAAATCTTTTCAGTGGCTTAATTAATTAATGGACCAAATAATCTTAAACACGGGAAATAATAATCGGGAGTCATATTATCGTAATATGGATTAAGATGGATAGTACAATATTAATTTTATAGTGAAATAAATTAATATTAATGGGCTGAATAATATTGTGGCCTAATATTGGAATTCAGAGCCCATTGGGAGGTCCAATATTAAGTATCCTAAAGGCCCCACAAGTAGTCCAATATAAGTCCATTAACGAAAAGGTGATTAAAATAAAAGAAATAATTTGTTGCCTAATTTTTCTAATACTTTTGAAAATTTCAAGAAAAAGAAAGAAGAGATTTTCTTGGAAAGATTTTATGGAAGATGAGTATTTTTGGAATACAAGATTATCTCATAAATAAAGAATCTTTGACTTTGACTTTTTTGGATTATTTTTTTCGAAACTTGCCTAATAATAAGGAGGAAGATTTTTGTGGAAAATTATTTATGGGAAATAGAATATATTGGATATGTTCAAGATTATTTCTTGAACAAGAATTAAAAATCTTCCCATATCTAATTTTAGGCCAAAAATTTCGACCACCCTTGTATTATAAATAGGGAATGATTTTTTCATCCCCAACACAATTTCAGTCTTGGAAAAATTAGAAATCCATAAAGGCGGTGCAACATATTTTTTCTTTATTCTTTTGTTATAAATTGTTTGTGAGTATTTTCCATCGGATAATGAGCAAGGACTTGGGGTATACTTGAGAAGGCACTTGGGTTGATCCGATCCATTGTCTCACCGGTTGTCTCTACAAGGGTAAGAATCGTGTAAACTCCTAGATCCGCATGTGTAGAATTTTACGTGATTTTATTTGTATGCATGCATTGTTGTTGGTTACTTGCTATTTAAATTAATAGGTTAATTCATGTTAGCAGTAAATTGTTTATTTAAATTTGTATTTAAATTACACCTCGAATAGATCCGGGCAAATTGTTCCCCAACACGGTCGTGCGGAACGTCTCCTCAATTATGCGAACTGATGTTACAGGCTGTTTTGTCATGATGGCTTCCGCCGCGATTCGCTCCAATGGGAAGTTGCGGAGGTCCCCACGCCCGATTTCTGCGTGAATTCGTGCAGATCGAGGGCCCAAAGTTTATCTTATTTTCACTTTGACCCCTCTCTGCAACTATAAATACATGGTTATTGTGGCGAAAAACCCTTCTTCGCCTTTGTCTTCTTCGAGTATTGCAGAGCTCCTTTCTTCAAACACAGGTAATCCCGCTAATTTTCTTCAAAACTAAATCCGTTCTTCCTCAAATCTTCAAGATGGCTAAGGGTGTTGTTGTGTTCAATCCAAATCCTGCTCCCGCGTCTTCTCATCGGAGGACGATGTTCCTCTGGATTTTCGGAGGTCCTATCGTCCTGCCTCCGGTGGTTTCGGAGGAAATTCCCCTTGACAGACCTTCCGTGACTTCGGCCTTCGTGGCGGGTACTTCAGGTGGTGCCAGAGATGATGACGACAATGATATGGAGCCCAATGACGCTTTTATGGTGGATTTGGAGGACATTGTCCATTTGCCGCCTGTGACAATTAGCCCGGTTCATGCTAGGCCGTTGGAGAGGGAAGAGGCGGCCGGCCTTTCGGGCTCTACACGTGGTGGAGATGCTTTCTAGGAGATCTTTGACTACGACGCTTACATTTCTCGAGCCCCGTACAAGCGACCTGCCCATGCTCATCGATCTGGTGTTCTCACAGCTTTCACAACTTTTGATGAAAAATACCGGTCTTGCCTGTCGGATCGGTATGTACGTTCGCTCTGATGCCGATACAAAGTCCCAAAGGACATGCACTTATATGGGCCCGAGGAAGATGAAAGGGCCGACCAGCCGCCTGCCAGGATGGTCTGTTGGGATAACATATGCCAGGATCTATCGGGATGACCTCTTAAACACAAATTTAAATTAACAATTATTACTAACATGAATTAACCTAAGTGAATTCAAATAATAATTAATCCAACAACGACATGCAAATAATATTTCACGTAAAAGATGCTAGCATGCGGAATTTCTAGGAGATTACGTAAACTTACACGTTGGAGAGACGGTCTGAGACAGACAGGATCAAGTATCTGGATACCCACCAAAAGTCCTTCTCAAGTATTCCCAAGTCCTCGTTCAATAACCTCGGGGGAAGGTTCTCCAATGAACAATTTATAAACAAAGGAAAAATAAATAATTGTTGTACCACCTTTGTGGATTTCTAATATTTCCAACACATGGAACACTAGGGGATGAAAAAAATTCATCCCCTTATTTATAGAGAGGGGTGGACAAAATTTTTAGCCAAAATAGGGTTAGGAAAGATGTTTTCTTGATCTCCAAGAAATCTTGAATATATCCCATATATTCTTCTTTCCATGTGTATTTTTCCACAAAAATCTCACACCCTTATTTAGCCTAATATTTTAGAAAATAATAGGGGATCTTTCAAGATTGGATCTTTCTTGAATTTATGAGATATTCTTGTATTCCTAGAATACATATCTTTTTCCATAAAAATCTTTCCAAGAAAATCAAGAAAATCCTTCCTCCTATTAGTTCTCTACAATTTTTGAAAATTCCCATTAGAGAAGCCAAGTGGGAGATTTCTTGAATTTATGGGATAATCTTGCATTCCAAGAATACTTATCTCCTTTCCATAAAATCTTTTCAAGAAAATTCTTCTCCCACTTTTCTTTAATATTTTCGAAAAAAATAAGGAGGAAATAATGCAACAATAATTTATTTTATTTTAAGCACCTTTTATTTATTGGACTTTAATTTGGGCTACTTGAGGGGCCTTTAGGAGAATTAAGATGGACCTTCCAATGGGCTTCTGAATTCCAATATTGAACCACAATATAATTCAGCCCATTAATATTAATTAATGCCACTATATAATTAATATTGCACTATCTAACTTAACCCATATTATGGTAATATGGCTCCCGGTCATTTTTTTCCCGTGTTTAAGATTATTTAGTCCATTAATTAATTAAGTCACTTAAAAGCTTTATATTAATTAATATCTTTATCCTTGGAGTAAGGACAACCCAGCTTTATTATCCATACCGGAAAATTAATTCCACTTGCAAGATTTGGTATGATAAAGGTTCCGGGCCCACCAAGGGAACCAATCAAGCAAGACATTGCAAGCATACGATTCTCTGTATTAATTTAGCAACTGTCGTGCAATTAATATTATTACCCAAGATATAGGGTATCGAAGTCCCAATGATTCTCTTCCCATTTATAAGTCAAAGCAATAACTACTAATCACACACAGTCCTTATTAAGTGACATAGATTAAGAAATCAACAACCACTGATGTCTAACTCTTCATCCCTTAAGTCAGTGCAAATGAGTTTATCCTCTCTGCAGGTCCGCTTCAGCGCATCGAATGCACTAGTGTAATCTCTTGGTCAAGACAAGTCAATCTGAGTCTTACACATCAGCTTCTACCAATAGATTGTTCGGATCTATCTAAGTTGTGAAACACGCACTCGTTTACAAGGCACTGTTAACGTGATCTTCTGTGATCTGGTATCACCACATTAACTATAATGTAACGCGTGCTATGAACGATTTGCAATAAATATATATATAACATTCAATAATATTTAAAGCAACAGTGATAAATAATTTATTTCAATAAATAAGTGTTAAATACATAGGTTATATAAAGTAAAAGCATACTTTCACGTATAACCCCAACATGGTCGCGATCAACGAGCACTCAATGGAGGCCATGGTAAAATCAGCGATGCATTTCTGCTTAACGCTTCTCCATGTTATAGCTCCTCCCCCCAGACAAAACACACTACCCGAGGTAGATTTTCTGGAATCTAGGTCTGATTGGAAATTCGAGTCCGTGTATCCCACTGGAAATAAACTGTCTGACTGATAAACCAGCATTCTATCTCGAGTTCTTTTCAGATACTTCAGAATGTTTTTAACAGCAGTCCAATGTTGACTTTGATATCTCGCTACCATGCCTACGGCGTAGCAAATATCAGGTCTCGTACACAACATTGCATACATGAGACTTCCTACTGACGACGCATAAGGAATACCTCTCATGTCATCTATCTCCCTTTGTGTCTTGGGACACATGTCTTTCGATAGATGGATTCCGTGCCTGAAAGGTACAAAACCCTTCTTGGAATCTTGCTTGCTGAAATGCGTCAAAATGGTATCTATGTATGAAGCTTGCGATAAGCCGATCATTCTTTTCTTTCGATCTCGAGTAATCTTGATCCCAAGAATATGACCGGCTTCCCCTAAGTCCTTCATATCAAACTGTTTTGACAGCCATACCCTTACGTCTGACAAAACCTTTACACCGTTTCCGATTAGCAGAATATCGTCTACGTATAGTACCAAAAATACTAAGGCAGTTCCGTCACACTTCCTATAAACACAACTCTCGAAATCATTTTGATCAAACCCACAAGATTTGATTACTTGAACAAAACATTGGTTTCAAGCCCGAGATGCTTGCTTCATTCCATAAATGGACTTTCTTAGCTTGCACACAAGGTGTTCATGGCCTTTTTCGATGAAACCTTCGAGCTGTTGCATATAGATTTCCTCGTTAAGACTCCCGTTAAGGAAAGCTGTCTTGACATCCATTTGCCAGATCTCAAAATCTAGATGCGCAGCTATTGCCAAGAGAAACGGATGGACTTAAACATGGCTACAAGCGAAAAGGTTTCTTCATAATAGATACCCTCTTTCTGAGTGTATCCCTTTGCCACAAGCCTAGCTTTAAAGGTTTCCACCTTCCCGTCTGGTCCCCTTTTCCTCTTGTAGACCCACTTGCATCCAATGGATTTTACCCCACTGGGTGGTTCAACTAGCTCCCACACCTGATTATGATCCATTGAGCCCATCTCGGCTTCCATCGCAGTTTGCCAGGATTCTGAATCCTTATCTTGGACCGCCTCCTTGTAGGACCAGGGGTCTGATTCACTATCCCCGGGGATCAAATCCGAAGATTCTCCTATCCCCATGAATCTCTTAGGTTGTCGGACAACCCTCCCACTACGACGAGATTCCGATTGTGTCGGTGTGACGCTTGGTATATCAACATGTACAGTTGGTTTAGGAGTTTGTCCTATTATTTCATTTAAGGTAATCTCACTTTTGGGCTTTCGATTGTTCATAAAGTCTTCTTCCAAAAATCTAAAGTGCGTACTTATTACCACCTTTTGATCTTCGGGACCATAAACATGCACCCTTTTGTTCCCATGGGATATCCTATAAATAGCCTTAGTTTCGAACGTGAGTCCACTTACCAGTTTCCTTGTTTAGCACGTATGCCGGACACCCCCAAACCCTGAGGTGTCTCAGACTGGGCTTGCGCCCGGTCCACAACTCGTTAGGCGTTTTGGGAACTGATTTGGATGGAACCAGATTCAGAACGTAAGCCGCTATTTCCAAGGCATGACCCCAAAATGACTTGGGTAGATTTGAAAAATTCATCATGGATCTGACCATTTCTAAGAGTGTTCTGTTTCTTCGTTCTGCGACCCCGTTTTGTTGAGGGGTTCCGGGTGCAGTCAACTGGGAAACATTGCCCTCGTCTGACAGGTAGTTCAAAAACTCATCGCTGAGGTATTTGCCTCCACGATCAGATCGTAGAAACTTGATACTCCTTTCCCTATGATTCTCCACTTCGGCTTTGAACTCCTTGAATTTATCAAAGGTTTCTGATTTGTGTTTCATGAGGAAAATGTACCCGAACTTTGAGTAATCATCGATGAAAGTCATGAAATACTCATAGCCACCTCTAGCTTTGGTTGACATTGGACCACACACGTGAGTGTGAATGATTTGCAACACTTCTATGGCTCTATTCCACTTGGCTCCAAATGCCCTCTTGGTCATTTTACCCTCCAAACATGATTCACAGGTTGGAAGTGGTTCTAACTGTAGGTCCGATAGCGAACCATCTTTCACCAACCTTTGGATCCTATTTAGATTAATATGACCTAATCTTAGATGCCATAGAAGTGTCTCGTTCACGTTTTTTGAACATTTTCTCTTATTGCATGAAACAATTGATGTGTTATAAGATGCATTTTGTGAGTGTGCACAGTTAATAGTATAGAGATTGTTCCGTAATGTTCCATGACAGATAAACACATCGTTACGGTAAACAGTAACTTGCTTAGAAAAACGAACAATATATCCATCATTAAATAGTTTAGAAACTGAAATAAGGTTTTTGCGAAAAATTGGAACGTAAAGAACATCTCTCAAAACTAAAATCTTGTCTTCAAAAGACAGGTGCATGTCTCCCATTACTTCAGCTGCTACTCTCGTAGCATCGCCCAGTGTGATGAGGATCTCACTTCCACTAAGTTGTCGGGTCAGTTTGAACCCCTGTAATGTGAAACAAACATGATCAGTGGATCCCGTATCCATTACCCACGAGTGGGTAGCATACGCCGCTAAATAAGCTTCAACAACTAGTGCATGAGAATTACCTTTCTTTCCATTCCGCTTAGGATTGGAACAGGTTGTCCTCCATTTTCCCGAACTTCCGCACTCCAAATGTTTCCTCTTGCTAGAACCTTCACTTTTGAAGGACGTTGAGCCCACTTGGTTTAGCCTCTCTTTCTCATCGTTCTTACCACCAATTAGCCTAGAAAGAAAAGAAGACTCTCTTGTGACCAAGTACTCTTTCTTGCGCTCCGCTTCCTCTTCGACCAATGTAAGATCATTTACTAGATCATCCACAGTGTAATCTAGATCTTCCATTAGGTACTCTAGATAGGAATGATCATAGCTCTTTAGCAGAGTATGGAGTATGAAATCAACTTTGGTTTTAAAATCACATTTTTCGCCAAGAATCTCAAGTTCCTCAAAAAGAACCATAACCCTAAGAACGTGTTTCCTTGCGGTCGTTCCTTCTTCCATTTTTATCTTGGCCATTTCATGCCTTATGCTTTGGATTGCCATATGGGCCGAAAGTGCAAACATCGCTTCGAGATTTTGCATAATGTCTACAGCTGATTCAAATCCTTGATGAAGGCGTTTCAACAAATCTGACATATTTGTCAAGATTGTGTCCTTTACCAATTCATTAGTCAACTCCCATTCACTATGTTCCATCTCATCCCATATACCAACATCCTCAGATGGTTTTTCGGGTTTTGGTGTGTCAAGCACCCATTTGGATCCTTGTGCAGTTAGGACAATCATAATTTTTCATTTCCAAACAACGTAGTTTTCACCAGTTAATTGATGGTCTTTAAGTTTAGAATACAGTGGATTAAAAGGTTGCGACGTGCTGAACTGAAATAAATAACAATTTGTGTAAGCACAAAATTATCACTCAATTCGATCACATTGTTCATATCAAAATCTCAAAACAATATGAACATGCATCAGCCGACATCTCAAAACAGTTTAAATAGGCCACGTGGGGTGAACTGTCTATTTAAACACATTCAAGCAGGTTACAAACAAGAACAGTTACAAACCTTTAATTCAAAATTAATAGTCGGCTCCCACTTGACCAATATAAAATTGACAGGGACTTCGGGGAAGTATATTCATATCAATTTTATACCTAAGTAATAACAATGATTAAATACAGAATTATTACTTCGCTTTGTACGAGCCTCGTGGGGAGGGTCATCGTCGCCACTAATAATAATTCACAATCCTCCTTTTGAGAATTTATTCACGTGAAAACCATCTTTTGGTCGTACCGTGGGGAAAATTTCTCTAAAAGAATTCACAAATAAATAAATCATGGAGGTCAATTTGACGTAATTTTATTATCCGGAATAAAATTTGTCAATAAAACATACTTAGTAATTTTCGAAAGTGAGATTTTCTTTGGACAATTCTAAATCATGCAAACACATTCAACAAATAAAAATTGCACGAATTTAAAACAAGCATCAAGACAAAATAAATCAAGTTGGGCACATATATCCAACTGTCATGGTTTGATTACAAATCTTGATCTTGAGAAATCGTCTCTTCTTTTTCCTTCATCGTTCATCTCGAAAGGCTCCCACTGAATCCGAAATAATTCTTCAAAGAATGTCCTCCATTTCGGGTTAGAATGACGTCCGGAAATCGAGTAGCTCACAACCCGGAATTCGAGTCGCATGCGCTTAGGTGCACACCCCAGTCCGGATCAGCCATCTCGCCCCGTTGCCTACAGCCTTGCGCGAAGCATCGCCCGGACGCGCGCCCGCGTCCAGGGACCCATGCCTCGTCGCCCATCCAGCCCGCACGCCCTGCGTGCACCGCGTGCGGCACCCCGACGTCCACAGTTCCGCGTGCCTAGCGCGCATCCCGCTCGCCCGTCTGCATCCCACCTAGCGATGCGTGCGGTCGCTAGGCCTAACGGCCTAGCTCGCGTGCTCCACCTTGGCTCGCGTACGTCCGTGCACTTGGACATCCGTCTTTAATTCTCCGTCTCTGTCTTCGTTCACGATCCGGTTATAATTTATTTACGAAAAATAAATAAACCTAGATCTAAACTAGTCTATTACATTGAACAAATCAAATAAATTCTAATCTACTCGTGGATTTTCTCATGAGGCAAAACAAATTCGAACGAATCGAATTAAAAACCACAATTTATTTGCATGTAAATGAGCACATTAAAATACCATGACAATTGGATAGCTGCAAAACAGATCTAACAGTTCTACTATCCAATTTCAATTTTAATGAACAACAATTTAAATTACAGTTTAAAAGATCAGAGCCCGAACCAGGGCTCTGATACTAGTTGTTGGGATAACATATGCCAGGATCTATCGGGATGACCTCATAAACACAAATTTAAATTAACAATTATTACTAGCATAAATTAACCTAAGTGAATTCAAATAGTAATTAATCCAACAACGACATGCAAATAATATTTCACGTAAAAGATCCTAGCATGCAGAATTTCTAGGAGATTACGTAAACTTACCCGTTGGAGAGACGGTCTGAGATAGACAGGATCAAGTATCTGGATACCCACCAAAAGTCATTCTCAAGTATTCCCAAGTCCTCGTTCAATAACCCCAGTGGAAGGTTCTCCAATGAACAATTTATAAACAAAGGAAAAATAAATAATAGTTGCACCACCTTTCTGGATTTCTAATATTGCCAACACATGGAACACTAGGGGATGAAAAAAATTCATCCCCTTATTTATAGAGAGGGGTGGACGAAAATTTTAGCCAAGATAGGATTAGGAAATATCTTTTCTTGATCTCCAAGAAATCTTGAATATATCCTATATATTCTTCTTTCCATGTGTATTTTTCCACAAAAATCTCACACCCTTATTTAGCCTAATATTTTCGAAAATAATAGGGGATCTTTCAAGATTGGATCTTTCTTGAATTTATGAGATATTCTTGTATTCCTAGAATACATATCTTTTTCCATAAAAATCTTTCCAAGAAAATCAAGAAAATCCTTCTTCCTATTATTTCTCTACAATTTTCGAAAATTCCCATTAAAGAAGCCAAGTAGGAGATTTCTTGAATTTATGGGATAAACTTGCATTCCAAGAATACTTATCTCATTTCCATAAAATCTTTTCAAGAAAATTCTTCTCCCTCTTTTCTTTAACATTTTTGAAAAAAATAAGGAGGAAATAGTACAACAATAATTTATTTTATTTTAAGCACCTTTTATTTATTGGACTTTAATTTGAGCTACTTGAGGGGCCTTTAGAAGAATTATGATGGACCTTCCAATGAGCTTCTGAATTCCAATTTTGAGTCACAATATAATGCAGCCCATTAATATTAATTAATGTCACTATATAATTAATATTGCACTATCCAACTTAACCCATATTACGGTAATATGACTCCCGGTCATTTTTTTCCGTGTTTAAGATTATTTAGTCCATTAATTAATTAAGTCACTGAAAAGATTTATATTAATTAATATATTTATCCTTGGAGTAAGGACAACCCAGCTTTATTATCCATACCGGAAAATTAATTTCACTTGCAAGATTTGGTATGATAAAGGTTCCGGGCCCACCAAGGGAACCAATCAAGCAAGACATTGCAAGCACACGATTCTCTGTATTAATTTAGCAATGATTCTATTACCATTTATAAGTCAAAGCAATAACTACTAATCACACACAATCCTTATTAAGTGACAGAGATTAAGAAATCAACAACCACTGAGGTCTAACTCTTCATCCCTTAAGTCAGTGTGAATGAGTTTATCCTCTCTGCAGGTCCGCTTAAGCGCATCAAATGCACTAGTGTAATCTCTTGGTCAAGACAAGCCAATCTGAGCCTTACACATCAACTTCTACCAATAGATTGTTCGGATCTATCTAAGTTGTGAAACACGGACTTGTTTACAAGGCATTGTTAACGTGATCTTCTGTGATCTGGTATCACCACGTTAACTACAATGTAGCACGTACTATGAACGGTTTGCAATAAATATATATAACATTCAATCATATTTAAAGCAATAGTGATAAATAATTTATTTCAGTAAATAAATGTTTAATACATAGGTTATACAAAATAAAAACATATTTTCACGTATAATCCCAACATGGTTGCAATCAACGAGCACTCAATGGAGGCAGGGATCCGATTTCCCCACCATCCTGCCATCTCCCATCTCCTTATGGCCTGGAACCAGAGCATCACCCAGATCACTCCCAATGGTTGGAGTTACATCTTGTCCACCATGATGGTACTGGGGCAGGGCTGTTTGTACAGGATGCCGACTCCTGGGGAGTTGAACTACTTGTTGTCGCCAGTCCACCAGGCGGGCGGCTATAATGTCGTCCGACTTCGTAAGAACAAGGAGTTGGTGAGGGGATTTCTGAACAAAGTCGAGGGCTGGCACCAGAGGTGGTGGTTTGTTGGTGGAACGTGGGAGTCCGTGGATCCCGCTAGCCCCTAAGTCATTCACGTGCCTACGAATTACGCGATGCGTATTGAACACCGTAAGACCCTCTTTCTTTTCTGCGACTTTGTACTGGTCTAATTCCTCTCTTGTCTTGCAGCGTTCGTGCCCTGGGTTAAAGATTTGTACTAGGACTTCAACGAGGCTTTCGAGAAAGTGCGAGACACGGAGGCTCGCTTTCGAGATATCGAGTATCTCAGCACCGAGCACCAGCGACTTCGGGCCGGGCTGTACACATTGTTGGGGAATTAATTGCCCGGATCTATTCGGGATGATATTTAAATACAAATTTAATTCTTACAATTATTACTAACATTAATTAATCCTATATTAATTTAAATAATAATTTCAACAACAATTATGCACATAATATAATCACGTAAATCCTACGCATGCGAAATATCTAGGAATTTACGCGTGTTGTAGGGAGAAATAACCCGACTTGGTAGAAGCCAGGAATTGGACCGTCTTATGGTTAGCACATTATACGACTTTATCCAGCTGGAGCAAGACTTGAAGGACTTCGGAAGATTGGTAAGTCGCTAGAAGTGTGGGAGGCCACGAAGGTCGCGGGGCGACTTGGGATGGCAAATAGGTCGCGAGGCGACTTGGTAGAACTCGGGAGTCGGGACCGACTGAGTCCCGAGCTTAGGTGAAGATAAACATGGAAAAGATTTGGGTAGTTAAGGAGGCGGATTTCTCGGGATATAATCAGGGAATGTGTATCTGTAAGCGCGACTTGCGGAATAAGAAAGGAAACCCTGGGTTGGTCCACGAGAAGAAGCCCACGAAGATTGTAACCCTAGATCTATGTCTATAAATATAACCTGTAATGTACTTTGTAAAGGATCGAAACCTTATCCTAGGCAGAAATAATACAATAAATAATCCTGGCTTGGTGCCCCCAGACATAGTCTATTTCAAGGACGAACTGGGTAATCAAATTGTGTGCCATTTATTACTTTCGCTATCATATTGATCGGAACTTATCAAAGTACTTGTTTGTTCGTCGGTAATCAAACCGGGTACAACAACGCGGGCGTACCTTTTTGACGAATCAACACGGAGAAGATGAGTACCCGTTCAACGAATAAACCCAAAGTCATTGTCAAGTATTTCCACGTCCTTGTCCGATAATCCGGTGGGAGGATGCTCACGAACAATTAACAAAAGGGAAAAAGAAAAATATGTTGCACCACCTTTGTGGATTTCTAATTTTTCCAACTCATGGAACTGTGTTGGGGATGAAAAATTCATCCCCTATTTATAGATAAGGAGGGGGGCGAAAATAACAAGGAGTTTTAGATGTGGGATGAGTCTTTTCTTGTCCCACAAGAAACTTGAATATATCTTAATATATTCTCTCTCCTAAAATAAATCTACACAAAATCTCACCTCCTTATTTATTGTTATTTTCGAAAAAACTAAGAAGGAAAAAATAAGATTTGGACTTTTCTTGAATTTATGGGATAATCTTGTATTCCAAGAATACTTATCTTTTTCCATAAAATATTTCCAAGAAAATCTTTTCCTCTTTTTTCCTCATAATTTTCGAAAATAATGAGGAAAAATAGGCAACAATTATTTCTTTTATTTTAATCACCTTTTTCAGTTATTGGACTTTATATTGGGCTACTTGAGGTGCCTTTAGGAGAATTAAGATTGAACCTTCCAATGGACTCTGAATTATCAATATTGAGCCACAATATTATCAGTCCATTAATATTAATTAATTCCACTATAAAATTCATATTACACTATCCATCTTAACCCATATTACTGTAATATGGCTCCCGATTACTATTTCCCGTGTTTAAGATTATCCAGTCCATTAATTAATTCAAGCCACTAAAAAGCTTTATATTAATTAATATTTTTTCCTTGGAGTAAGATCAACTCAACATTATTATCCATACCGGAAACAAATTCCACTTGCAAGATTTAGTATGATAAACTTTTGACCCCACCAAGTGGACAAATCACGCAAGATGTACTTGCACACGATTCTCCGTATTAAATCTTAGCAATCGTCATGTAACTAATAATATTACCCAATATACAAAGTATTGAATCACATTGATTCTCTACCCAACATAAGTCAAAGCAATAATTATTAATTTCACACGATCCTATTTAAGGGACGGAGATTAAGAAACAATCAACCACTGAGGTATAATTCTTCCACTTTCAGTATCAAAGAATTTATCCTCGCTGTAGGTCCTATTCAGCGCATCATAATACACTAGTGCAATCTCTTGGTCAAGACAAGCCAATCTGAGCCTTACACTTCAACCTTTCATGGTGGATTGTTCATTTCCATCTAGGTTGTGAATTTGTACTTATTTACAAGGATTTGTTAATGTGATCTTCTGTGATCTGGTATCACCACATTAACTACAATGTAACTCATATTATTTATTGAACAGATATGTAGTAAATATATATAACATTCAATCATATTTAAAGCAATAGTGATAAATAATCTATTTCAGTGAATAAGACATAAATTCAGTTTGGTTATACAAAGTAAAAGCATACTTTCCAGTATAACCCCAACAATCTCCCACTTATACTCAAAGTCTGCTTTTAAGTATACTAGAGCATGTCTCATGTTCTACGTGACATCTAATGTCACCTACATGAACCAAATAACTTTCTTCCGCTTATACTCAAAGCAGATTGGCAACGTTCTTGACACCCATTCCTTCCACATGTCTCTCGAATGTATTCTGAGGCAGACCCTTTGTGAATGGATCTGCAAGGTTGTCCTCCAACGCGATCTTTGCCACCTCTATATCTCACCTCTTAACGATTTCTCGTATAAGATGGTATTTTATTTCAATGTGTTTGATGGTCTCGTGGGCTCTTGGTTCCCTTGAATTTGCAACTACTCCGGTATTATCACAGTAAACCGTGATGGTGCTGGGCAAATCCGGAACTACGTCCAAGTCCACTAAGAAGTTCTTGAGCCAAACCGCTTCTTTTGCCGCTTCACAAGCAGCTACATATTCAGCTTCCATGGTAGAATCTGCGATGCATTTCTGCTCAACGCTTCTCCATGTCATGGCTCCTCCTCCCATGCAAAACACACTACCCGAGGTAGATTTTATGGAATCTAGGTCTGATTGGAAATTCGAGTCTGTGTAACCGACTGGGATTAGACTGTCTGATTGATAAACCAACATTCTATCCCGAGTTCTGTTCAGATACTTCAGAATGTTTTTAACTGCAGTCCAATGCTCTTTCCCTGGGTTACTCTGATATCTCGCTACCATGTCAATGGCAAAGCAGATATCTGGCCTCGTGCACAGCATTGCATACATAAGGCTTCTGACTGGCGAAGCATAAGAAATGCCTTTCATGTCATCGAACTCCTTTTGTGTCTTAGGGCACATTTCCTTGGATAGATGGATTCCATGCCTAAAAGGTACAAAACCTTTCTTGGAATCTTACATGTTGAATCGCTTCAAAACAGTATCCATGTATGAAGCTTGCGATAAGCCTATCATCTTTTTCTTGCGATCTCGAGTGATCTTGAACCCAAGGATGTGATCGGCTTCCCCCAAGTCCTTCATATCAAACTGTTTTGACAGCCATGCCCTCACGTCAGACAACACCTTTACATCGTTCCCGATGAGCAGAATGTCATCCACGTATAGTACTAAGAATACCAAGGCAGTTCCAACACACTTTTTGTACACACAACTCTCGAACTCATTTTGATCAAAACCGTAAGACTTTATAACCTTATCAAAACATTGGTTCCAAGCATGGGATGCTTGCTTCAGTCCATAGATGGACTTCTTGAGCTTGCAAATGAGATGTTCTTAGCCTTTTTCAACAAAGCCTTCGGGTTGTTGCATATAGATTTCTTCTTCACGACTATCGTTAAGGAAAGCTGTCTTGACATCCATTTGTTAGATCTCAAAATCAAGATGTGTAGCTATCGATAAGAGAATACGGATGGACTTAAGCATAGCTATAGGTAAAAAGGTTTTCTCATAGTCGATCCCTTCTTTCTGAGTGTATCCTTTTGCCAAAAGCCTAGCTTTGAAGGTCTCTACCTTCCCTTCCGGTCCTCTTTTTCTCTTGTAAACCTACTTGCATCCAATGGGTTTTAAAGTGGTTCGACTAGCTCCCACACTTGATTATGATCCACAGAACCTATCTCAGCTTCCATTGTTGTTTGCCAAGAATCTACATCCTTGTCTTGGATCGCCTCATTGTAAGACCAGGGGTCTGATTCATTATCACGGGGGCCCAAGTCCGAACACTCTCCCATCCCCATGAATAGCTCAGGTTGCTAACAACCCTCCCACTACGATGAGGTTTCGATTGTGTAAGTGTGTTGCTTGATATGCCAACTTGTACAGTTGGCATTGGAGTTGGCCCTCTTAGATCATCTAAGGTAATCTCACTTCTGGGCTTTCTACCATTTATATAGTCTTCTTCCAAAAATTTAAAGTGCGTACTAATTACGACCTTTTGATCTTCGGGACCATAGAACATGTACCCTTTCGTTCCCTCGGGGTACCCTATAAACAACCTTAATTCTGAACGTGGATCCAATTTACTAGCTTCCTTGTCTAACACGTATGCCGGACACCCCCAGATTCTCATGTGTCTCAAACTGGGCTTGGGAACCGATTTGGATGGTACCAAGTTTAGAATATAAACCATTGTTTCCAAGGCGTGACCCCAAAATTATTTGGGTAGATCCACATAACTCGTCATTGATCTGACCATTTCTAAAAGAGATCTATTTCTTCGTTCTGCAACCCCGTTTTGTTGAGGGGTTCAGGGTACAATTAACTGGGATACAATCCAATCGTCTGACAAGTAGTTCAAAAATTCATCGCTGAGGTATTCGCCTCCACGATCGGATCGTAGAAACTTGATACTCTTTTCCCTATGATTCTCTGCTTGAGCCTTAAATTCTTTGAATTTATCAGAGGTCTCAAATTTATGCTTCATAAGGAAAATGTACCCATATCTTGAGTAATCATCGATAAAAGTAACGAAATACTCATAACCTCCTCTTCCTTTGATTGAAATTGGACCACATACGTCAGTGTGAACGATCTCTAACATTTCTTTAGCCCTATTCCCCTTGGCTCCAGATGCCCTCTTGGTCATTTTACCCTCCAAATTGTTGGGATACTATATGCCAGGATCTATCGCGATGACCTCATAAACACAAATTTAAATTAACGATTATTACTACATGAATTTACCTACTTGAATTCAAATAATAATCAATCCAACAACAACATGCAAACAATAATTCACATAAAAGATCCTAGTATGCGGAATTTCTAGGAGTTTACGTAAACGTACCCGTTGGGGGGACGGTCTGAGACAGGAAGGATCAGGTATCTGGCAACCAACCAAAAGTCCTTCTCAAGTATTCCCAAGTCCTTGCTCAACAACCTTGGTGGAAGGTTCTCCAATGAACAATTATAAAACAAAGGAAAATTAAATAATTTGTTGCACCACCTTTGTGGATTTCTAATATTTCCAACTCATGGAATTGTGTTGGGCATGAAAAATGTATCCCCTATTTATAATAGAGGGGTGGTCGAAATTTTAGGACAATTTAGGGCTGGGAAAGATATTTTCTTGATCTCCAAGAAATCTTGAATATATCTCATATATTCTTCTTTCCATGTGTATTTTTTCCACAAAAATCTATACCCTTATTAAGCCTTAATTTCAAATATAATAGGGAGGATTTTGCAATATTGGATCTTTCTTGAATTTATGAGATATTCTTGTATTCCAAGAATACATATCTTTCTCCATAAAATCTTTCTAAGAAAATCAAGAAAATCTTTCTTCCCTTTTATTTCTCTATTTTTTTTTTCGAAAATTACAATTAAAGTGGCCAAGTGGGAGATTTCTTGAATTTATGGGATAATCTTGTATTCCAAGAATACTTATCTCCTTTCCATAAAATCTTTTCAAGAAAATTCTTCTCCCTCATTTTCTTTAATAATTTCGAAATTTAAGGAAAAAAAATGCAACAAAAAATTTAATTTATTTTAAACACCTTTTATCTAATGGACTTTAATTTGGCTACTTGAGGGGCCTTTTGGAGAATTAAGATGGACCTCCCAATGGGCTTCTGAATTCCAATATTGAGCCACAATATTATTCAACCCATTAATATTAACTAATTCCACTATATAATTAATATTGCACTATCCATCTCAACCCATATTACGGTAATATGGCTCCCGGTTATTATTTCCCGTGTTTAAGTTTATTTTGTCCATTAATTAATTAAGCCACTGAAAAGATTTATATTAATTAATATCTTATATCCTTGGAGTAAGGACAACTCAACATTATTATCCATACCAAAAAATTAATTCCACTTGCAAGATTTGGTATGATAAAGGTTCTGAGCCCACCAAGGGGACTAATCATGCAAGACTCTCCAAGCACACGATTCTCTGTATTAATTTAGCAACTGTCATGTAATTAAAATTATTTCCCAAGATATAGGGTATCGAAGTCGCTGTGATTCTCTTCCCATTTATAAGTCAAAGTACTAATTACTAATCACACATAGTCCTTATTAAGTGACAGAGATTAAGAAATCAACAACCACTGAGGTATAACTATTCATCCCATAAGTCAGTGCGAATGAGTTTATCCTCTCTGTAGGTCCACTTCAGCGCATCAAATGCACTAGTGTAATCTCTCAGTCAAGACAAGCCAATATGAGTTTTACACATCAACTTCTACCAGTAGATTGTTCAGGTCTATCTAAGTTGTGAAACACACACTTATTTACAAGGGACTGTTAACGTGATCTTCTGTGATCTGGTATCACCACGTTAACTACAATGTACTAGTGATATTTTATGAACGGTTTGCAATAAATATATATAACATTCAATCATATTTAAATCAATAGTGATAAATAATTTATTTCAGTAAATAAGTGTTTAATACATAGGTTATACAAAGTAAAAGCATACTTTCACGTATAACCCCAACAATCTCTCATTTATACTCAAAGTCTGCTTTTAAGCACACCACAACATATCTAATGTATTACTACGTGACATCTGATGTCACCTACACCAACCTAGTAACATTTCTCCCACTTATACTCAAAGCAGATTGACAACGCACTTGACATCCATTCCTTCCACACGTCTCTCGAATGTTAACAGAGGCAGACCCTTTGTGAATGGATCGGATAGGTTGTCCTCCGATGCGATCTTTGCCACCTCTATATCTTCTCTCTTAACGATTTCTCGTATAAGATGGTATTTCCTATCAATGTGTTTGCTGGCCTTGTGGGCTCCCGGTTCCTTTGAATTCGCAACTGCTCCGGCGTTATCACAGAATACCATGATAGTGCTGGGAAAATTCGGAACAACGTCCACTAAGAAGTTCTTGAGCCACACCGCTTCTTTTGTTGCTTCACAAGCAGCTACATATTTGGCTTCCATGGTAGAATCTGTGATGCATTTCTGCTTAACGCTTCTCCATGTTACAACTCCTCTTCCCAGACAAAACACACTAACTGAGGTAGATTTTCTGGAATCTAGGTCCGATTTGAAATCCGAGTCCGTGTATCCCACCGGAAACAAACTGTCTGACTGATAAACTAACATTCTATCCTGAGTTCTTTTCACATACTTCAGAATGTTTTTAACAGCAGTTCAGTGTTGATTTCCCGGGTTACTTTGATATCTTGCTACCATGCCTACGGGGTAGCAAATATCTGGCCTCGTACACAGCATTGCATACATAAGGCTTTCTACTGCCGATGCATAAGGAATGTCTCT
Organism: Stenogyne calaminthoides; assembly: GCA_037126765.1. Lineage (NCBI taxonomy): Eukaryota > Viridiplantae > Streptophyta > Magnoliopsida > Lamiales > Lamiaceae > Stenogyne > Stenogyne calaminthoides. The sequence goes on from JBBCBC010000056.1 coordinate 615,736, forward strand.
CATGTCATCTATCTCCTTTTGTGTCTTAGGGCACATATCTTTGGATAGATGGATTCCATGTCTGAAAGGTATAAAATCTTTCTTGGAATCCTGCATGCTGAAACGCCTCAAAACTGTATCTATGTATGAAGCTTGCGATAAGCCTATCATCCTTTTCTTGCGATCTCTAGTGATCTTGATCCCAAGGATGTGCCCGGCTTCCCCTAAGTCCTTCATATCAAACTGTTTTGACAGCCATACCCTCACGTCTGACAAAACCTTTACATCGTTTCCGATGAGCAGAATATCATCTAAGTATACTACTAAGAATATCAAGGCAATTCCGTCACACTTCTTATACACACAACTCTCAAATTCATTTTGATTAAACCCATAAGATTTTATTACCTGATCAAAACATTGGTTCCAAGCGCGAGATGCTTGCTTCAGTCAATAAATGGACTTCCTCAGCTTGCAAACAAGATGTTGTTGGCCTTTCGCAATAAAACCTTCGGGCTGTTGCATATAGATTTCCTCGTCAAGATTTCCGTTTAGGAAAGTTGTCTTGACATCCATTTACCAGATCTCAAAATCTAGATGTGCAACTATTGCCAAGAGAATACAGGATGGACTTAAGCATAGCTACGGGCGAAAAGGTTTCTTCATAATCGATACCCTTTTTCTGAGTGTATCCCTTTGCCACTAGCCTAGCTTTAAAGGTTTCTACCTTCCCATCCGGTCCTCTTTTTCTCTTGTAGACCCACTTGCATCCAATGTGTTTTACCCCACTGGGTGGTTCAACTAGCTCCCACACTCGATTATGGTCCATTGAGCCCATTTCGGCTTCCATCGCAGTTTGCCAGGATATTGAATCCTTATCTTGGACCGCCTCTTTGTAGGACCAGGGATCTGATTCACTATCCCCGGGGATCAAATCCGAAGATTCTCCTATCCCCATGAATCTCTCAGGTTGTCTGACAACCCTCCCACTACGACGAGGTTCCAGTTGTATCGGTGTGATGCTTGGTATATCAACTTGTACAGTTGGTATAGGAGTTTGCCCTCTTAATTCATCTAAGGTAATCTCACTTTTGGGCTTGCGATTGTTCATATAGTCTTCTTCCAAGAATCTAAAGTGTGTACTGATTACCACCTTTTGATCTTCGGGACCATAGAACATGCACCCCTTCGTTCCCATGGGATACCCTATAAACAGCCTTAGCTCCGAACGTGCATCCAACTTACTGGCTTCCTTATCTAGCACGCATGCCGGACACCCCCAGATTCTCATGTGTCTCAGACTGGGCTTGCACCCGGTCCACAACTCTCTCGGGGTTTTGGGAACCGATTTAGATGGCACTAAGCTCAGAACATAAGTCGTTGTTTCCAAGGCGTTACCCCAAAAAGATTTAGGTAGATCTGAATAACTCATCATGGATCTAACCATTTCTAAGAGTGTTTATTTCTTCATTTTGCAACCCCGTTTTGTTGAGGGGTTCCGGGTGCAGTCAACTGGGAAACAATACACTCGTCTGACAGGTAGTTCAAAAACTCATCGCTGAGGTATTCGCCTCCACGATCAGATCGTAGAAACTTGATACTCTTTTCCCTATGCTTCTTAGCTTCGGCTTTGAACTCTTTGAATTTATCAAAGGTTTTCGATTTGTGCTTCATAAGGAAAATGTACCCGAACCTTGAGTAATCATCGATGAAAGTCACGAAATACTCGTAGTCACCTATAACTTTGGTTAACATTGGACCACACACATTAGTGTGAACGATTTGCAACACTTTTGTGGCTCTATTCCCCTTGGCTCCAAATGCCCTCTTGGTCATCTTACCCTCTAAACATGATTCCCAAGTTGGAAGTGGTTCTAGCTGTAGGTCCTCCAGTGAACCATCTTTCACTAACCTTTGAATCCTATTCAGATTAATATGACCTAATCTGATATGCCAAAGAAGTGTTTCATTCACGTTTTCTGAACGTTTTCTCTTATTGTTCGAAACAGTCGATGTGTTATAAGATGCATTTTGTGAGTGGTGTGCACAGTTAATAGAGATTGTTCCGTAAAGTTTCATGACAGATAAACACATCGTTACAAAAAACAGTAACTTGCTTATTAAAACGAACAGAATATCCATCATAAAATAGTTTAGAAACTGAAATAAGGTTTTTCCAAAAAATAGGAATGTAAAAAACATCTCTCAAAACTAAAATCTTATCTTCAAAAGACAGGTGCACATCTCCCACTGCTTCAGCTGCCACTCTCGTAGCATCGCCCAGTGTGATGAGGATCTCACTTCCACTAAGTTGTCGGGTCAGCTTCAACCCCTGTAACGTGAAACAAACATGATCAGTGGATCCCGTATCAACTACCCACGAATGGGAAGCATACACAAGTAAACAAGTTTCAACAACTAGTGCGTGAGAATTACCTTCCTTTCCAGCCCGCTTGGGCTTGGAACAGACATACCTCCAATGTCCTTTTTCACCGCACTCCAAACATTTCCTCTTACTTAGACCTTCGTTTTTTTATGGACGTTGAGCCGACTTGGTTTAGCCTCTTTGTCTTCTCATCATTCTTACCACCAATTGGTCTAGAAAGAAAAGAAGACCCCTTTGCAACCAAGTTTGTTTTCTTGCGCTCCATTTCCTCTTCAACCAATGTAAGAGCATTTACTAGATCATCCACAGTAATTCCAGATCGCTCATCAGGTATTCTAGATAGAAGTTATCATAGCTCTTTGGCAGAGAATGGAGAATGAAATCAACTTTGGTTTTGAAATCATATTTTTCTCCAAGAATCTCAAGTTCCTTAAAAAGAACCATAACCCTAAGAACGTGATCCCTTGCGGTCGTTCCTTCTTCCATTTTTAGCTTGGCCATGTCATGCCTTATGCTTTGGATGGCCATATGGGCCGGATATGCAAACATCGCTTCGAGATTTCACATAATGTTTGCAGCTGATTCAAATCCTTGATGAAGGCGTTTTAACAAATCTGACAGATGTGCCAAGATTGTGTCCTTCATCAATTCATTGGCCAACTCCCATTCACTATACTCCATCTCGTCCTATATACTAGCATCCTCAGTTGGTTTTTCGGGTTTTGGTGTGTCAAGTACCCATTTGGGTTGTTGTGCAGTTAGGACAATCATAAGTTTTTGTTTCCAATCAACATAGTTTTCACCAGATAGTTGATTATCTTTAAGTATAACATATAGTGGATTAAAAGGTTGCGACATGCTGAACTGAAATAAACAATAATTGTATAAGCACAAAAATTACCACATAATTTCGATCACATTATTCATATCAAAATCTCAAAACAATATGAATATGCATCAGCCGACATCTCAAAACAGTTTAAATAGGTCAAGTGGGGTGAACTGTCTATTTAAACACATTCAAGCAGGTTACAAACAAGAACAGTTACAAACCTTTAATTAACAATTAATAGTCGGCTCCCACTTGACCAATATAAAATTGATAGGGACTTCGGGGAAGTATATGCATATCAATTTTATACCCAAGTAATAACCACGATTAAATATAGAATTATTATTTCGTTTTGAACGAGCCTCGAGGGGAGGGTCATCGTCGCCACTAATAATAATTCACAATCATCCTTTTGGGAATTTATTTATGTGAAAACTATCTTTTGGCCATTCCGAGGGGGAAATTTCTCCAAAGAATTCACAAATAAATAAATCATGGAGGTCAAAATTGACGTAACTTTATTATCCGGAATAAAATTGTCAATAAATAAATTATACTTAGTAATTTTCGAAAGTGAGATTATCTTTCTTTTTGACAATTCAAATATCATGCAAACACATTAACAAATAATAATGCATGAAATTAAAACAAGTATTAAGACAAAATAAATTAAATTGGACACATATATCCAACTGTCATGTTTTGAATTTCAAGTCTCGATCTTGAGAAATCATCTCCTTGTTGGCCTTCAAATACGCTAAATCTCAAAAGCTCCCATTGAAACCTAACAATTCTTTAAAATATATCATCCTCCGTCTTGGGTTAGGACGACTTCCGGTGATGGGTAGCTCACGGCCGGGCAGGTTCGCAGGTCCAACGCGCACGACGCGTCCACGAAGCGGCCATCAGACGCCCGTCGCGACACGGCCTAAGCGTTCGCGAGGAGCATCACCGGACGGCGTCCGCGTGCCCAAAGCAGCGCCGCGTCCCAGGTCCCGCGCCCCAGCGTGGCCCCACCTCCGTTTGCACAGCGTCTCGCGCGCCCGTCCATGCGCGTTCTCGCATCTTGACCGTCCATCCAAGTTCAAATTTACGTTATGCAAGAAATATATGTAACATTCGATGATATTCAAAGCATCAATGATAAACAATTTATTTCAATAAATAAGTCCGAAATTCAGTTTTGATTATACAAAGTAAAATCATACTTTCTAGTATAATCCCAACATATTGCACTATCCATCTTAACCCATATTACAGTAATATGGCTCCCGGTTATTATTTCCAGTGTTTAAAATTATCCAGTCCATTAATTAATTTAAGCCACTGAAAAAATTTATATTAATTAATATATTTTTCCTTGGAGTAAAGTCAGCTCAACAATATTATCCATACCGGAAACAAATTCCACTTCCAAGATTTGGTATGATAAAACTTCTGAGCCCACCAAGGGGACAAATCAAGCAAGAAGTACTTGCACACGATTCTCCGTATTAAATCTTAGTAATCATCATGTAAATAATAATA